>CM076578.1:777298759-777668375 GCA_034641835.2 Pinus albicaulis
TCCATACTTTGTTTCCTGCAAGTTTTATACCCCATAACAAATCATATATTTAATATAAAAGATGTTTTTGTTCTATTAATTATAGACGGAGCTAATTAAAACAAGATCGATAGATGCTTACAAATTCCACAATTAAATTTCGATATGCCAACATATACTCACAACCCATATTTAACCCAATTTCAATCAATTCGTCTAATGGTTCTTCTTTGCATGTTGGCACCTATTTGAAGACATTCAGTGATGATTTTTGTAAAACAACTTAAAATATACAAAAATGAAATCTAGTTAAGTTGTTATAAGGAAGTAACAATTACTCACAAACTTAGAGATCAACCATTTTCTTCCTTGTCGTCCTATTTTATGTGTTGAATGGGTTCCATTTTCTTTTCTTTTCTACAAGAAAATTCTTGAAAATTAATATTTAATGCTAAATTGTTTATTTATTGTACCTAATGATCGAAAAATTCAATGATTACATATTACATTTGAAGCACATTTTTGTTGAGATGACTCCTCCTGCGATGCAATTCTGTCCATTTCTTTGACCATCTCCTTGTACACCTTTTTGGACATTCCTAGTGGCATATTTCTGATATCAGCTCGTTCATCTTTTGAGATTTTCATAATCTTCCCGAAAATGTAACATGACAATAAAATATTTAATTTTTATATTGATATATGAAAAGTAAATATAACAAAAGTGATATTTATAAATAATTCTAAACAAACATTTAAAGTAATATTACTTTTTCATTCCTTCTTTTTTGTTGTTGTACATTTTTGCTATTAAAAGTTTGCCATGTCTCATTGACCAATTCTCTGGAAACTCTTCCTATAGTTTAGATAAAATTTGGTTCTTGGAATCATTGGATTGGTTTTTGTATTGTAAGTGGAAAGAACGTCTATACATTCGTTTCACTAGATCCCTCAAACTTTTGTAAAAGTTTTCCCCCTTTCGTTAACCTCCAACACCACTCCAGATGAGCTAAGGAGCAATTCATTTTCATTTGCATGTTCTATTTTTTTTCTTTTCTTCGAACAACATTCCTTTTTCTGAGTTGTTGGTCCCTGTAGAACATTAAACAGATGTGAATTAATAGATTGTTTCACACATGCTATCTAATAATTTTAATTATATTATTAATGAAAAACTAAAAAAAGAAACTCATATTGGATCAATAGTATTTTTTTCATTCACCTGATTCATCATTTTGCAATTTTTCCATCAAGATTTTACACTCTTCTTGTCCTAGATCAGAAATAATCTTATCGAGCTTTGTCATTTGGTGGCTCTGCATGATACACAGTAAACAATACATATTAGTTAAACTTACATATAGTTCAAAAATAATATTTTTTGTAAAAAATTTACAAAGAACTTTCCTTGTTTGATTTTCTTAATGTGTTATCAGTATTTTTGTTATTTGATTTCTTGTCAGTCATTTCTTTATCAATCTCAAACCTATACCATATCATTCATTAACATATTTATAAATAATTTGTCAACTTTTCAGGTAAAAAAAAAAAAATCTCAAGAAACCGGTGCGCCATTCATGGTGTACGAACCGACGTCGGTCCATGGCCATCTTCCAAATGCACCGCACAAATAGTATAATAGACCAGATGATTCTCTATGTCAACAAGGAGCACTGGTGCATTACATTTCAATCAACGCGCTGGTTAACCATGATAACATAATAAAAATCATCCAGTGTAAATGTTTGTAGCATAAACCGGTGCCATATTATACAAATGGTGCACTGATAAAAAAATATTTGTTTATTAATTTTTTATCACATTACTTATGTGGTGCACTTGTACAATACAGAGCACCGGTGCGCTATGTTATGCCTGGAGCACCGATAATTTTTTTTTTTTTTTTTTAAATTCATGCAAGGGCTCACATGGATTGGGATCTGACTATGTTAATCGTCCCGTCGGTTGTATCTCTTAGGTCTACATTTAGCAATACAAACCCTATAAATCTAAATTGAAAAGCCATAATTCTGAAATCACAGAAAGAGGAAGAAGAAAGGGCAGAAACAAAAAGAATGTAAGGTTTGTATTTTTTTCGAAACAGAACATTTACGATGCGCCATAATGAAATAGCGCACCGGCTGCATATTTTACAAATGATGCACTAAGAAAAAATATATATATATATATATATATATATATATATATATATATATATATATATATATATATATATATATATATATATATATATTTATTTATTTAGTTATTTATTTATTTATTTTTATTTTAATCACAATACTTTTGCAGTGCGCTGGGATAATAGAGCGCACCAGTGTGCTAAGTTACGCAAGGCGCACCGATGAAAAAAAAAAAAAAAAAAAAAATTTTAAATTTACGCAAGGGCCGACATGGATTGGGATCTAACTATGAAAGTCGTCATGTGGGTTGGATGTCTTACGCTTATATTTATCAATGCAAACCCTATAAATATAAATCGAAAAGCCCTAATTTTGAAATCACAGAAAGAGCGAGAAGAAAGCGCTGAAACAAAAAGAATGTAGGGTTTGTTTCTAAAATGGATTTTTTTTGTGTGAAACAGCACGTTCGCGGTGTGCCATAATGAAATAGCGCACTGGTGCCACATTTTACATATGGCACACTAATAAAAAAATATTTTGTTTTTTTAATTTTTTATCACTGTACTTTCGCGATGCGCTGGAATAATAGAGTGCACCAGTGCGCTATGTTACGCAAGGTGCACCGAGGAAAAAAATATTGGGATCCGACTATGCAAGTCGTCTCGTGGGTTGGATGTCTTACAACTATAAAAACCCTATAAATTTAAATTGAAAAGCCATAATTCTGAAATCACGGAAAGAGGGAGAAAGGGCAGAAACAAAAAGAATCTAGGGTTTGTTTCTAAAAATGGATTTTTTTTTTATTTTGTTTCTAAAAACTGCAGAACAAAATAAAAATTAAAAAATGAAAATAAATAAAATTAAATTAAAATAAATAAATAAATCTTGGATTTTTTTCTTTTATTACATAAAAAAACTGCAAAAAAAGTAAAAAAACAATAAACTTTATTCACAAGATCGTTTGAAATTCTATGCTACAAGGTTTGACTCACCAGAGGTTTGGAATTCTAATTGTCTGAATACTTCTGTTCGAAATTATTTCCCAGCTCCACAGTGCTCTCGTGCTCTGTTTGCTCCAGGTATGTCTCCTACAAATCTCTGGCTGAAAATTTTTGCAAAAATAGTGAAATAATGAAAAGTGTTTAGTATTTAAAGAAATGTTTTATGAAATTAGATTTTTGAAAATATTTTGCCGCCCGTTTTTCAATTTACCGCTTTTTTTTCACTTAAAGAAAATAGAGTGCGTTTTTTTTATTTGCGGTTATTCTTCATCGATGCGTCCCTTAATCGCACCGCACCGATGCGTCTCGGTATAAAATGGCACCGGTGCACATTACCAAAAACACACTAGTGCGGTGATCTATACATTAGGCACCGAAATTACATTTAGGTGTGTGCATCAAAATTTATTGTTGTTTTTCTCAAATGCAGGGAGAAAATATCATAATTATATCGAATGGAAAATTCTTCAAAATCTAGCTCATTCCATAATATTTCTCAAATTCCATCGCGGAGTTATCCCTATCCATCTCGAAATGTAATATTTACTTCAGATTTTATTTATATTTTCACCATCTATTTGAATTTATGTTTTTTATCCATGTAGTCAATCATGCACAGCTTAATTAAATTTATAATGTATACAAATTTGCAGGTTCATGCAGATTCAGCATCGAGTTTAGATGCACAAAATATTCAAACTGCTCCAAAATGCTGGAAGTTCTTATTAGGAGCTACATACCGCAAGGCACATTTGGTAGATGAAAATGGACATCCGCTTCACCCTGCCAATTGTAACAATACTGCATCTTCTAGCCACAATCTCAGGACAATGATGGTAATAATTATAATTTTTTGGTATATATATTTATTAATATGTAATTATTTCAACGTCAAACCAATTTATAATCATGCAATATTGTCAACGTGGTTACTAATTGATATCATATATTTTGTACTAATCATGTTCAAATATTTTTTATTAAATTATTAGGATTCTAGTGATGATGAACGACCTACCTACCATCTTCTGTTGCACCCCATGACAATGTCAAATCGAGAGAAGATTGAAATAAAGAAAAAATCAGAGAGGAACGATACCAAGAATGGTTGAGTCAACCACCGATTCAATTCCCGCTACGTCCATATTCACCAATTAGGAATGACTACAACAATAGTAGTTCTTCACAAGCTGGCAAAGGAGGCAATCAAATAGAGGTTGTTATGGATGATTACTTAAGGGATACGACTGCCATGGAGACAACGTTGTTAGATGCATTCCAAAACGATGATCAAATAGGGGATGATGCTCATATCGCTGACACCTTTTTCGAAAGCCTTAAATTTTCTTCCACCACCCCTCTCTTTGGACCTGGCGGTCAGTCAAAGTCTACCCAGTTGGGGAAAACGATGTTACTGTACAACTTGAAATAAAAGTTTGGATTTTCGAATGCATGTTTCTTGGAAATTTTGAGGTAAGTTACCATAAAGTACTCCCTTATATAAATTTGAAATATAATCAGTACACTGCAATGAACATTACAAATGGTAAATTTTATGAACGTTAATAATTATATCACCATTAATGTACATTTATTAATATATTTTTCCATGATCACCAACTACAGGTTATTCAAAGATCTTCTGAGTGATAATGTATTGCCCGATAGCTGTGAAGAGGCAAAGAAATTGTTGAAAATGTTGGGTGATCCAGGTGGATATTGGTGGCCACCCGCCTATTCCACTTGGGGCCCCACCATTTCCTCTTTCAATTTTTCAGTTTCGGCACAACTTACTATTTTTAGCAATTTTTCAGGTCCTAAACTTCCGAGCCATTTTGAGGCCCTAAACGACGTTTTTTGGGCATCGCGCCTCATAGTTTTGGCGCTTCATCTCCTAGGGTTAGGTTTTTGGATGTTTAGAGTTATCCATTGTTTCTAAATAATAAATAGGCCCTCGAGCCTCATTGTAACTCAGTTCAGAGGCATGTAGCTGCCAGATATCTTCTCAGAGATAGCTACCAGCGCCCTAGCTAGTTTTATTTCCATTCTGTCTGTAAGCAAATTTTAGTTCTTTGATATTAATTAAATGAAGTGTTATTTCCGCTGCATCTTTTTATTTATGGTTATATGTTTATTCTGTTGCATTCCTGCATAAATTTGGATCAGTGGTATCAGAGCGGTTTGCTTTTTCTCGATCCTTCTTTGCATGTCCCCAACGAGGTCGAGGTATAAGGAGCTAGGGCTTGATCTGGTGGAACCTTTGCAAGATCAGCCTCGCAAACCTCGATGGACACCCATGGGGGACGAAAAGAAAGATGAGGGAGCAGGAGATCCTATCAAAATATTGCTCGAGGAGGCCCTCGAAAAACAAAGGAACGTGATGATGGATAACTTTGCTCATATACTTCAACGGTTGCCCACCGGTGGCGCATCTGCATCCAGCAGCCACTATGGAGGCACGACTCCTTTTAAGGTACAAGTAAATTTTGACATTCCCATATTTGAGGGTCAAATAGACGCAGATGCCATAGATAGATGGTTGAATCTATTAGAAGGATATTTCTCCGTTCATGACTTTTCAGACCAGGAGAAGATTACTTTTTCACTCCTCAAATCTACCCCCCATGTTAAGGATTGGTGGGAAACCTACTGTGAGAACAAGGACTAGAAAGAACCCTCTCTGTTCTCGGTCGTACCAACTTGGAATTATTTTCGAGACGCCGTCAAGGAATAGTAATATCCCGTGGGGAGCTATGAGGACAAGTACATACAATGGACCACGCTGCGACAACAAAGGGATCAAGATGTGCATGAGCTGACGAATTTGTTCCATACCCTGCGCACAAATTTGGGTATAAAATATTCAGAGAAACATCTGGTGCTAAAGTATTTCAGCTGTCTGCACAGATACATTCAGGAGGAAATGGAGTTCCTCGACATCTCCTCGCTTGGTATGGCATACCGGTATGCTGCCAAGATTAAGCAAAAATTCAAACAGAAGAAGCGAGACTTTGGATCTGCGAATCAAAATCAAGGGAAAGGTGCTTCCAAACTGCAGAACAAAGGACAGAACCAAGGCATGGCAGCTAAATACAACCCGTTGAAGCCACAAGAAATAACAGCACCGCAAAGCCAAAGAAGGACACGGGAAAGTGGTGTGAGTTCCATAAGAGCTACACTCACAACACAAGTGAGTGTCGGGCCAAGCAGTCGCTAGTGGCCGAGATGAGGGCTTCTGAGTCAGATGCATGCTCTGACTCCGAATCAGAACTTGAAAAGGGGAATGAAAAAGGGAAACATATTATTGATGCAGAGCCCAACACCATTGTTGCCACTACAAAGATCCAGAAGGAGGAACCGGAAGATCCAGAGGAGGAGGAACGTCTCTTCCACTCCCAGATGTGGGTAAAGGGCTCCCCTATACAGTTCATTGTCGACAATGGGAGCCAAAAGAACCTCATTTCAGCAGACGCTGTGAAGCGGTTGGGCTTGCCGACCACAGCTCACCCACATCCATACACCATCGGGTGGCTACACCAAGGACGAGATCTCCGCGTCAACCAGTAGTGTCGCCTTCCCTATAGCATCAAGCCCTTCATGGATGAGGTATTATGTGATGTTGCTCCTATTGATGTTTATGATGTATTATTAGGACAACCATACTTGTGGAAGCGTCATGTTGTGTATGAGTCTCGGCCTCGCGTTTTTATTGTTACTTTGGGAAATAAGTTGTACAGGATACCATAGGTACCACCTCCTGCCGCTATCTCTTTGGTTACTGCAAAACAATGCAGTAATCTCATTTCTCAAACCAGGAAATTTGTTTTCCTGATGATCTGCCCCCAGGGAAAGAAGAAGACTGTGGCCACGACCTCCAAACAAGGCTCCTCTGCACGACAAAAACAAATGGTTAAGGTTGTGGAGGAGTACGGGGACATCTTCACCTCACCCACAGGGGTTCCTCTGCACTGTCAAGTCAAGCACTCGATTGATCTGACCCCAGGTGCACCGCTACCTAATGGACCGATCTATCGGCGCTCTGTTCTGGAGAACGATGAAATCAAGAGGCAGATTTAGGAGCTGTTGCAGAAAGGTCACATCTGACCAAGTTCATCACCCTGTGGGAGCCTGATCGTGTTGTTACAAAAGAAGGATGGGACGTGGAGACTCTGTATTGACTATCGGGCGCTGAATAAGATGACTGTCCAGAATAGGTATCCGATCCCACGGATTGATGACCTTCTAGACCAACTCAAAGGTGCAAAATATTTCAGAAAGATTGACTTGAAGTCGGGGTATCACCAGGTACCGATTGAACCCTCCGATGTGTGGAAGACTGCCTTCAAAGCTAAGGAAGGCCTTTTCGAATTGCTGGTCATGCCTTTCGGGTTGATGAATGCTCCCGCAACCTTCATGAGGATGATGGACGACATCTTGCGGCCATTCACCAACTCATTTGTAGTGGTGTACTTGGATGACATTCTTAGCTTCAGCCAGACTTGGGAAGAGCACCTTCACCACATCCGACAAGTCCTTCAAACACTGCGACAACACAAGTTGTGTGCCAATCTAGAGAAGTGCACTTTTGGCATGACCCAGGTTCAATATCTGGGATACATTATTGATGAAAGGGGGGTGCATGTGGATCCAGCCAAGATCCAAGTCATTCGGGATTGGCCAGCCCCAACTACTATAACAGAGCTTCGTAGCTTTCTGGGTCTTGCTAATTTCTACCGGAGGTTCGTGTTGGGATTCTCTCATATCACTTGGCCCTTGAGTCAAGTCACCAAGGGAGGAGCGAGAGAAAAATTATTTTGGTCGGAACCTCAACAGAAGGCGTTCACAGAATTGAAAAATCGCCTCTGTTATGCCCCAGTGCTCACTTTACCAAACTTGAAACAGCCATTTGAGATCGAGACAGATGCCTCTGACTATGCTATTGGGGCAGTTCTTACTCAACAGGGACATCCAGTGGCATATCACAGTGAGACATTGTCTGACACAGTTCGCAAGTATCCCACTTATGACAAAAAAATGTATTCCATTGTGCAAGCTTGTCGAAAATGGAAGCATTACATTTTGGGGAAGGAAACAATCATCCACACAGACCACCGGCGCCTACAGTTCATACAGAAACAAGGGAAGTTGTAGAATGATCGCCATCAGAAGTGGTCCACATATCTGCAACAGTTTCATTTGAACATCAAGTACAAGAAGGGTAGCACCAATAATGTTGCAGACTACCTCAGCCGACCATCGATTGTGGCGCTCAACACCATTCTCAACTCTTGTGGGCATGAGACTTTTGATTGGTCGCTTCTCTATGAGAGTGACCCAGAATTTGGCCACACTTACAAGGCACTCTTGGGGGGTACGCAAGTTCCAAATTTTCACCTCCAAGATGCACTGTTATGTCACTTGGGACACCTTTGTGTTCCTTCAAGCGAGCGTGCCAAGATGATATGTGAAGCACACTACAGTCGAGTCACTGGGCATTTCAGGGTCGAGAAAACAGAAGCAATCTTGCAGAAGTATTTCTATTGGCTGAACCTTCAAAAGGATGTCGAGAAGCACATCAGATCCTGCACTGCTTGTGCCATTTCCAAACCGACCATCAAGAAGCAAGGCCTATATACTTCGATACCTACCCCTAGTCGACCTTGGGAATCCATCTCCATGGATTACATGTTGGGCCTGCCTTCTACTAAGCAGGGAAATGACTGTGTTTTCATGGTCGTCGACAGATTCTCGAAGATGGCCATCATGGCAGCCTGCAAGAAGAATATCACAGCAGAAGCCACTGCTAAACTCTTCTTTGAACGAGTGTGGGTGCACTTTGGGATCCCACAGTCTATCATATCAGATCGGGATAGCAGTTTCCTCAACACATTTTGGTCCAGCCTCTGGTCGATGTTGGATACCAAGCTCACCAAGTCCACAGCTTTCCATCCCCAAACAGATGGCCAGACAGAGGTCGTCAACAGAATGATTGTACACATTCTGCGCATGTACAATTCAAAGCATCCACGCACATGGGACGAGAGCCTCGCTTATGTACAACATAGTTATAATTGGGCTCTCCACAGTTCAATTGGCCATAGCCCCTTTCAAGTGGGCTTGGGATTCTAGCCACTATGTCCCATTGACGTAGCCATGCCATTTGCAGCTGCTCAGGCCAATTCAGCTCATGTCCAGTCTGAAGTTGACAAAGCCAGTAGCTTCATCGAGCGCATTCAACACATCCACCAACAGGTTCATGATATATTGGACAGAGCCAATGCCAAGTACAAGCAACGCCATGATCAACACCAGGTGCCACACAACTTCCAGGTGGATGACAAAGTATGTCTACATTTGCAGAAGGAGCGCCTCACTAGACGCCACCGCAAGCTTCGCCCGCTTCGATACGAGCCTTACACCATCACCAAGGCTGTAGGGAATAATGAATTCGAGCTCATTATTCCACCATTCCTTGGTCTGCACCTAGTCTTCAATGTGGATCGCCTTCTTCCTTACTTCCCACCTCTATTGGACACCTCTGACATTGTAGAACAACTCACACCAATAGAGTTAAACCCAGACTGCATGGAACAGGCCACCACAGATTGTATCAGGGACATAAAAATAAAGATAACTCGCCAACAGAACATCCAACTGTATCAGGTTGTCAAAGCTGGCCAACTCCTGCACCAAGGCAAGTGGTTCACCAGGGACCAAGTTCAGCAGAATTTTCCTCCTCTCATGGATGAACTCAACGCAATGGGGACCATTGCTTCCTAAGGGGGGAGGAATGATCTAGGTGGATATTGGTGGCCACCCACCTATTCCACTTAGGGCCCCACAATTGCCTCTTTCATTTTTTTAGTTTCGGCACAAGTTACTATTTTTAGCAGTTTTTCGGGTCCTGAACTTCCGGAGCCGTTTTGAGGCCCTAAACAACATTTTTTGGGCATCGCGCCTCCAACGAATATCATTTTGTTTTAGAATGAATATTATTGGCGAAATTTGTAGTCCTTGGATAGATCTTTCTAATGCTGTACCATGTGCGTCAAACGGAGATAGTATGCCAAAGTTACGTCCCTGGAAGTTGAAACACCAATTTACCCAAACGGGGCCCATAGTTTTGGTGCTTCATCTCCTAGGGTTAGGTTTTTGGATGTTTAGAGTTATCCATTGTTTCTAAATAATAAATAGGCCCTCGAGCCTCATTGTAACTCAGTTCAAAGGCCTGTAGCCACCACATCTCTTCTCAAAGATAGCTACCAGCGCCCTAGCTAGTTTTATTTCCATTCTATCTGTAAGAAAATTTCATTTCTTTGATATTAATGAAATGAAGTGTCATTTCCGTTGAATCTCTGTATTTATGGTTATGTGTTTATTCTGTTTCGTTCCTACATAAATCCGGATCATTGGGTGTTGATTACATATCATATAATGCATGTCCAAATGATTGTATTTTATATAGAGTAGAATATGCAGACAAAGAGATGTGTCTGAAATGTGGCCATGACAAGTATGATAAATCAAAAAATAAGGGTAAATCACGTATTGGTCCTCATTTTAAGATATTGAGGCACATGCCTATAATCCCAAGGATTCAAAGGTTCTTTTGTTGCAAAGAATTAGCTATGTTGCAGGGATGGCATGCCTCACACAAAAGTGAGTTGGGAGTTATGCGAATCCTAACTGATTCAATAGCCATGAAGCATATAAAGGATACATGGCCTAAAAAATTGAAGGATGAAGTACGAAGTCTACGACTCAGCATAGCCATGGATGGCATCAACCAATATTCCCTCTAGAACACCAACTATTATGTTTAGCCTATAGTAGTGATTAATAACAATATCCCCCCATGGTTGAACATGAATAATAAACATCTTATGTTGACTCTCATAGTCCCTGCTAGAAGACAAGTGAAGAATATGGATGTCTACTTACAACCACTAGTAGATGAATTGAAGGAATTATGGGATGGGATAAATGTATACGATGTATCAAGACCCATCGCAGCAAAGAGGAGTTTTACGTTGTATGGAATATGTTCTTACACGACACATGATTATCTAGTCTTAGGAGTTTGCTCTGGTAAATTACATGTTTAATTTATTGATTTGTTTATATACATAACAATATTCTTTTACATATTAGTTATTTAATTCGTTGTAATATTTGTTCTAATCTTCATGATATACTTTAACGTTCCATGCATATTAATTAATTTATACAAATATAATCTCACAGGTCTTGTAACAAAATGGTATTTTGGATGTAAATGTTGTGGACCTTCTCTGAAATCTAGATGGTCCAAGGACCTACGAAAGCCAGTGTATGATTGCTCTAGGGTATTCCTACCAGAATAAAACCCTTACAGAAGAGCAACATCCACTTTCAATGGTAAATGAGAGAGAACCCAAAGGCCTCCAATAATGACACCAGCTGAATGGCTTAGCGCATATGAGAGAGAGAAGGAGAAGGAGTTCATAGAAATGTTCGATTCAAATGGGGAGCCTATGTTTGATGATCTAGATTTCTTCGACACTTATGTTGAGAAATTTCCCGTTGGGATGAAAAGGAAATCTATCTTTTATGACCTCCCATATTGGGAGTATCTTAAGATTACCCACTTATTATATCCCATGCATATATTTAAAAATGTTTCATCTTCTTTATGGAGGCACATATCATCAAAAAAAAGTGACACATTGGTTGTTAGGAAAGATCTTATTACTGCAAAAAATAAAAATAAACATTGGCCAAGACGATTAGAAAGTACGGGATCAGAGGCAGGTGTCGATCCCTCTAATTTATGGTTTTTCAAAGAAGTGATGTCCCATGGATTTTTAAAAAAGATGATATTTCTTTGGAAAAGGAAGTTATAATGGGTGTGAGGGCGCCAACTTCATACAGGTCTTCACTATGGCGTTTCTTCACCATGGATGACCATTTTTCGGGGTTGAAATCGCATGACCATTTGAATCTTCTAAGAGTATGTATAATTTCAAAAGCATGATTTTATTATTTTTTATATTAATAAATTTTATCCCATGCAGGGATCATAAAACATAACTAATTTTGTATATTATTGCACGTGTTTATAACTTTGTAGCGTCATTATCCTTTGTTCGTGCATGGGTGTGTGAAACATGAATTCCTTCAAGACCTAGGACATGCCATATCTAAATTATCTGCATTTGTACGTTGCATCACGTCAAAGGAGATTCATGTGGCTAGCATTCCACGGTGGCGTCAAGAGATATTTGAGATTGTTTGTATGTTTGAGAAGGAACTGCCGACGAGTTTCATGGACTTACAGGTTCATCTTCTAATCCACCTAGTATATGAGGTTGAATTAGTTGGGGTGGTTTCTTGTCATTGGATGTTCTTCTTAGAGAGGTACATCAAGAAATTGAAAGGTTTTGTTCGACAAAGGGCAAAACCTGAGGGGTCTATGGCAGATGGGTACATATCGTATGTCGAGTCTTTCTATTATGACAGTGAGTACATCAAGAAGATCGACAACAGACCAGGTGCATTGATTTGGGATGATGAAAGGGATGAAGACAAAAGAGAAGGGGAGTTGCTCCAAACGAGTGGAAAAAAGCGCTTGATAAAGAGTAAGCGACTTATAATTTTTCAAATTTACAAAAAGTAATTAATATTCATGTTGATGAACTTCGATATAATGTATATTTTGATCACTAAGTACTATGTGAATTTGGTTGATTTCATCAGCAAATTCAAAAATTGAAGCAATCAATAAATTCATTCTTTACAATTCTAAAGCAACACAACCGTGGGTCGCATTGTACGAACAAAAGAGGATGAAATGGGATAGTGACAGGAAATAATTCAGACGGTTGAATGGTAGAAATGTGCCTTATCCCAATCATTTAAAAGAAAATATGCCAAAAATATGCCCCAATAGTTGGGTTGCTGACCAAGTCAGAGAGAAATACAGTGCTACTGATCGTTACCCACGCACTGAAGAGGATGCGCTAAACGTAGGGATTGGGTGTAGCAACTCGGTAATAATATTTTTAATTTATATGTAAATTTGAAACTTATAAGACATACATTTCATATTTTAACTGTTGGGTTATTATAAGACACATGATACAATGATTTTTTTAACTTTTTTATAATAGGTGCATTTGTTCCCATCTATGTGGGCATATGGACACCATTTTTGCACAGAAAATGACGATGCTAGAAACATCACACAAGACTGTGGAGTGGAAGTCGAGTTCGATTAATCTAGTAGATCTAGCCACCGTGATCAAAATCTAGTACAAGGGACGTTAGGTTACGTCGGAAAGATAAAAGAGATCATTGAAGTGGCTCCTGTACTAAAGAATCAACATAATATATAAGCAAGAAACTAATGCGTTTCCTGTCACTGGTGTTGTGCGAAATGGTCGAAATGATAAGTGAGAGACACTAAACCTCCTCCCTACCAAATGCACCAATATGTAACTAACCTCCAGCGACCCAAAACTCTACAGGAGACAGTACATTTGCTCCAATGTATCTCTAGGAGTAAACTAACTGACTCCCTGCTACACAACCAGCTGGAACCTCTGGGAACGAGGGAAAATCCACCCCTCTCCTCAATAGCCCTGTAATGAAATATATCTCCTCCTCAGTGGGCGTGTACCACTGGTTCATACCAACCTGGAAAGCCTGTTGCTGGGCATTCCACCTTCAGATAAGATGTCTCAAAAACAAACGATGGCCCTTTAGGGAAGTAGCCTCCTCATAGAACTTGAAGAGGCCTACCTACCTTAGGAGCCCTTGCATAGCTACTATAATAGGACGAGGGTACGCATCTCTCTCCCGATCTCATGCCTCCCATAGGTGAAACGTGTTATACTGCTCTGCCTGTTGTTGTTGTTGTTCCCCCTCTTCTCTCCTTTCACGTCTTTGAATGATTGACATATTAAACACAATTTTTTTTTAATGAGACATGTATTTAGAAATATACATATATAATTTTTTTTTGAAAAAAAAATAAAAAAATAGTCGATGCGCCAAAAACACAGTCACGCACCGGTCCCAGTGTGTCTTTCTATGGAGCGCACTGGCGTCGGTGCACCTAATAATATTAAGCGCCCTGGGGGCGGTGCTCCAAAAAAAAAATTAATGCACCATTGATTATGTACGGTGTTAGGAGGGTGGTGCGCTGACTAAACTCTACGCCCCGGGGCATATAGTTAATTCAACGCACCACCCTCCTGCCATCATGACATAATGAACTGTGTGGTCCTTTACAAGGCTGCACGGTTGACGCAGGCGAAATACGGAAAGTTGTGCGCTAACAAAAATAGCCGTCCCGAGGCGGCTATTTTGGTCAACGCACCCCATCGCCGCTATTCTACTAGGTCAACGATGTGGCCGGGTAACTGACCACACCACACTTTTAAAAAAATAAAAAATAACACGGTGCACCTTCGGTACAGCCCCGGAACCAGTGCAGATACCGTTAGCACTGGTTTACCAAGCCGAACCATTGACCATGTCGAAATGTGGTCTGTGGTGCACTAACAACATTACCCGCCTCGAGGCGGATAATTTAGTCAACGCACCGTGTTGCCGCTATTCCACATTGTCAACGGTGCGGCCTGGTAAACGACCGCACCGCACTTTTTTTTAAAAATTAAAATAACACGGTGTGCCTATCGGTACCACCCCGGAACCGGTGCGGATACCATTTTCACTGGCTGCGATGCAGCCTGTAAATTTACAGGAAACACCGCAAACCGGTGCGAGCCGAATGGCTCAAGCGTACCATGCAAAAAAACCAAAAAAAAAAAACTTTTAAATGGTTAATTTTAAGGTTATTTGAATTTCTAATCCGCTAAAAGGCTTAATTATGGAAAAACAAGAAAAATACCTGTACATTTTCCTGTCAAGGAGGCATATTAGCTATATAATTTGCGAAAGAAAAATTGTCCACTGTTTTGCAAAATTCAAGCTGGAGATTGGTGGGCAATGCACAGCAACAGTGTGTGCAATGAGTGCAATGGGAGCACCGATGTCAGGGCGGCTCAGACAAGGATAAATTGCACCATTGCTTGAGAGCTCTGTAGCACTGACAAAAGTGAAAAATGTGGTTTTTTGGCCATAATTTTTTTTTATTTAACCGTGTTCCGGTGCGCGGGGTTTTATGGGCACACCAGTGTGTTTTCTTCATTCGGCACCGAGCAGCTTCTATTTTTGCACGCTTTTTATGAGGCACCAATGTGGACGTTTTTTAAAGCACCGGTGCACTATATTAATACAACGCACCGGGCGAGTGTGTACAAAGCGCACGGTGTTTGGTGTGCCAATTTTTTGTGTGGTTTTTTGGCTGTAATTTTTTTTTAATTTAACCCTGTTCCAGTGCATGGGGTTTTATGGGCGCAGCGGTGCGTTTTCTTCATTCCGCACTAGGTGGTTTCTGTTTTCGCGCGCTTTTTATGAAGCACTAATGTGGATATTTTTTAAAGCACCGATGCACTACATTAATAAAACACACCGGGTGGGTGTGTACGGAGTGCACGATGTCCGGTGTGCCAATGTTTTGTGTGATTTTTTGCCATAATTTTTTTTAATTTAACCCTGTTCCACTGCGCGGGGTTTATGGGCGCACCGGTGCATTTGCTTCATTCTGCACTGAGCGGTTCTGTTTTCACGCACTTTTTATGAGGCACCGGTGCGGAAGTGTTGTAAAGAACTGGTGAGTTATAGAAATACAACGCACAGGGTGGGTGTGTATGGAGCGCACGGTGTCTGATGTGCCAATGTTTTGTGCAGTTTTTTGGCCGTAATATTTTTTATTTAACCTTGTTCTGGTGCGCGGGGTTTTACTAGCACACCAGTGCATTTGCTTCATTCCGCACCAGGCGGTTTCTGTTTTCGCGCGCTTTTTATTAGGCACCAGTGCGCTACATAAATACAACGCACTGGGCGGGTGTGTACGGAGCACACGGTATCCGATGTTCCAATGTTTTGTGCACATCGGTGCTTTCTCATGTTGAACGCACCACTGTGTTTTATGGTGATAAGCGCACCGGACAAAATACATCCGCAAAAACCTCCGCCCACCAACCTCCTCTAGTAACCTCTGCTAGACACGGATGTCTGGGGTATTTTTATAAGGGGTTCCTAAAAAACATCCGCTAGAGGGTCTTTTCCTTGTAGTGTTAATACCATGCAAACAAAACATTACTAAACCTATTATTAATATTAAAATATTAATATTATTATAATTATTATTAAATCTAATATTCATATTAATATATTATAATATTAATATTATTAAATTTAATAAATCTAGATTAATACAATATTAATTTTTTTATTAGAAGGTGTTCTATTATGAGGTTTTACCTCATGACACTATTCCTAGATTCATCGTCATCCACCTATTATACCTCCTTGGACCACTATTCCTAGATTATGTCAGGTTCCTATATTTGTTCGTTCACCACGTATTATACTTCCCTGGACCACTATTCCTATATTCTGTCAGGTGTTGTGAACTGATGTGTGCTCTCTGAATTAGCCCATCTCAAAACCCTTGACCTCTTAGAAAATTCTTTATCCGGGCTTATAGAGAAAAAACTATGGACGATGAGGAGCCTGATATATTTGAATTTGGAGAGAAATGGATTTGGAGGAAGCCTGAACTTTAATTGGAGCATAAATAGTCCAATATATTTAGCGTTACAGACTGTGAATCTCCCCTTTAACCGATTTCATACATTTGACAACACATTGAATCTCTCTGGCTTCAAACATCTCAAATTCATAGACTTTTTTTTTTCAGAGGGGAAAAAACATTGTTCATTTTTATTAATAAAATCAATAGTAGATCCTAATAAGAGCGCTTCTTAAGGACATCGTTCAAGATATACATAATATGAGTATGATTCTCAATGATTCAAGAAATTCCCCATGATCTTGAAACATAGTCTATTTTAGAAACAATTGCAAACAGAGGAGACCAAAATGGAAAAAAACATGAGAAATCCAGCCACCGAGAAAATATATGTTGGGTGGGCCCAACAAAATAATTGAATCCAAGAAGAACATAAACCATGAGATGTTCAAAATTTGCATGTCTCCAGTAACCAACACATCCAGACGAGAAAATCCGAGAAAGAAACCCAGCTGATAAAAGAGAAATGATAGAAGAGCCAAGACCAAAAAAAAATGTTGAGCAGGCTTGCTTGATGAAGGAATTCTCGCTTGATAAAGTGAGAGCAAGAACGTTGTAATGGAGAAAAAGGATAATGTCGAAGCAAAAAATTGGAGCAAGCTCGCTTGATTAGGACAGCCTCTCTTGATGGACTAAGAGTAGGAAACCTCGGCCAAAAAACATGTGATTAGGGAATGGGAACTGAAAAATACTGATTTATCTCTTTATTGTGGCCTCTGATTTGTACAAGGCCAAAAGGTTCAAGGAGACCCTTCTTAGACAAGCCATCAGCATGTGAATTTTCTTCCTAGTATATGTGCTGGAGAGATGAAACTCGAATCCATTGCATAAGGAAGGAGATGCGGTTTATCTAATTTTGTAGCCCTCAAGGATGAAAATCAAATAAGACATTGATCCCGTTGATAACCACCTTGGAGTCCCCGTAGATGTGCATATTAGGCAATTTCATATTATAGGAAACCCAAATAACACTCCATAGTGCAAGGAGCTGCGCTTTTGTGTTGTTGCCCATACCGCCATTCCAGAAGATATAAAAACGATCACCATTGTCCAGTTTGATCCAACTGCCACAGACACAGGACCCCTGTTGTTTATCACCATCAAAAAAACCAATAGGGAGGAGGACCCCAAGAAATGAATTGAATTACATCACAATAACATGCTATTAATCGTATAGTGTGTTTCTTTGTGTTACCCCATATAGTCATATTATCTATCATGCATTCCAACGAATATTTGTGTTACCTCCATGCAGTCATATTATCTACCAAGCACAAGCAGTGTATATTTATGAATATTCGGCATGTATATGTGAAATAAGTGCATCGGTATCGTCAATTGAATTTGGCAACATGTGTATATGATATAAAACAATGTATTTAAGAAGAAGTGCATATCTAGGTATATTCAATTGAATTTGGCAATATGAAACAATGTATTTTAAAAAAGTAAAAGTAAAAGTAATGTTTAATATTTATCATTTTTAATTTAATGTCGAGTTTATTTAAAAAATGATTTAATTATTATTACGCCTTAAAGCGTTTTTATTTGAAAACAATTTTTCTAGGTGCCACTATGTCTATATTTGAGTCATTGGATCAAATGTTAGATGATTGAAATATTTTAGGCCATTAGATCCACAAATAAATAGTTTTTTATATGTTTTTTATAATATTAGTTTTAAAAATTTGTTTGATTTTAACTTTAATTTAACATTTTGATTATGTCAAATTACTCAAAAATAAAAATAAAATTAAATAAAATAAAAAGATTGACATTTTAACTAGGTCAAAATACAACAAAATAATCAAAATAATAAAATAAAATAATAATAAACTATAAAAACAACTCATGGTATTGACCCATGGTATTCATATGGTTATTTACAGAGGGAAATTAAGATGGTCTAGATCAATCTTAACTGGATCTACCAAGAGCCAAGAGGGATCATATGTCTTGATATGCAAACCTCTTTTAGAGTGAAAAGATAATTGATTCCTCTAACAAATAATATAGGTCTAAACTAATTATTTAATAAAAATATTTTTAAATCTTTATAACCATTATTGTGTTAAACTTTTCCTTAATAAATTTTATTAAAACTTTCATACATCCAAATATACATAGTTTTTCATGTTCTATATTATTTTTGTTACAACTATTTTATCATGTCACTTTGTCCATGTTTGATTCATTGAATCAAATAGAACTCATAATTTTTTATATGTTTTTTGTAATGTTAGTTTTTTTTTTTTTATAAGTTAAATTGAATTTAAGTTTTGGTGATTTTTAAGTTAAAATGTTGTTATTAAAAATTGTGGAATGTAGTTTAGGGAAATTAAGATGGTCTATATTGTTGAGAATGCAACAAGATGATGGAGCTTAGTGAAAAGAAGTCACCTTCACTAAGTGGGCCCGCAGGCTATTTTTGGTGCAAAGTCTATTTTTAGACTATGTCTATTTTTAGACATATGGATCATGGTCTATGAGTTGCAGGATACTATTTATGGATGGTTGGTCAAGTTGGTAAAAATAGATGGACCTCTATTTTTAGATATACTGGGCGGAGTCTATTTTTAGACTGCCAGTATAAAAATAGATCAGTCGAATATTATTAGCTCTTAATAATATTTGGACTATAAACATTATCTTATCCTCTTGCAGCACTTTAGTTCGAGCTACGGATGTGGCACATGTAGCTGACAGAAGGAATTACGCTATTCCTAGGGTTTAGTTGAGCTATTGCATGGTTGACTTCAGTTATAACTCATGTGGTATAGTTTGGTGGAGTTGATGAGACAGTTGATGGACCTGTGTTCAGTTTAACTTAGTTGAACTAGTTGTATTTAGTCTAACTGATAAATACACTAGTGATGAGTGGTGTGAATTAATTATTAATTAATTCACTAATTATTAACTCATAAATCAACTAAATAATACATCAGTTAACTGCAGTGCATGGACAGTTCAGTGGAGACCATTGTTAGAGGTGGGTGAAAGGGTGAGTCTACTATCAGTTGTGACTATAGCTGTGCATGAGATTTGCACACACATTGATTGAGATTTCCAATGAGGATTGCGCAGTACAAGCCAAGGGGATTCGAACTTGGATCTCACAATTAACCATCTTGGATTGCGCAGTAGAGGCAGGCTAACAGGTGGAGGAGATTTGAACTTGTGACTTGTTCATATCTAAGCTTGTGTAGTGTGTAACAATTGGAGATAGTGCTGAGAGCTTGTGAGGAGTTTTTGCTATGTATTGTTACATGTTCTCTATCATTATAATATACAGATAGTTGGGGGTTTTCAGCTGTAAGCTTTCCCCATTACATACTGTGTTGATATGTGTGATTGATTAATGTTTCAATGTGCGCATGCGATTGCTTTTAATTCCGCAAATTGATGATCAATGGTAGAAGAGGTTATGTATTATGCATGAAGCTCAAATAGTGTGTAATCAGGATAATCTCGGTGAATAACTCATCTATTATTCAAATTTCTACATGGTATCAGAGCAAAAGTTGATCATCGGATCTATTACAATGATTACATTTTATTTCTTTAGACAGAGTCTGTAAGAGGGCCAGGTAGCCTCTGGATTCATCCTTTCGTTGAAAGGTGAAAAATCCAGTAAATGCCCCTACAGTCTATCTCTGTACTAGAAATACCTTGTTCTCACAATTTCATATCAGAAGCAGTTGAGTTTTGAGCTGGTGGAATTTGAATTTGCAGCAGTGTTTTCTTGGTGTCGAAGTTGAGATGTCTTTCAACAGATTGCGATTGGAGTATGCCCTTGAGGGAAGATCGAATTATATTGCATGGAAGGAAAGGATGGAGGCGGTGCTCGATGAAAATGGGCTGAAGGAGTTCATAGATGTTGAAGTTCCAAAGCCTAGCGATGCATCCTTGGTTGAGGCTTGGAAAAAGAAGACAGCAAAATGTCGAAGGATTCTGTTGGAGGGCGTGAAGGATCACATAGTGTCCAGCCTGCATGGAAAAGCTTCTCCATACTTGATGTGGAAAGCGTTGACAAATTTATTCCAAATAAAGAGCGACCAGAGGAAGTTGGCGCTCAAGGATAAACTCAGAAACATTAAGATGGAGAAAGGAGACAGTATGCCCAAGTACCTCACGAAGTTCACCCAATGCAGGGATGAGATGGGAAGTATGGGGGTGACTGTAGATGATGAGGACTTGGTGAGCTTGGCTCTCCTTGGGCTTCCGAAGAGTTGGCATTCCTATCAGGACTCTGTCAATGGTCGAGAGAAATTGCCAGGATGGGAGCGACTTTGGTCGGATCTTGTGCAAGAGGAGATAAGGCGGAGTATCAGGGGGACTCGATCTTCATCAAAGGCATCTCGATGAAGAGAATTGCGCTTGGCTGCTAAAGCAAAGAAGGGGAAGAGAAAGAAATCTTCTCAATCCGGTGCGAAAGGCAAGAAGCAGGACATGTCCAAGGTGAAGTGCTTTCACTGTCACCAGCACGGACATTATGCCACAAATTGTCCGCAGAAGAAGAAAAATAAGCAGGCTGCTGGATCTGCAGCGAGAGAGGCCTTAGCCTTGCAGTTTGAGATGGATTTTTCGTTGATCGAATGCTTGGTATCAAGTGTGATGGGTTCAGTTTGGTTCTTGGACAGTGGTGCGTCTTTTCACATGACAGGAGATCGAGATTTGTTTTCTTGATCTGGATGAGAAAGATCTTGGAGTGCACATCGAGATGGGCGATGATGGTAGATACAGTGCGACCGGTATCGGTACCATTTCCTTTGAGAGGGAGTCTAGTAAACCCTTCGTATTGAAGGAAGTGATGCATGTTCCAGGATTGAAGAAAAATCTTATCTCTGTGGTGATGTTAGAAGATAAGGGATATGATGTTGTCTTCAGCGAGGGAAAGGCTTTCCTGTGCAGTAAGACAACTGGAGAAACCCGGAAGATAGGGGTTCGAGTCAAGAACCTTTATCAATTGAAAGTAGATGGATGCGCAGCAATGGCATGCAAGGCAGAAGGAGTGGTGAGACGGGATGATGGCGAGCTGTGGCACCGGAGATTGGGCCACCTTCACCATGGAGCTTTGAAGATACTGCACCAGATTTCTACTGGGCTTCCTAAGGGTACTCTTGCGCAGTCAGATCAGTGCAATGGATGTACCTTGGGAAAATTTGTGAAAGCCACCTTTCACGAGAAGGATAGTCGCGCCACGAAGATCCTTGAGAGAATTCACACAGACGTGTGTGGACCTTTTTCAGTAGCTTCGACAGCAAAGCACAGGTACTATGTGATATTTGTTGATGATTATTCTCGGAAGTGTTGGATCTTCTTCATGTAGAAGAAGAGTGAGACATACTCAAAGTTCTGTGAGTTCAAGGCACTGGTTGAGAAAGAATCAGGGAAGTAGGTGAAGGCTCTTAGGAGCGACAATGGTGGTGAATTCATCTCTGGCGAATTCAAGGACTTTTTCAGCGCAGAAGGAATTCAAAGAGAGCTCATAGCACCTCATAACCCACAGCAGAACGGGGTTGTTGAGCGAAAGAACAGAACGATCGTGGGTGTTGCACGGGTGATGTTGCATGATCAGGGCCTACCCATTCACTTATGGGCGGAGGCATGCAATATTGCAGTATATGTGTAGAACCGTTGTCCTCACAGGATACTTGGCATGAGTACACCCAAGGAGGCATTTTCTGGTAAGAAGCCTGATATTTCCCATTTGAGGATTTTTGGTTCACCTGTTTACATTTATGTGACGAAGGATGCCAGGAAGAAGCTAGAGCCGACCGCAGAGGTTGGGATATTTGTGGGGTACACTGATACGCCCCACAACTATCGTGTGTATTTTCCAGACAGTCGCAAGACTGTTGTGCGACGGGATATCAAATTTCAGGAGGAGAAATCCATGAAGTGTTCGCTTGAGAGGGAGCCACACTTGCATGCAGAGGAGGAGCTATTAGTTCCTAAGATTGAGCTTCAGGATGTGGATCAGCCACAAGAGGAAGTTCATGGAGTGGAAGAGACCACTCATGCAGCGCCAACCATCAGAGGGTGGAAGCGCACTATAGAAGCTAAGCGACTGGCTCAAGATGCAGAGAAGGTTGTAGGACCACCTATAGCACAGCGCAGAAAGAGACAGTCACCGGACCGGTACACTGGATACATGGCTCTTGTGAGAAAATGTGTCGTAACAGAGCCATCCTTTTTCAAGGAAGCTGTGGAGGACCCCGCATGGGTAGATGCCATGGTGGAAGAGTATGATTCGATTGTCAGAAACAGTGCATGGGAGATTGTCCCAAGGCCAGAAGGGAAATCAGTGGTGGGTTCGAGACACCACAATCACAGTACCGACGAGAGTGTGGAGAAGCACAAGGCAATATTTGCCTCCCGAGGCTTCTCGTCGTGATAAAGGGGATCGATTATGAGGAGACCTTGTTTCCTTCTCAAAGGTGATGAGTGGCACATTCATCAGATGGATGTGAATACTGCGTTCCTCAACGGAGTAATTGAGGAGGAGGTGTACATATAGCAACTCGAAGGTTTTGAGATCTTCAATAGCGAGTTGCATGTGTGCAGGCTCAAGAGAGCGCTGTATGGGTTGAAACAAGCACCCCATGCTTGGTACACACAGATAGACAGTTATTTCACCAGACTGGGATTCTCCAAGAGTGAGGCAGATCCTAACCTGTACCAGATTGTGGTGGAGGAGAAGTTGCTGATCATTGTACTGTATGTAGATGATCTGATTTTGACGGGTGATGAGCTGTTGATACTTTCATGCAAGGAGGATCTTGTTAGAGAGTTTGAGATGAAGGACTTGGGCCTCCTTCATTATTTCCTGGGATTGGAAATCTGGCAGCGCAGTGATGGACTGTTTGTTTCTCAGGGTAAGTATGCCTGGGAGATACTGGAGAAGTTCAACATGCATGGCTGCAAGCCTGTTGATACTCCTCTTCCTGGAGGTTGGAGGAAGGAGGATTCTACTTCAGCGGAGGTAGTGGATGCCACTGTTTATCGACAGTTGGTGGGGTCGCTTATGTATCTGGTCAATACACGACTCGATATATGCTATGCTGTTAACCAGCTTTCACAAGCTATGGTTAAGCCAACCAAGCTCTTCTGGAAGGCAGGCAAGCATGTATTGTGTTATCTTAGAGGCACATCGGGATATGGATTGTGGTACAGACAGGAGGATGAGGTGAAGCTATGTGGCTTCACGGATGCAGATTGGGCAGGGAGCCCAACGGACAGAAAGAGCACATCTGGAGGGATCTTCAGTATCGGGTTGACAACAGTTTCTTAGTACAGCAGGAAGCAGAGATCCGTGGCACTCAGTTCAACAGAGGCCGAGTATATGGCAGTAAGCTTGGCTGCATGCGAGGCTATATGGATGAGGAAGATCCTGGTCGAGTTGTTCGGGTCACACTTGGAGCCTACCGTGATTTATTGTGATAACCAGAATTGCATTAAACTCTCAGCTAATCCAATATTTCATGATAGATCCAAACACATCGACATCAGGTACCATCATATCAGAGATTGTGTGCAGCGGAGGATCATGTTACTTTCATACATTCCCACGGAGGATCAGGATGCTGATATCTTGACGAAGGCGCTCACCAGGAGCAAATTCGAATACCACAGAGGCAGGATAGGGGTTGCAGATAATCCATATCTTGTTGAGAGGGAGTGTTGAAAATGAAACAAGATGATGGAGCTTAGTGAAATGAAGTCGCCTTCACTAAGTGGGCCTGCATGCTATTTTTGGCGCAAAGTCTATTTTTAGACTATGTCTATTTTTAGACATATGGATCATGGTCTATGAGTTGCAGGATGCTATTTATGGATGATTGGTCAAGTTGGTAAAAACAGATGGACCTCTATTTTTATACATTGGGCGGATTCTATTTTTAGACTGCTGGGCTAAAAGTAGAACAGTCAAATATTATTAACCCTTAATAATATTTAGACTATAAACATTATCTTATCCTCTTGGAGCACTTCAGTTTGATGCTTGGATGTGGCACATGCAGCTGACAGAAGGAAATACGCTTTTCCTAAGGGTTAGTTGAGCTATTGCATGGTTGACTTCATTTAGAACTCATGTGGCAGAGTTTGGTGGAGTTGATGAGACAGTTGGTGGAGTTGTGTTCGGTTTAACTTAGTTGAACTAGTTGTATTTAGTCTAAATGATAAATACATTAGTGATGAGTGGTGTGAATTAATTATTAATTAATTCACTAATTATTAACTCATAAATCAACTAAAGAATACATCAGTTAACTGCAATGCATGGACAGTTCAGTGGAGACCAATGTTAGAGGTGGGTGAAAGGGTGAGTCTACTATCAGTTGTGACTATAGCTGTGCATGAGATTTGCACACACATTGATTGAGATTTCCAATGAGGATTGCGCAGTACAAGCCAAGGGTATTTGAACTTGGATCTCACAATTAACCATCTTGGATTGCGCAGTAGAGGCGGCCTAACAGGTGGAGGATATTTGAACTTGTGACTTGTTCATATCTGAGCTTGTGTAGTGCGTAACAATTGGAGATAGTGCTGAGAGCTTGTGAGGAGTTTGTGTTATGTATTGTTACGTGTTATCTATCATTATAATATACAGATAGTTGGGGGTTTTCAGCTATAAGCTTTCCCCATTACATACTGTGTTGATATGTGTGATTGAGTAATGTTTCAATGTGCCCATGCGATTGTTTTTAATTCCGAAATTTGATGATCAATGGTAGAAGAGGTTATGTATTATGCATGAAGCTCAAATAGTGTGTAATCAGGATAATCTCGGTGAATAACTCATCTATTATTCAAATTTCTACATAGATCAATCTTAACCTTGATCTACCAAGAGCCAAGAGGGATCTTAACTCTTGATCTACCAAGAGCCAAGAGGGATCATATGTCTTGATATGCAAACCTCTTTTAGAGTGAAAAGATAATTAACCCATTGATAAATAATATAGATCTAAACTAATTATTTAATAAAAATATTTTTAAATTTTTATAACCATTGTTCTGTTAAACTTTTAATTAATAAAATGTATTAAATTGTTCATACATCCAAATATACATAGTTTTTCATGTTCTATATTATTTTTGTTACAACTATTTTATTATTCCAAAAATACATGGATTTTTTTGTTATATATTATTTATGTTACAATTGTTTTATTATTCATGAGTAATATTTCTTAATATATAAAAAAAAAAAAAAAAAATTAATAATGAAATTTTTTTAAATATGTAATCTTTTTTAAATTTCCAAATTATTTCATAGGACATGATTTATCTGGAGCAATAATGATGAATGTTCATAATTCTCATTTCTTAAATAACACTAAATTTACCTTTTATTAATTAATTGTAATAGTTTCTAACTACATAAAAGTTTTTAACTACATACATAGTCTTTTAGATTTTTTTGTCAATGAATATCAAATTTTCTTCCATTCAGAAAAAACTATATACATATCTTTAATTACCTAATTGTAGCTAAAAAATCTATGATTATAAAAATTTTGTTTGTCCAACTTGACAATGTGAATGTTTATTTACCTAATGTTGGCTCTCATGTTCAATACTTCCCCACAAGCTTTGAATATAATAGGTAATGGAAATTGAACGACATATAAAACAAATAATTTATACATCAAAAAATCAGTTCTATATATTATAGTAGTTCTCACTTGAGTAATCTTTCAATTCGGCATTCAATTCTTTATTAATAAATTTGTTTTACTTAGTAGGGAGTACAATAATTTTGTAATCAAATAATAGAATATAATTTATTTGAATAAATAAATGTGTAAAATATTTTAATAACTAGATTTGTAATTATAAAATATAAAACTATAACTTAAATTTGTGAATTTACTTTGTGTTTTTTTTTTCTTATATATAGAGAGAAAGACTAAACCAAGTTTGGAGTTAAGAAAATAAACCATAACATAAAGAACAATATCTCCTTCCAAAAATGTCTCCATATTAAAATGACATTTGGTTTCTTCTATACCAGGACTATTGTTCTTCATATACAATTTATAACAAGCATGCAATTGGGGCTAGGATATGTAGATGAACTTGGAGTAAACTTCATTTTTGTTAATAAAAATTCTCTTTATTTACATCCATGCTAGATGGATTGTACTTGAATGTATTTAAAATATCTTATTTGAGTTACATGCTTATTTCGAAGGATTATTAATCACCAAAGGATTTTCACCCCCAATATCCTATTTCAATATCTATAACAAATTTGTATATATGTGAACATATTATGTTGGTTTACATATATGTTTTCATCGCCTTTTTCAATATCTATAACCAAATTTTCTGGTTGATAACTCTTATCATCAATATCTGAAACCTTCACTACTTGGTTCCATGGAAGCAAAATTTTATTTTCATTCCTCCAGGATGGTTCCTTCTCTGCAACATCTTATTTATTCTAGGCTACTCTTTCCTATGCTATTTCCTTACGGCATTTCTTTT
Organism: Pinus albicaulis; assembly: GCA_034641835.2. Taxonomy (NCBI): domain Eukaryota; kingdom Viridiplantae; phylum Streptophyta; class Pinopsida; order Pinales; family Pinaceae; genus Pinus; species Pinus albicaulis. Next base: position 777,326,083 of record CM076578.1, read on the forward strand.
GCAACGTATGGTGCAATTTAAAATATGGTAAATAAAGAGGTTTACGAACACTCAAAAAAAAGTATGGTAAATAAATAAAAATATAAATTAATTAAAGGTATGGTTCATAAATAAAACATATTTTTATATTTATTCCATAAACCTCTTTATATTTACGAAAATTCAAAAAATAGATTTTATTTAGGTGAAGCCTATGGGCCAAATACCATTTTAATACCATGGGCCAAATATCATATTTATAAAAGAGGTATGGTAAATAAATAAATATAAAAAAGGTATAAAGAGGTGTGGTAAATAAATAAAAATATATCAAATAGGATTAGAAATCAACATCTAATTATATACCAAGCCTATGGGCCAAATACCATGGTAAATAAATAAAATATAAATAAACCACAGGTTTGGTAAATAAATAAAACCTCCTTTTATATTTACTCCATAATCCTCTTTATATTTACTAACACTCAAAATAGAGGTTTTATTTAGGTGAAACCTATGATCCAAATACTATGGACCAAATTATTATTACACTACAAGGAAAAGACTATATAGCGGAGGTTATAAAGGAAGTTTTTAGTGTAATAAAATTGGCCAAAATTGTCAAAAAAAAAAAAAAAACATTTGCTACAAAATTCGTTTATGGTTACGGAGGTTTTGGCGGAGCTTTTAACGGAAATTCAACACAACTAAAAAAATATGGGTGGTCAGAGGTTATTATGGATGTTTTTTTTCATTGATGCGCTACTATGGATTTAACACACCGGTGCGTACATGTAGAAGGTGCCCCGGGCCGGTCGAAGAAGAATGCACCGGGCCGTTAAGGTATAAAACCGCATCAAGTGTAGTGTTGGTGAAACAACGCATGGGGTCACTCTAATTGGTCTTGGGATTTGTGTGGTGCCCATAGGTCGTATCAATGCACCAGTGCGTAGACTTATAGAAACGCACCGGTGCGCAGTATCACACAAATTCACCGAGATTTATAATTTGTATCGGTATTCGTGTGGTGCCCATAGGTCGTACAAATGCACCGGTGTGTATAGACACATAAATGCCCCGGTGCATAGTATCACACAAAGGCACCGAGATTTATAATTGGTATCGGTATTCGTGCGGTGCCCATAGGTCGTACAACGGCACCGGGGCGTATAGACGCATAAATGCACCGGTGCGTCGTACCTCACAAATGCACCGATATTTTTAATTAGTTTTGGTATTTGTGTGCTGCCCATAGGTCGTAGAAACACACTGGTGCGCGCTTTAGAATAAAAATGCACCGGTGTACAGTAACTGACACGCACCAGTTTTCATTTTGTATTTTTTAGAAATATCGACCTGTGACAGTGCAATTATTGTGATTGTTTTAAATTCATTATTCATCACAAGTCAACACATATATATCTTATAACAATATTCATATGAATTAAATTTTTATTAATGCATTTGAGAACGACAATGGAGAACGCAATAGAATAAATTAAAACATATTATATGATTATATATATATATATATATATATATATATATATATAATACAGTCTTTATCATAAAAAATGGGACAATTATTCGTATCCCTTTGTCTTTCAATCGGGACATTATGTCCATTACATTAAACAAAATGTCTAATTTCACAGACATATTTCAAAAAATAAAACACCTTGCTTTGATATCCAAATTACATAGTGATCATCATTCTTCGCTTGAACTGCTGTCACTGCTCGAGCTACTTCCATGACTTGGGTTATTTTTAGGAATGTTTTGTTCACGGTGTTGATTGTTTTCTTCTTCTTCACCTTCCATCTACAAACATAAAAATAAACTGAAATGGGTGTATATACATTGGTGAGAATAATGAAAATTGCAATATTAAATAATATACATCAATGTAAATCGAAAAGAAAAATGACGTACCATAGCAACAATTGACTCATAAACTATACACATTGTTTCAAAACCATGTAGTATGCCATCTTTCAAGATTTCATCTGTTGGCACAGTTCCATACTTTGTTTCCTCCAAGTTTTATACCCCATAACAAATCATATATTTAATATAAAAGTTTTTTTATGTTCTATTAATTATAGATGGAGATAAGTAAAACAAGATTGATAGATGCTTACAAATTCCACAATTAATTTATGATATACTAACATATACTCACAACCCATATTTAACCCAATGTCAATCAATTTGTATGATGGTTCTTCTTTGTATGTTAGCACTTGTTTGAAGACATTCAATGATGATTTTTGTAAAACAAATTAAAATATACAAAAATGAAATCTAGTTAAGTTGTTATAAAGAAGTAACAATTACTCACAAACTTAGATATCAACCATTTTCTTCCTTGTCATCCTGTTTTATCTGTTGAATGGATTCCATTTTCTTTTCTTTTCTACAAGAAAATTTTTGAAAATTAATATTTAATGCTAAATTGTTTATTTATTGTACATAATGTTTGAAAAAAATAAATGATTACATATTACATTTGAAGCACATTGTTGTTGAGATGGCTCCTCCTGCGATACAATTTTTTCCATTTCTTTGACAGTCTCCTTTTACACCTTTTTGGACATTCCTACTGGCATATTTCTGATATCAACTTGTTCATCTTTTGAGATTTTCATAATTTTCCTGAAAATGTAATATGACAATAAACTATTTAATTTTTATATTGATATATGAAAAGTAAATATAACAAAATTGATATTTATAAATAATTCTAGAAAGACATTTAATGGAATATTACTTGTTCATTCCTTCTTTTTTGTTGTAGTACGTTTTTTCTATTAAAATTATGACATGTCTCATTGACCAATTATCTGGAAACTCTTCATGTAGTTTAGATAAAATTTGGTTCTTGGAATATTGGATTGATTTTTGTATTGTAAGTGGAAAGAATATCTATACATTCGTTCCACTAGATCCCTCAAACTTTTGTAAAAAAATTTCCCCCTTTCGTTAACCTCCAGCACCACTCCAGATGAGCTAAGGAGAATTTCATTTTCATTTGCATGTTCTATTTTTTTCTTTTCTTAGAAGAACATTTCTTTTCTGAGTTGTTGGTCCCTGTAGAACATTAAACAGATGTGAATTAATAGATTGTTTGATACATGTTATCTAATAATTTTAAGTATATTATTAATGAAAATTAAAAAAAGAAACTCATATTGGATCGATAGTATTTTTTCATTCACCTGATTCATCCTTTTGCAATTTTTCCATCAAGATTTTATGCTCTTCTGGTCCTAGATCAGAAATAATCTTATCAAGCTTCGTCATTTTGTGGCTCTGCATGATACACAGTAAACAATACATATTAGTTAAACTTACATATAGTTCAAAAATAATATTTTTTGTAAAGAATTTACAAAGAACTTGCTTTTTTTGCTTTTCTTGATGTGTTATCATTATTTTTTTTACTTGATCTCTTGTCAGTCATTTCTTTATCAATCTCAAACTTGTACCACTTCATTCATTAATATATTTATAAATAAATTGTCAACTTTTCAGGTAAAAAAAAAATTCAAGAAACCAGTGCGCCATTCATGATGTACGCACCGACTCCGGTGCGTGGGGGCCTTCGAAACGCACCGCACAAACAGTATAATAGACCGTATGGTGCTCTATGTCAACAAGGAGCACCGGTGTGTTACATGTCAACCACCACACCGAATAACCATGATAAAATAATAAAAATCGTCCAGTTTTAGTTTTTGTAGCATAAACCGGTGCCATATTTTACATATCATGCACTGATAAAAAAAAATATTTTTTAATTTTTTATCACATTACTTTCGTGGTGTGCTTGTACAATATAGAGCATCGGTGCACTAGATTACGCCAAGTGCACCGATGAAAAAAAAAAAACTATTTTTTTTAAATTCACACAAAGGGCCGACATGGATTAGGATCCGACTATGCAAATCGTCCCGTCGACTGGATGTCTGAGGTCTATATTTAGCAATATAAAACCTATAAATCTAAATTTAAAAGCCTTAATTCTGAAATCACAGAAAGAGAGAGAAGAAAGGGCAGAAACAAAAAGAATGTAGGGTTTTATTTTTTGAAAGTGTATTTTTTTCGAAACAGAACGTTCGCAGTGCGCCATAATGAAATAGCGCATCGGCTGCATATTTTACAAATGGCGCACTAAGATTTTTTTTATTTTATATATATATACTAATCACAGTAATTTTGCGGTGCGCTGGGATAATAGAGCGCACCGGTGTGCTAAGTTATGCAGGGCGCACCGATGAAAAAAAAAATCTTTTTTTTTTAATTTACGCAAGGGCCGACATGGATTGGGATCCGACTATGAAAGTCGTCATGTGGATTGGATGTCTTAGGCTTATATTTAGCAATACAAACCCTATTAATACAAATTGAAAAGCCCTAATTCTAAAATGACAGAAAGAGGGAGAAGAAAGCACAGAAACAAAAAGAATGTAGGATTTGTTTCTAAAATGGATTTTTTTGGTGTGAAACAGCACATTCGCGGTGCGCCATAATGAAATAGCGCACTGGTTCCACATTTTACATATGGCGCACTAATAAAAAAATATTTTGTTTTTTTAATTTTTTATCACTGTACTTTCGCGGTGCGCTGGAATAATAGAGTGCACCGGTGCACTATGTTACGCAGGGCGCACTGAGGAAAAAAATATTGGGATCCGACTATGCAAGTCGTCTCGTGGGTTGGATGTCTTAGAACTATACAAACCCTATAAATCTAAATTGAAAAGCCCTAATTCTGAAATCACAGAAAGAGGGAGAAGAAAGGGCAGAAACAAAAAGAATCTAGGGTTTGTTTCTGAAAATGGATTTTTTATTTTTATTTTGTTTCTGAAAACTGCAAGAGAAAAAAAAAAACTTTGATTTTGGCTTTTACTGCATAAAAAAAACTGCAGAAAAAGTTTTAAAAAAAACAATGAACTTTTATTTTTTTCTTTTACTACATAAAAAACTGCAGAAAAAAGTAAAAAAACAATAAACTTTATTCACAAGATCGTTTGAAATTCTATGCTACAGGGTTTGACTCACCAGAGTTTTAGAATTCTGATTGTCTAAATACTTCTGTTCGAAAGTATTTCCTTGCTCCACAATGCTCCCGTGCTCTGTTTGCTCCAAGTATGTCTCCTGCAAATCTCTGGCTGAAATTTTTTGCAAAAATAGTGAAATACTGAAAAGTGTTTAGTATTTAAAGAAATGTTTTTATTAAATTAGATTTTTGAAAATATTTTGCCACCCATTTTTCAATTTACCGCTTTTTTTTCACTTAAAGAAAATAGAGTGCACTTTTTTATTTGCGGTTATTCGTTATCGGTGCATCCCTTAATCGCACCGCACCGGTGTGTCTCAATATAAAATGGCACCGGTGCACATTACCAAAAACGCACTAGTGCGGTGATCTATACATTAGGCACCGAAATTACATTTAGGTGTGTGCACCAAAATTTATTGTTGTTTTGCTCAAATGCAGGGAGAAAATATCATAATTATATTGAATGGAAAATTCTTCAAAATCTATCTCGTTCCATAATATTTCTCAAAGTCCATCGCGGAGTTCTCCCTATCCATCTCGAGACATAATATTTACTTCAAATTTTATTTATATTTTCACTATCTATTTGAATTTATGTTTTTTATCCATGTAGTCAATCATGCATAGCTTAATTAAATTTATAATGTATATAAATTTGCAGGTTCATGCAGATTCAGCATCAAGTTCAGATGCACAAAATATTCAAACTGCTCCAAAATGCTGGAAGTTCTTATTAAGAGCTGCATACCGCAAGGCGCATTTGGTAGATGAAAATGGACAACCGCTTCACCATTCAAATTGTAACAATATTGCATCTTCTAGCCACAATCCCGAGACAATGATGGTAATAATTATAATTGTTTGGTATATATATTGATTAATATGTAATTATTTCAACGTAAAACCAATTTATAATCATGCAATATTATCAACGTGGTTACTAATTGATATCATATATTTTGTACTAATCATGTTCAAATATTTTTTATTAAATTATTAGGATTCTAGTGATGATGAACGACCTACCTACCATCTTCCGTTGCACCCCACGACAATGTCAAATCGAGAGAATATTAAATTAAGAGAAAAAATTAGAGAGGAACGATACCAATAATGGTTGAATCAACCACCTATTCAATTCCCACTACGTCCAAATTCACCAATTAGGAATGACTACAACAATAGTAGTTCTTCACAAGCTGGCAAAGGAGGCAATCAAATAGAGTTTGGTATGGATAATTACTTAAGGGATATGATTGTCATGGAGACAACGTTGTTAAATGCATTCCAAACGATGATCAGATAGGGGATGATGCTCATATCGCTGACACCTTTTTCGAAAGCCTTAAATTTTCTTCCACCACCCCTCTCTTTGGACCTGGCAATCAGTCAAAGTCTACCCAGTTGGGGACAACGATGTTACTGTACAACTTGAAAGAAAAGTTTGGATTGTTGAATGCATGTTTCTTGGAACTTTTGAGGTAAGTTACCATAAAGTACTCCCTTATATAAATTTGAAATATAATCAGTACACTGCAATGAACATTACAAATGGTAAATTTTATGAACATTAATAATTATATCGCCATTAATGTACATTTATTAATATATTTTTCCATGATCACCAACTACAGGTTATTCAATGATCTTTCGAGTGATAATGTATTTCCCGGTAGCTGCGAAGAGGCAAAGAAATTGTTGAAAATGTTGGGTGTTGAGTACATATCATATCATGCATGTCCAAATGATTGTATTTTATATAGAGGAGAGTATGCAGACAAAGAGATGTGTCCGAAATGTGGCCATGACAAGTATGATAAATCAAAAAATAAGGGTAAATCACGTATTGGTCCTCATTTTAAGATATTGAGGCACATGCCTATAATCCCAAGGATTCAAAGACTCTTTTGTTGCAAATAATTAGCTATATTGCAGGGATGGCATGCCTCACATAGAAGTGAGTTGGGAGTTATGTGAATCCCAACTGATTCAATAGCCATGAAGCATATAGAGGATACATGGCCCGAAAAATTGAAGGATGAAGTACGAAGTCTACGACTCAGCATAGCCATGGATGGCATCAACCCATATTCCTTCCAGAACACCAACTATTCTATTTGGCATATAGTAGTGATCAATAACAATATCCCCCCATGGTTGTCCGTGAAGAATGAACATCTTATGTTGGCTCTCATAGTCCCTGCTAGAAGACAAGTGAAGAATATGGATGTCTAATTACAACCACTAGTATATGAATTGAAGGAATTATGGGATGGGATAAATGTATACGATGTATCAAGACCCATCGTAGCAGAGAGGAGTTTTACGTTGTATGGCATATGTTCTTACATGACACATGATTATCCAGTCTTAGGAGTTTTCTCTGGTAAATTACATGTTTAATTTATTTATTTGTTTATATACGTAACAATATTCTTTCACATATTAGTTATTTAATTCGTTGTAATCTTTGTTCTGATCTTCATGATATTCTTTAACGTTCCATGCATATTAATTAATGTATACAAATATAATCTCGCAGGTCTTGTAACAAAATGGTAATTTGGATGTAAATGTTGTGGACCTTCTATGAAAGCTAGATGGTCCAAGGACCTACGAAAGCCAGTGTATGATTGCTCTAGGGTATTCCTACCAGAAGAACACCCTTACAAAAGTGCAGCATCCGTTTTCAATGGTAAATGAGAGAGAACCCAAAGGCCTCCAATAATGACACCAACTGAATGGCTTAGAGCATATGAGAGAGTGAAGGAGAAGGAGTTCATAGAAATGTTCAATTCAAATAGGGAGCCTATGTTTGATGATCCGGATTTATTCGACACTTATGTTGAGAAATTTCCCATTAGAATGAAAAGGAAATCTATCTTTTATGACCTCCCATATTGGGAGCATCTTAAGATTACCCGCTTATTATATCCCATGCATATAATTAAAAATGTTTCATCTTCTTTATGGAGGCACATATTGTTTGGTCAATTTAGTGTGTCCTAAATTGCTACATTAATTTTTCAATCCGGGATTCGTAAGCTGACGAAGTGTGGCGCACTATATGTGCAAGGTAACTTATCTCTTACTTTTTGTCGTTTTTGGTTTTTTTTTCTTTTTATCTTGGTTGGTTTCCTAATGCGAGATGTAAATTCTAAAAGACAAGTATGGTTATGATTGTTCAAGGCAATAATGTCCTTTATAATGATTTACCAAACTTCAAACTTCAAAAGGATTTTGAAACATACAATGAGAAAATTAGTTCCTAAAAGGAAATGAAAATGTGCCACTATTCTAGTTAAACAAACAATGAACTATTGATCATGAAAACCATTACCCTTGCTGCTGTCTAAACACAAAAGAAACTGTACTCAAAGAAAATATTGCAAGTAAAATAAAACTAAAAATCAAATTACATCAACTCATATTCTGACCCCTCACCATTAGTCTCGCTATGGCTTTCGGAGGTAATCATAAACAACTTGAGAAATCTGATATCTAATTTGCAGAATAATAAACTAATATCAAATTACACACTCATACTTCAATCCCTCACCATTAGTCTCGCTATGGCTTTCGGAGGTAACTAATAATGACATGAGCAATTTAATATCTATCTTGCAGAAAAGTAAACTAATATCAAACTATACACTCATACTTCAATCCCTCACCATTAGTCTCGTTATGGCTTTCGGAGGTAACTGAAAATGACATGAGCAATTTAATATCTAACTTGCAGAAAAGTAAACTAATATCAAACTACACACTCATATTTCAATCCCTCACCATTAGTATCGCTATGGATTTCGGAGGTAACTGAAAATGACATGAGCAATTTAATATCTAACTTGCAGAAAAGTAAACTAATATCAAACTACACACTCATACTTCAATCCCTCACCATTAGTCTCTCTATGGCTTTCGGAGGTAACTGAAAATGACATGAGCAATTTAATATCTAATCTAACTACTGAAGCAAATGTGCAAGACTGAAATAAACAAAACAGTGCTGGAATTAAAAACTAAGAAAAAGAAATCAGCAGAAGGACAATATTGATTCCATGTCATTAGTCATTATAAAATGATGTGCAAATGCCCGGGCTGCCTATTGTAATCTGGAACAAAAACACTGATCAGTTAACAACAATATAAAACATAAAAGATTATGAACAGAAGTAAAAAGTAAAGCATGAAAGATTATGGACAAAGATGAAATGTAAATACCATGAAAGATGTAATCTATATACACATGAATGACTATGGCACAATGAACGTAAATAAATGAAGCATGAAACTATACAGTAATGCACAAAACCTCAGCGTGTGCAGGGGCCCTCTGCAAAAACCTCGGGCAACAGCTTTCAAATACGAATTACGCTTATGAACAGAGTCTTCTCATATATTAAAAGGTCATAACAGAGAAATAACAGCACAATGGCAACGCAATTACATTACAGAGCTAACTATTATGCGTATGAGAACGCATTATTTATAACAGAGGGTGATATAACTAATTCCCTAAAGTCTGCGCTGATAGAAGACACGTGAACCATCACGTCCAGAGATCTAGCATTATGGCCGCCTTGAGGATTAAATCTATGGAGAGTGGCTGTTGGATTCGGCTTATGGAGCCGTTTACAGGTGTTGATATGTCTCCCGTGATTTAGAAACGGCCACGCAAATCTTCACGTGATGAGAAACAGAGTTCTGTCACCGTGGGACTCTTCGGCTGACCACCACTTGGCCACCTTTGACCACAGCCTTCTGTAGAAATTAGCTGAATAAATCACTTATTCACTGAAGATTAACCTGGTCATATATCAATTTCGAATTGCATACATAACACATAACCTTCTTCTACAATTAATTGTCACATGCGGAAATAACAGAAGCAATCTCACATCAATTCAATCACACATTAACTCGGTATGTATGGGGAAAGCCTATAGCTGAAAACCCCGCAGCTATTGTGTATATTATAATGGAGAAATCAAGTAACCAAACAAGTACAATACTCCTCACAAGTACTCAGTGCTCTCTCATGAAGTTACTCACAATCTGACTCAGTTTTGAACAAGTCTGAGGTTCAAAACTCCCCGCCAATTGCCTTGCCTCTATTGCGCAATCATGGCCTGTATATGAAGAGATCCAAGGTTCGAATCCCCTTGGCTTGACTGCGCAATTGTCATGGACAATTCCTCCAAGTGTAATGCAAATCCCATGCAAAACTGATCCTCCAAATGATAGCTTTACTCATCCTTTCATCTACCTCTTCCACTGGTCTCCACTGAACTGATCATGCACTGTAGTGAACTGAAGTGTTCCTGAGTTGACTAATGAGTTTATATTTAGTAAATTAAATATTATTTAATTTACTCCACTCATATCTGGTTGATTAGTTAGTTAACTAATCCCAACTAGTTCAACTAAAACAAACAGAACACAACTCCACTATCTGTCCCGTTAACTCCTCCAAAACTCCTGCCACTGAAGTCTAACTGAAGCCAACCATGCAAGATGCCATCAAAACCTAGGAACCACGTGATTCCTTGTGTCAGTTGCATGAGCCACCTCCATGACTCAAACTGAAGTGCGCCAAGAGAGTAAACTGCTGTTTATAGTCAAAATATTATTAAGGGTAAATAATATTTGACTTCCATATTTTTAGGAGATCAGTCTAAAAATAGCACGGGTCCTAAAAATAAGGGTCTCATCTATTTTTACTGACATGTCGCATACTTTAAGAATCTCCAAGTAGAATTCCCAAATTATGCTCCGTATGTCTAAAAATAGACATAGTCTAAAAATAGACTTTGCGCCAGAATTTGCCTGCGGGCCCACTTAGTGAAGGCGACTTCATTTCACTAAGCTCCATCATCTTGCTGCATTCTCAACACCTTCTTAGGTGAATTCGACTGAGCCAATAGGACACGATCCATGTCCATGTCATTTCTAACTTGCCCATGTGGCTCGATTTTCCTGAAGACACCTGCAATATAGACTTTAACAAAATGGTTGCGGAAAGTTGCAGCAGCTACGGAAAGTGACAAGATTCCGCAGCTAAATCAGCAAAAATCTAATTCAAATAGCAGACACAAAACATAGTTAAAAACCATTTTAAATGCTCTTTTACAATTAATATGCAATGATATTGATGACTTATAAGGTCCAGGTGAATGAAAAAGGTCTAGAAAGGTGTATAAGAAAGATGCAAGTTTGGGACTCAACACATATCATCGAAAAAAAGTGACACATTGGTTGTTAGGAAAGATCTTATTACTTCAAAAGCTAAAAAGAAACATTGGCCAAGACGATTAGAGAGTATAGGATTAGAGGCAGGCGTCAGTCCCTCTAATTCATGGTTTTTCAAAGAAGGTGATGTCCCATGGATTTTAAAAAAAGATGATATTTCTTTGGAAAAGGAAGTTATAATGGGTGTGAGGGTGCCAACTTCATACGGGTCTTCACTATGGCGCTGCTTCACCATGGATGACCATTTGTTGGGGTTGAAATCACATGACCATTTGAATCTTCTAAGAGTACGTATAATGTCAAAAGCATGATTTAATTATTTTTTATATTAATAATTTTATCCCATGTAGGGATCATAAAACATAACTAATTTTGTATATTATTGCACGTGTTTATAACTTTGCAGTGTCATTATCCTTTGTTCATGTGTGGGTGTGTGAAACATGAATTCCCTCAAGACCTAGGACATGCCATATCTAAATTATTTGCATTTGTACGTTGGATCACGTCAAAGGAGATTCATGTGGCTAGCATTCCACGGTGGCGTCAAGAGATAGTTGAGATTGTTTGTATGTTTGAGAAGGAACTGCCGACAAGTTTCATGGACTTACAGGTTCATCTTCTAATCCACCTAGTAGATGAGGTTGAATTAGTTGGGGTGGTTTCTTGTCGTTGGATGTTCTTCTTAGAGATGTACATGAAGAAATTGAAATTTTTTGTTCGACAAAGGGAAAAACCCGAGGGGTCTATGGAAAATGGGTACATATCATATGTCGAGTCTTTCTATTATTCCAGTGAGCACATCAAGCAGATCGACAACAGACCAGGTGCAGTGATTTGGGACGATGAAAGGGATGAAGACAAAAGAGAAGGGGAGTTTCTCCAAACGAGTGGAAAAAAGCGCTTGATAAAGAGTAAGCAACTTATAATTTTTCAAATTTACAAAAAGTAATTAATATTCATTTTGATGAACTTCGATATAATGTATATTTTGATCTCTAAGTACTATATAAATTTGGTTTGATTTCATCAGCGAATGCAGAAATTGAAGCAATCAATAAATTCGTTCTTTACAATTATGAAGCGACACAACCGTGGGTTGCATTGTATGAACAAAAGAGGATGAAATGGGATAGTGACAGGAAAGAATTTAGATGGTTGAATGGTAGAAGTGTGCCTTATCTCGATCATTTAAAAGAAAATATGCCAAAAATATGCCCCAATAGCTGGGTTGCTGACCAAGTCAAAGAGAAATACAGTGCTACCGGCCATTACCCGTGTGCTAAAGAGGATGCGCTAAACGTATGGATTGGGTGTAGTAACTCGGTAATAATATTTTTAATTTATATGTAAATTTGAAACTTATAAGACATCTACATTTCATATTTTAACTGTTGGGTTATTATAAGACACATGACACTATGAGTTTTTTAACTTTTTTATAATAGGTGCATTTGTTCCCATCTATGTGGGCATATGGACACCATTTTCACACAGAAAATGACGATGATAGAAACATCACACAAGACTATGGAGTGGAAGTCGATTTCGATCAATCTAGTCGATCTAGCCACCGTTATCAAAACCTAGTACGAGGGACGTTAGGTTACGTCGAAAAGATACAAGAGATCATTGAAGTGGCTCCTCTACTGAAGAATCAACATAATATATAAGCGAGAAACTATTGCGTTTCCCGTCACTGGTGTTGTGCGAAATGGTCGAAATGATAAGTGAGAGACACTGCACCTCCTCCTACCAAATGCACCAATATGTAACTGACCTCTTGTTGAGTCTCAAAAGTGTTTTCCATATTCATACATATTTCCATTATGTCATAACCATTTAGTTCTTATTTCATAGCCATCTGACCTAAAACCCTACGTCAAGTAACCATTTTCATAAATATATGGGTTAGGATCCTTGTTTTCAAAAGTTATTTATTTTATGTATTTAAAGTGAATTTATGATTAGAAACTAGAAAATTAACATAGTTTCATATATATATGTGTGTGTTATGAGTTTTGTGACATGTGTAGGTCAAAAGGAGACTTCTAGAAGACCCTTATGTGGCACTCTAAGGCCAAATTCGAATTTGGTTGGAGAAGATCATGGGATCATGAGAACATGTGTCTCACTTCCTTGTTGTATTGAAACTCTAAGAGGATATGCGTCTCATTTCTTAGTTGTGTTGAAACTCTAGAAAGACATGTGTCTTATCATTTCCTATTTTGATTGTAACTCTAGAGATGGAGGGAGAGATTCATGGACTCCCATTAATGAGATAACTCCTCATATTTTGTATAAACAGGAGAAGCTTTCTCCTACCAGGGGTAATGAAAAAGTAGTGAAAAATAGGAGAAGAAGAGAAAGGAGTAGAGAGTCTTTTGTAATAAAACTTAAGATGGAATGGGATGTAGATTTGTGAGTTTTTCTTAATAAAGAAGTTCTTTGATGTTGTTTTGATTACATCTTCAAGGAGCTAAGGATTACACCAAATTGGTAGCAGAGGGCCCCTGCTATCCAAGGAGGATTTTGCATGTTTTCTAGATAAGTTGTTTTCAATTTTGTTTTGTCATATTTCCTTACTTAGATTTCTTTCTAAAATCATAGCTTTTAGCATTATTTTTCTTGTCATTTGCTTAGATAAAGGATCCTCATGATATTGCAGTTAGTCTCTTTCTCAAGCTCTTCCAAAACATCTTTATTAAATGAATGGGATTCAATTGTGATATTTTGAGTTATTAACATTTCATTTTCTGTTATTTAGTTTTTAGTGTTTACATTATATTTCTTTAGGCAGAGTCAGTAAGAGGGCCAGAAGCTTCTGGTTTCATCCTTTCTAGTAAAGGTGAAATAACCAATAAAAGCCCCTACTGTCAATCTCTGTATAAGAAATATTTTGTTCACACAATTTTAGATCAGATTCCTCATTATACTGTAATTAGTCTCTTTCACAAGCTCTTCCAATAAACCTTTAATTCACAAATGGGACTAAGTTGTAGTATTGTGAGTTATTGATTGTTTTGCTTCATAGAAGATCCTTATCACATTATGATTAATCTCTTTCAAAAAGCTCTTCCAATAAACCTTTAACTCATGAATGAGATTTAGTTGTAATGTTATAAGTTATTTCAGCATTTTATAGGAGATCCTTACTACATTATAGTAATTTTTTTTCTCAAGCTCTTCCAACAAACCTTTATCAAATGAATGAGATTTCACTATAATGTTTTAAGTTATTGCAATTAGATTAAAAGATCCTCATTATCTTACAACCATTATTTTTCTTAAAATCTCTTCCAACATATCAATATTAGATGAAAAATATTTGGTTGTATCATGTTGAGTTAATTAGCATTTTTGCAATTAGATTAAAAGATCTTCATTATCTTACAACCATTATTTTTATTAAAAGCTCTTCCAACATATCAATATTAGATGAAGGAGATTTGGTTGTATTATGTTGAGTTACATTTCATGTTCATTTGCAAGCTAGGATATCCATGGATTAGAATGTTCTGTTTTTCATCATTTTCCTAATAAGAGATAGAATTTACAATTACACTATGTTTTGAGTCTAAGGTTTCTTTTTCTTTTCTTTTTGACATAGATTTGATTTCATCTATTGAACATAGAGTAGCATACTAATTACTAAAAAGACAAAACCCCCAAAAACAATAAAAAACACATACAACGAAGTAAGGAAGAGGTCACTTAAGCACATATAGTGCACCACACTTCATCAGTTTACTAGCCCTGGTTGATAATTTATGTTAGCAATTTAGGACGCTAAATTGACTACACACCTCCAGCGACCCAAAACTCTGCATGAGACAGTACATTTGCTCCAATGTATCTCTGGGAGTAAACTAACTAACTCCCTGCTACACAACCAGCTGGAACCTCTGGGAACGAGGGAAAATCCACCCCTCTCCTCGATAGCCCTGTAATGAAATATATATCCTCCTTAGTGGGCGTGTACCACTGGTTGATACCCACCTGGAAAGCCTGTTGCTGGGCATTCCACCTTCGGATAAGATGCCTCAAAAACAAACTATGGCCCTTTAGGGAAGTAGCCTCCTCATAGAACTTGAGGAGGCCTACATGCCTTAGGAGCCCCTACGTAGCTACTGTAATAGGAAGAGGGTACGCATCTCTCTCCCTTTCTCGTGCCTCCCACAGGCAAAATGTGTTATATTGCTCTGCCTGTTGTTGTTGTTGTTCCCTCTTCTCTCCTTTCACATCTTTGAATGATTGACATATTAAACACAATTTTTTTATTAAATGAGACTTGTATTTAGAAATATACATGTATAAATTTTTTTTGAAAAAAAAATAAAAAAATGGTCGGTGCACCAAAAACACAGTCATGCACCGGTCCCAGTGCGTTTTTCTATGGAGCGCACTGGCGTCAGTGCACCTAATAATATTAAGCGCCCTGGGGGCAGTGCTCCAGAAAAACATTTAGCGCACCGTTGATTATGTACGGTGTTAGGAGGGCAGTGCACTGACTAAACTCTACACCCAGGGGCATATAGTTAAGTCAACACACCGCCCTCCTGCCATCATGACATAGTGAAATGTGTAGTCCTTTACAAGGCTACACGGTTGACACAAGAGAAATACAGAAATTTGTGCGCTAACAAAAATAGCCGTCCCGAGGCAGCTATTTTGGTCAACGCACCACGTCGCCGCTATTCTACTAGGTCAACGGTGCGGCCGGGTAACTGACCGCACCGCACTTTTTAAAAAAACTAAAATAACACGGTGCACCTTCGATACTACCCCTGAACTGGTGCGGATACTGTTAGCAATGGTTTACCAGGTTGAACCGTTGACCATGTCGAAATGTAGTCTGTGGTGCACTAACAACATTACCCGCCTCGAGGCGGATAATTTAGTCAACGCACCGTGTTGCCGCTATTCCACATTGTCAACAGTGCGGCCTGGTAAACGACCGCACCGCACTTTTTTAAAAAAATTAAAATAACACAGTGCGCCTATCGGTACTGCCTCGAAACTAGTGCGGATACCGTTAGCACTGGTTGCGGTGCAGCCTATAAATTTACAAGCAGCACCCCAAATCGGTGCAAGCCGAACGGCTCGAGCGCACCATGCAAAAAAAAAAAAAAATTAAATGGTTAATTTTAAGGTTATTTGAAATTCTAATCCGCTAAAAGGTTTAATTATGGAAAAACAAGAAAAATACATGTACATTTGCCCGTCGAGGAGGCATATTGGCTGTAGAATTTGTAAAAGAAAATTTGTCCACCGTTTTGCAAAATTCAAGCTGGAGATTGGTGGGCAATGCACAGCAGCAGTGCATGCAATGAGTGCAATGGGAGCACCGATGTCAGGGCGGATCAGACAAGGATAAATTGCACGAGTGCTTGAGAGCTTTGTAGCACTGACAAAAGTGAAAAATTTAGTTTTTTGGCCGTAATTTTTTTTTTATTTAACGGTGTTCCGGTGCGTGGGATTTTATGGGCACACCAGTGTGTTTTCTTCATTCCGCACTGCGCAGTTTCTATTTTCTCGTGCTTTTTATGAGGCACCAGTGCAGACGTTTTGTAAAGCACCGGTGTGCTATAGTAATACAACGCACCAGGCAAGTGTGTACAGAGCGCACGGTGTCCGGTGTGCCAATGTTTTGTGTGGTTTTTTGGCCGTAATTTTTTTTTATTTAACCCCGTTCCGGTGCGTGGGGTTTTATGGGCGCACTGATGCGTTTTCTTCATTCTGCACAGGGTGGTTTCTATTTTCACGCACTTTTTATGAAACACCAATGTGGACGTTGTGTAAAACACTGGTGCGCTACAATAACAAAACACACCAAGTGGGTGTGTACGGAGTGCACGATGTCCGGTGTGCCAATGTTTTGTGTGGTTTTTTTGCCATAATTTTTTTTTATTACTTAACCCTATTCCGTTGCGCGGGGTTTATGGGCGCACCGGTGCATTTGCTTCATTCTGCACCGAGCGGTTCTATTTTTGCGCACTTTTTATGAGGCACCAGTGCGAAAGTGTTGTAAAGAACTGGTGCACTACATAAATACAACGCACTAGGCGGGTGTGTACGGAGTGCACGGTGTCCGGTGTGCCAATGTTTTGTGCAGTTTTTTGGCCATAATTTTTTTCATTTAACTTTGTTCCGGTGCGCGGGGTTTTACTTGCGCATGGGTTCATTTGCTTCATTCCGCACGGGGCAGTTTCTGTTTTCACACAGTTTTTATGAGGCACCGGTACGCTACATAAATACAACACACCAGGCGGGTGTGTACAGAGTGCATGATATCCGGTGTGCCAATGTTTTGTGCGCACCGGTGCTTTCTCGTGTTGAACGCACCAATGCGTTTTATGGTGATAAGTGCACTAGACGAAATACATCCACAAAAATCTCCACCCGCCAACCTCCTGGGGTAATTTTATAAGGGGTTCCTCAAAAACATCCGCTAGAGGGTCTTTTCCTTGTAGTGTTAATACCATGCAAACAAAACATTACTAACCCTATTATTAATATTAAAATATTAATATTATTATAATTATTATTAAATATAATATTCATATTAATATATTATAATATTAATATTATTAAATTTAATAAATTTGGATTAATACAATATTAAATTTGTTATTAGAAGGTGTTCTATTATGAGGTTTTACCTCATGACGCTATTCCTAGATTCGTCGTCATCCACCTATTATACGTCCTCGGACCACTATTCCTAGATTATGTCAGGTTCCTATATTTGTTTGTTCACCACGTATTATACTTCCTTGGACCACTATTCCTATATTCTATCAGGTGTTGTGAACTGACGAGTGCTCTCTGAATTAGCCCATCTCAAAACCCTTGACCTATTAGAAATTTCTTTATCCTGGCTTATAGAGGAGAAACTATGGATGATGAGGAGCCTGATATATTTGAATTTGGAGAGAAATGGATTTGGAGGAAGCCTGAACTTTAATTGGAGCATAAATAGTCCAATATATTTAGCGTTACAAACTGTGAATATCCCCTTTAACCGATTTCATACATTTCACAACACATTGAATCTCTATGGCTTCAAACATCTCAAAGTCGTGGACTTTTTTTTTTTAGAGGGGAAAAAACATTGTTCATTTTATTAATAAAATCAACAATAGATACTAATAAGAGTGCTTCTTAAGGACATCGTTCGAAATATACATAATATGAGTATGATTCTCAATGATTCAAGAAATTCCCCATGATCTTAAAACATAGTCTATTTTAGAAACAAGTGTAAGCAGAGGAGACCAAAATGGAAAAAAACATGAGAAAGCCAGCCACCGAGAAAAGATATGTTGGGTGGGCCCAGCAAAATAATTGAATCCAGGAAGACCATAAACCATGAGACGTTCAAAATTTGCATGTCTCCAGTAACCAACACATCTAGAGGAGAAAATCCGAGAAAGAAACCCAACTGATAAAAGAGAAATGACAGAAGATCCAGGACCAAAAAAACATGTTGAGCAGGCTCGCTTCATAAAGTGAGAGCAAGAACGTTGTAATGGAGAAAAAGGATAATGCCGAAACAAAAAATTGGAGTAGGCTCGCTTGATTAGGACAGCCTCTCTTGATGGACTGAGAACAGGAAACCTCTGCCAAAAAACATGCGATTAGGGAATGGGAACTGAAAAATACTGATTTATCTCATTATTGTGGCCTCTGATTTGGACAAGGCCAAAAGTTTCAAGGAGACCCTTCTTAGACAAGCCATCAGCATGCGAATTTTCTTCCTGGTATATGTGCTGGAGAGATGAAACTTGAATCCACTGCATAAGGAAGGAGATGCAGTTTATCTAATTTTGTAGCCCTCGAAAATGAAAATCAAATAAGCCATTAATCCCGTCGATAACCACCTTGGAGTCCCCGTAGATGTGCATATTAGGAAATTGCATATTATAGGAAACCCAAATAACACTCCATAGTGCAAGGAGCTGCGCTTTTGTGTTATTTCCCATACCGCTATTCCAAAAGATATAAAAACGATCACCATTGTCCAGTTTGATCCAACCACCACAGACACAGGACCCCTGTTGTTCAGCACCGTCAAAAAAACCAGTAGGGAGGAGGACCCCAAGAAATGATATATTAATTTTATTATTTTCACTTTTATTACTGAGATGAATTGACCTAACTAGCCTAGACCTATGATAGTTTTTTTTATTACAACTCAGTCGTCCATAACCATTCAACTTGTTTGTAGTATATATATTATGTTAACTGAATTTTAAATATATTACGACATTTAAAAAAAAAAAACTATTGTAACTCATGATTACAGATAAATAGATTTTTATCTATTGAAAAATTAATTAGGTTTGTTATTCATTACGTTTTAAAAATACAATTTATTTTTCAAAAAAAAAAATACTATATTAATATTCTTGTTATGTATTTATTATAATTAGTTTAAAGTTAATTTACTATATTTTTTATTTTTTTTAAGTTTGGTGGGGCTACATTTTTATCATGTCCAATATATCACCTCTATTTGGGAGGGAAATTGAATGGTGACTTCCCATCAAGGAATGCCTTAACAAGCACCTAATAACAATCTATCTATCCAAGACCCTGTGGACAATTTAATAATTTAATAATTTTTAAATATATCAAAATATCATAATTGCTTCGATAACCCATCACTTGTGAAAACTATATATCTCGGTATCATATTTTTCATATAGTGGTTTTCTGGAATATAAACTCAATATCCTTCTCCTCGAAGCTATCTAAATTATGTGACCTTCTTTGTATCAGACTGTAAAATTGAGTGGAGTTTGTTTTACTTTTTACTTTTTTGTTTTTAACTATTCATTTTCTACCAAAATGGAACCTACAAGCCTTTGGTTGCATATGGAAGCTGCTCAACTCCATAGGAACTGCAACCATAGAGTATTGATATGTCAAGAAGAAGTTGCATAGGATTGAAATATTATTTTCAGTGTTCTGTGTTATGGAAACCAATGATATTTTAATTTTTTTATGATATTACTTGCAAGAAATAAATCCCAAGTAAGCTATGGTGTTCACTGAATTTTGGTTGGGTTATTCACTCACTTTTGGAATTTTGATTTTATTTTTAGGGTTTTGTAGGAATGGGTTTGAACCTCTACATTCTGGTACATATTTGTAACAAGTCTTTTCTTGCTTTAATTATTTTTTTGGGATTAATTATTATTAGTTGGTTTATTGCAAACGAGAAATTAAATCTGCTTGATCACATCTTATCTGCATGACTCATCCTTTTTACATAGCTCATAGAGACTCCAAGAGGGCCCTTTTCTTGGGTGTCCACAGAAAAGAAACCCCTGAGTGCTTGTCACATGCATGTGCTTGCAATATCAGTCTGATTTTTATGGCATGTGCCTCATGACAATAGACTACAAATTATTTCCTTTTGTTGTTGTGCAATAATATGAACAAACATTGGTAAGTAGTCAAACCTTTATACTAATGGTATTCAAGATAAGTACAAGGCAGATTGGAGCCTTGGGGTCTTTTTAACACTTGAATGTCATTAATAAAGCAAGACAATGAAATTTTATATGATTGTAAGGTTTTGATAATTAACTCTCAATTCAAATCTTTTAGGTAAAGAAAACTATACAAAAAAATTACCTAAGACAACATCCAAAAATATAATAAAACAATAGTAATTATAATATAGAATTTTAAATTTATAAAATATTTAATAAGTTTTATAAGTTGATAAAACTAATGTATTTTTTAATCTATTCCATATCACAATCAATAATTCTAATAATTAAAATTTCTCATTTACAGATGATTATGGTGTTTGAATTGATAATCAATTATTATTAAAATATTTATCTATGTGGAATTTACTAGACAAGACAATGTCTATCTATGTGTCATCTACTAGACAAAATAGTGGAATTATACAAATTTACAAGATTTGATAAATAACTTGCTATTTCAAAGTTGTAAAAGAACCCTAGGCAATTTCAAAGTTGTAAAAAAACCCTAGGAAAAATCAAGAAACTTCAAAAAGTACAACAATAAACATATCAATCAAAAACAGGGAACTTCAAAGAGTACATCAATAAATGTATCAGACACATCATAAGAAATATATGTACGTTTTGTTCCACATTTGTTCAAAAATTAGTATGACCATGGTTAGACTACATGACCAATGCCTCACCTATAAAAGTGTAGAAAACTTTAGCGCTCATTGCTCACCATTTTTTTAAAGCAATGATGTATTTATTTTTCCTTCAGAAACTATGTTCATATATTCACTATCTATTAGATCATGATGTTATTTTTATTTTATAATACATATGGTAATGTTGGATGGGTCTGTGATAGACTATGATCGGTTGTGTTGCTAAGGGACTCCTAGATGCTAAGTCATTAGTTAAATTCCCCTCCCTATCCAGGTGTTATTCTTGGACATAACCATAATGTAATCTCACCAATGCCAAACCTGAAAAGAAAAAAAGTAAAGAAAGATAATACAATAGTAATTCCATATTATTCAACAATTATAATTATGAGGAAAAAAGGGATGGATACTTGAAAATCTCAATGAGGGCCATATAGAATACTACTTTTGGCTTTTAGCATCCCTTAGCTTTCTAAAAGTGTTGGCATACATAGATACTAGTACACAAAATCCCAACTGGGGCTAAATTTCAAATCATGTGTGATGGGTTACAATTATCCACGAGTCATTTCTCTTTGCAGAAGTGATTGCATAATTTCCTTTAACATTATAATGACCTGTAAAATGT
Source organism: Pinus albicaulis (assembly GCA_034641835.2). Classification (NCBI taxonomy): domain Eukaryota; kingdom Viridiplantae; phylum Streptophyta; class Pinopsida; order Pinales; family Pinaceae; genus Pinus; species Pinus albicaulis. The sequence continues at coordinate 777,348,166 of CM076578.1, forward strand.
TTTGTTGGATGTAATAACCTTTTATCAGTGTTACAACATTAGATATAGTGGTGATAATACTAGTTTTTTATTAATATTGATCATGGCATTTTCTTATGTCTTTACCATTAGGTTATATTTTCAAATTGAAACAAAAAAATGAACTTAAGTTGGAAGCAATGGAAAATATTAGATAATTACCTAGAGGATATGCAAACTTTATGGTTCTTATTTATGCTATGGGTAGATGTTCATATTATACATTGATCTTATGCCCAAATGATATGCTTATATACACTTCTCATCAATGATTATTTTTTCGTTGAAATTTTTTGGAAAGTTTGTACTTATGTTTGCAATATATTATGGTATTATGTAACTTTAATCATCATCAAACAACTCTTAAATTATTTGTAATTTGTATGAAATTTAAGATCAACAATGCAAAATTGATGATGTAATTTTTTTTTCTTATGATAAAGATGCCTATCTAGACTAGAATGACACAATTTTTACTTGATAGATTTAGGTTCTCTTACTCTTATCTGCAAAAAAATTTCCTCCCTCTCCGTTCCAATTTGAAAACTAAATATTAAGCCTATGATGTGAAAATTGTGATCATTTAAATTATAGAACTTTTTACAACCCCAAAATATTACACAAAATAATGTGCAAACTATTATCTTCCACATTCTCCATTGCTCCTATCGGTGTTCCTTTGCACCTCTCAGTGAAAATGCTAGTATTATAATATATATTAATATATCATGGTATATATGGGAGGGAAAAAAAATACATAGAGTGATAGAGGTGGAGAGATAGGGGGAGTCACAAGGGAGATATGGAGATAAACTTAAGGAGAGGGCAGAGAAGGAATGAAGAGAGAGGGAGAGGGGGACACAAATATGGAAGGGGGAGAGAGAGAAGGAGAGAGGGAGGGATATAGTGATAGGATTGAAGGGTAGAGAGAGAGAAAGAGAGATGGTAGGAGAGAGAGGGAGGTAGAAGAGAGAGGGAGAGAGAGAGAGATGGTAGGAGAGAGAGGGAGGTAGAAGAGAGAGGGAGAGAGAGGAAGGACGTGAGAGAGGGGGAGAGAGGGAGGGATAGAGAGATGGATTTGGAGGGGAAAATACGGAGGGAAGAAGAAATACATATAGAGTGAGAAGTGGAGAAAGAGAGGGAGTGATATGGGAGAGATGGAGAGAGAGTGTATATGTTTAGGGGTGATATAAAGAGACAAATAAGGAGAGATGGGGAGAAGGGTGGAGAGAAGGAGAGAGGTAGGGATATAGTAACATAGTGGGACATATATATATGGGGGAAGAGAGAGGGAGGTAGGATAGAAATGGAGAGAGAGGAAGGATGAGAGAGAGGAGTAGAGTGATGGAGAGAGAGAGAGAGAGAGAGAGAGAGAGAGAGAGTGATGGGGGAAGAGAGAGGGAGGTAGGATATAAGGGGAGAGAGAGAAAGGATATTGATGGGGGAAGAGAGGGGATTGGAGGGGAGAGATAGAGAGAGAGAGAGAGAAAGAGAGAGAGAGAGAGAGAGAGAGAGATGGGGGAAGAGAGAAGGAGGTAGGAGAGAAAGGGAGAGATAGGAGGAGAGATGGAGGGATATAGATATGGATTTGGAGGGGGAGAGAGGGAGGAAAAAATAAAACATAGAGAGTGAGAATAGAAGAGATAGTGTGTACGTTTGGGGGGGTGAGATAAAGAGAAAAAGGAGAGAGGGAGAGAAGGAGAGAGGGAGTGATATAGTAACAGAGTTGGAGGGTGGAGAGAGAGAGAGAGAGGTGGGAGAGAAAGGGAGAGAGATGAAGTAAGAGAGAGGATGTGAGAGAGTGGAGAGAGGGAGGGAAAGAGAGATGAAGTTGGAGGGGGAGAGAGAGGGAGGTAAGAATAAAGACGTAGAGAGAGAAAGGTGGAGAGAGAGAGAGGTAGTGATAATGAAGGTGGAGAGAGAGAGAGAGATGACAGCAGGAGGAAAGAGAGAGAAGTGGGGGAGAGGGAGAGAAGGGGAGGAGAGAGAGAGAGAGGGAGAGGAGGAGGGAGGGACATATAGATAGATTGGAGATAGAGTGTATGTTTTGGGGGTGATCTACAGAGACAAAGGGAGATAGAGATATTGATGGAAGGTGAAGAGAGGGAAGAAGGGACATAGAGATCGATAGTTATGGAGTGAGAGAGCATGTGTTTGGGGGGGTGAGATAGAGATATAACCAACCTATATCCATCTTAACTTCAGATCTATCAAGCTCCGAGAGGGATCAAATCTCTTCATGTGCAAACCTCTTTTTTTAGTGAAAATTTTGAGGAAAGGTTTGCACCTTGACATATTTGATCCCTCTAGGTGATTGATAGATCTAGAGTTAAGATGGATCTAGGTCGGTTTATATGTGGCAATAAGAATCTTGTTAAGGTATTTTGGGATAAATCTTTGTGGCATGTTAAAATTTTGTTTTCTATTTAGTAATATTTTTTATATATATTTATATTTAATATCATGGTGAGTTTCCATCTTGGTAAAAATCATGGTTAGTTTTGTTGAGAATTTAGTAGGGAAATTTTTAATTCAACTCTCTTACTTGATAACTGCTTGTGTTATACTTGTTATGCTTCTTCCACTTAGATATTATCTCACTTAGCTTATTATGTCTTTCATCAAGTCAATTATCAAAACACAAGAGACACAAATTTTAGGCTCTTCAAGCCAGGGCCAAAACCTCTCCCTCTTGGAGAGTAAAACCATAAAGTAATTATTGTTATATATATATATATTCAATTGATGAGTACCATGACCATGACATAGACCCTTGACACTAGTATGCCTCCAAGACCTTGTCGTTGTTTCACTATGCTTCTTATGTTGATCGTGTTTTCTGCACAGCTTTGCACTAGGACTAGGAAAGCTCGGTTCCTAGTGATATCCCTTTCTACTATTTCTTGAATTGTCCTCGGCTTCCTAGAGATCCCTTATAAGTTCCTTTCTTGTACACACTTGGTGCTAGAGTCTTCCTTCTTGCTGGATAAGCATTCCTTTATGCTACATATTCTTTCTACCTTTTCAGAGATCAATATAGAGACTTATATTGTCACATTAACTCACCTTGTAGTCCTTTTGTCTTCGTTGTCTAATCATTCTTCTTCGCACCTCCTTTAAGTACTAAATGACTATCTTGATATCATAGTTTCTTGCTGAAGTGACCTTCGGCCTACTTCATATATGTGAGGTAATCTCAGTCCCAAAACAGATATATCTTTAACCCTCCTTTCTTGCATTGGAATTTCCCTCTTTTCTATGTTGGAAATTCACCCTTTAAGCATGAAATTATAGACCTTATGTTTGCACTGGATCACAGAAATAATCAAACTTGATATCACCAAATGAGGTTGCATACCTATATATATAGGTATTGTCTCATGTCTTCTAGGCCGACATGACTTCTTGAGGATGAGCCGACTTTATCTAAGAGTATATTTTCACATTTGAGCCTACTTACTTGGAGCATTTAGACAAGGTCTTGGAGCATACAAATTACATCAATATTTTTCCTTCACAAGTGTAACACTTCTTCATATACATGACTCTTAATTATATATATTTATGACAAAGTGAAAACCCCTAAATACATCAAGAATAATTCTTTGACTTATAATAAAACTTCCTTGCTCATGAAACCCGTGAGGAGTGTATTACAAAATACATTTTATTATATTTTTCTTCTTCATTACATAAATTCATAATTACAATTCATTATGAAGACCGAACCTAGTTACACTTTCCAACACCCCCTCTTAACTAGGGAGGTATTCATAATGGTACATGATCACTCTCGATCTGAAGAATCTCATAAGAAAAATCTGATTGGTAATATCATATGTATAGCATCATATCAACCAGCATTGTCATAATGCAAGGCCTTTAATAACAGCTCCATCTCTCCACAAGACCATGAGCTAAAATTTCGGTGAGATAAATGATGATTAAACACCCTCATCATTGTCTCTCTTGGATTATATCCCACCCGGGTTCATATAGGATATGTCCATTAGGGCTATTCTTACTGTTGGATTCCAATACCTCAAATAATATTCATCCTTTCACGACTACTCTTTATGTGGATGCCCTAATACATCCCAAAAGAGTTTGGATGCCATATGATTACCCAATCCCGCATTTTGTCTTCCAAGTGAAGACCAAAATGATGTGTCTATCTCTCCCTCTCAATTATGGGGGGAATATTTCACAAAGGAATGTACTCATTCCTACATAATGAATGTACCTAAGCTCCCTCTTGGCTTAGGAATTACCAAGTTTCTTCCACGTAAGAAACTTATTACCAGGCTCCCTCTTAATCAGGGACCTGCAGTAGCAATGATGAAAACACCCAGCTACTCATGAAGAACTCCTTCCTTCAATGTCATGAATTTATTTGTTGTTTAGGAGTCTTCATATTTGGTATCTCTACATAGGGAATAAATCATCCATCACTTCCATCCAAGAGTCATGTATTCTATCAGAAAGTGATTCATCAATCTTCTTCTCTGGTCCAGCTTCGTGCCATGCTTATTTACTTCAAACCATACTGTTGAGGAGGTAAATCCCCTCTGCGGACAGAGGCGATCCCTACTAGCCCAGCAGGGGTCTAGCAACAATCATCAAATGTTACAGCGCAAATTCCTAGTTACGAATAAAAGACCAAGATGGAGGCCTACCTGGAATCCAATGCTATGATCCGTAGAAGAGAGCGTTCCCGTTCCTCAGCCTCAGCAGATCACGATCCTCCACGATCTTCGCGGATGGACACCTGCACATGCAAGAAACAACACGAATACAAGCATAAAATCCAGAATACGCAACTATATATCAGTCAGAAAGGATATAACTCATATTAACATAAGTGAAAACAGAGTGGAACCATAACCGTAATCATTCATTAAATAACAATCGAAAGAGAGTAAAACCAATGTTCTGACGCCGCGGTCTCCTTCGAAAGGGTCCCCAGTCGTTCACGTCTCGCGAAGCTCGCCAGGGAAAGGGCAAACCTCTCTAGAGTCTCTCGACGATAGTCTCCTTACTTGAGTCGGCCTTAAGGGAAGAAAGAGGGCTCTTACAGCACAAAGGCTCTTGGGAATTTGGAGATTCAAAGCTTAGGCACTTCCAGACTAGCTTGCAATGGAATTGAGCAAGCTTTTATAGATGGGAAAGGAGGGAGTTGGGATCCCTATTATTGTGGGATTGGCCCTATCATGAAGGAAGGTTCCATGAGAGGTGGCAAACCACTTCCCTTCCATGGAATTCCCGCAGCCAAACCTCCCAACTCAAGATAGGCAATGGTTTCTGAGTTTGTTGAAACACAACTTCCGCCATCTTTATTTAAAAAACACTCCTTAAATTGGTTGGCGCGACTGCTGCTCTGGGACAGAGCGCCAATTGGCGCGGCCTTTTTGTAAGATTTTCCTCATTGGCGCGAGTGATGAACTGTCTGCTCGTGCCAATGCAAAAGGAGATGTTTTCATGATTTTTTTCAAGGAGATGTCTTTAGGGCAATTGAAGCTCATGTTTAGAGGGATGCATTGATGATGATTTCAAGGCATGACAATGTTCACAGGTCACAAAATGGGTCCTCCATTGTGCGGGACGGGGAATGGTAGGGACGGTGACAAATTACTGTGTAACAGATGCCCCCTAAAGTATGAGGCCTGAGAGAGAGAGGGGTGAAATGCTTTACGAGAACATGTTCAACTGAAGGCCCGCCGTCGGAAAACCTGCGCAGAAAGATACAACTGATATCTCAAGTACATGATGTATATGCGGTATGGGCGCAGCCATCCGAAACAGAGTATGCTATAATCCGGATCCAGGGTATGGGCGCAGCCATCCAACTAAGATCAAACAAATAGACTCAGGTATGGTCGCAGCCATCCAATCAGTGAGTCATGTACATAATGATAATAATCCACAATCGCAGCCTGGATTACAATAGACACAATCCAGGTTCTTGCGCTACATCTCGACCCAAACAAAGTACAAGTTCAAGCATGCGAATATGTGAGCTGAATTCGAACAGGCAAGAACATCGTCTGATTACCAGCCAATGATGAGAGTTGTTAACAGACGCGAGAGGAACCACCAATAATGACAATGGTCCTCAAGGTACTATAGGTACAATCTACGGCGTGTGAATCAATGAGCTGGTGTCGAACACCCGTAGAATCACTCGATCGGAGGCCAATGACGAAAACCTCACGTCGAATGCGACGAACCTGCCATTGAGGCATGCAGGCTCCAAGGTACCATAAAGGAGTCTCTAGATCAACTTCCTGGATAATGAGCTGAAGTCGACAGGAAATGACCTTGATCGACGGTGGGCCATAATTTTTCCCACATCATCGACACGAGACAAAGGAACATGATGTTTTTGTTGTGAATCAGGATCATATGAGAACCAGAGGAAGGTTGACATTCGCAGAGGCCAACTTCTCTTGAACATATAAATGGCACGACAGTGGACTTGGAAGTATTTGACATCAACAGATCAGAGGTCATGGTGACGAGGCAATGAGCAGATGAGAGGTCAAAAGGGATTATCCAAACCCACAGAGGCAAAGTGAAGAAACGATATGAGATGTCCCCAACCCGACACGAATGCAGACAAGTGCCATGTTCAAGAGCGACATACTGCCGACGACAACGACGATGGTTCCATCTTTCCCCCACCATTTCTGGCGAGTACCCCAATTATTTTTTATAACAAGCTTGAAGGGGATAGCATATGCTTGTAATATAAGTCCGCCCTTCGGGCGAATCCATCCTAGTGCATTTAACAAGTCCTAGGAAGGAGGAACTCAGAGAACGTCATTTCGACTGGATCCGATGTCATCAGGATTTAACGAGTCTGACAAAGGAAGAACTCGGCATATTTTCATGTTTAGAGAGTTTGAAAAGACAACAGAAAAGAAAACTCCACAGATCCCTTTTCGTAAATAGTTCCTCAGATCCGAAAAAGTAGAAAACAATATCCGAGAAAACCTCCTAGTCGCGATAGGCTAGGGTATTCCTTTTTCGTAATAAACCTATCCCAGCCCGAAAAAGGGGTAACCGTATACTGGGTAGATGTCGATTCGTGTCCATTTTAACGAGATCGAAACAACAAGGGCCTCGGCAATATTTTCATGTTTAGAGAGTCAGAAAAGAGCTGAAAGATGACTCCGAAGTGACTTTTTCGTGTATTTACCGAGTCCAAAAAAGTATAAAATACAACTCGTTTCCATCGTTAAAGTCGCAAAAACCTGCTGCTGCACATACCAAGCAAGCGTAAAACCCATTTTTGACATAACATATTTAAAATATTCGATAAAAATAACTTTTAAAACTCATTTCATGTCGAAAAAGTTATAAATATGCCAAAATGGTAAAAATAAAATTACATTTACTATTTCCTTGGTAAAAAGCAGCAGTGGTCCATTTGGAGTGCAAACTTCTGACGGTGATTGCGACAGATCTAGTTGACCATTCAGATTCTCGTCTGCTACAGGTAAGAGACGCTTCCCTGCTCTTCATTTCAATCCATTTTTTAATAGTTTTCCCTTATGTATCAGCCCTCTGTGGCCACTCTTTGAAATTTTAGGGCTGCGCTCATTGGCGCGGGTATCGGGCACGGACCCGCGCCAATGGGCTCTTTTATGCAAAGGGCTCACGCTACGTGGCGCGACTGTTCACAAAACAGCCGCGCCAGCGGCCGAACCTAAAATTCCACCTAAAAATTTGAGATTTTAACAAAATTAAATGAAATTTGAAGCCTACCAGAGATCTAACTAAGGGTTTATGACCATGTGGATCTAGGAAATCAAGCAAAATGGTGATTGAATGGAAAGAACGAGAGCATGGAGAAGAGGACGAACAGGCCATAGAAAGTGAGGCTTGCATGAATGCCCTCAGAAACTATGGGCTAAAGAAGTTCTTCCTTACACCCTGTCTACGAGCTCAGCCTGAGCTCCTCCAGTATTTGATCAGTATTTGGGATGAACATGAACAAGTGGTCAAGTTGTGAGATCAGGTATTGGAGCTGGAGGTTTCTGATGTGTATTTCATCACCGGATTGCCTCACAGAGGTCCAATCCCCGTCTTGACTGGAAGTAGACCATCTGGAGAGAAGATGGAAAAAGTGATGGCACGAGTGTGCCAAGGAGCACAAATGGGATCAGGGAGCAAAAAGGTGGATATACACACTATCCCCGATCTGGCATTGAGATTTGTCCTACATACCATCACGCGGGCTACAGGGTCGCAGGCACCGCACGAGGCCACAAAGGCCCAACTCCTGCTTGCCTCAGAATGCATGAGTCCCTTACTGTTTGACTGGACAACAGCAGTAACAATAAACATGAAAAGACAGCTCACAAAATGCAAACAAGCTAAACTGAAACAGTTCGGCTATGGTTCCATCCTGGTATCGTTCATTCTGGAACGCTTACCAATCTTCCAGGGCCAAGGGGCCATAGTAGCAGATCCGATACCATGAGAGCCAAGAATGGCTCGCTGGGCAGCACTAATGCCCAGAGCTGGAGGCGGCCAACAGATGACCTGGAGGCCGGAGTTATTTAGGTGGTTATGGCACCAGTTGATTGTAGTGGAGGACTGGCCATATGCAGGAACTGACTTCACCGGAGACCCAGATCTCCCACTGCCAGAAGGAGACGACTGGGACGAGGAGTTGGGTAAGACCTCATGTTTTTTTATTTTTATGTTTTATGTTTTTTTTGTTAATACACATTCGTCCTAACACATTTTATATATGTATGCAGATGTGGGACCTGAGAGACCAGCTGGGATGTCTCCAATCTCACGGAGGACTCATCTCGCCCCTGATCCTGAGGGAGAGGGCACAGGAGGAGAGGAGTTGATCCAGAATCTCGAGGGCATTGCCCGAGGGATCCCGGACTATGCTCGGCTGGCAGACGTACCGATGGCGTACCAGCGTCATACGGTGGGAGTTCCAAGTCGGATCCACCGAATCCTGAGACGCTTAGTGCGTGCAGTTACATGCTATCATGAGCACCATGCGGATTAGCTCTTAGGGATTATACCACACCTATTTTTTGAGAGACGTATCGTCTCCGGATGTACTTAAGACGATTATGTATATTTTGACATTATGTGACACACTCTATGTAAACATTTCGATATCTATATATATGCATATCTATTTTTGGATGGATCTTTCTTTACATGTGATGATGATTTACAAATTGCACAAGTGTCTGTCTAATACCAAATTTGCTACTGCATCTGTTAATGTATTCAAATGCCTGGGTATATGATGATATGTAATGTAGTCAAAATTCCTTTCCAGTAATCGGATATGCAGATATAGACGTAAAATGGACGGGTTTCTTACCGAATAGTGTCCGTTCAGCGGTAACACTACGAGTTGCGAATCTAGATACACGAGCAATTCACGGATACCAAGGTTTACTGCGTCGGTTAATAATTCTAACACAACACTATATTCCGCGATGTTGTTCGTAGCACGTCCTAGACACACTCCTTGCAGGTTGACCAGCTCACCAGCAGGATCATAGATTACCCAGGCTGCTGAAGACAGATTCCTGGTACTGCGGGAGGCACCATCCGCGAAACCAACAAATGGATGAATAGACATCTGCACAACCAGGAAGACCCGATCAGCAGAAAGATGTTTACAAGGCACACCACACCATACATGCACACAAATGAAAAACACACACCTATGTACACACACCACACCAAGAAATCACTTCAGGCATAGTACTTTTTGAGGTACCGCCCATTTCTGGGCTGTGCCAGCGGAACTCCTTCATAATCTATACGCTCATAAGCCCCGTTTTTCAAAACGCGTTTTACTATATAGGGCCCATGCCACATAGGCTAGAACTTACCGGCTCCAAGCTTTCCATGTGCTTGATCGTACAGGAGGACGAGGTCCCCTTCGATGAACGAGGAGAAACAGATTCATCAAAATGAGTTTTGACCCTCTTCTTTTGTGCTTTGATAACCAAAGCAGACAGACGACGGGTTTCATCTAACCATTCCAGATACAGAAGACGTTCTTCCTCAACAGAAGTATTAGGTAAAAGTTCCACAGCTAATTTCAACGAAGGAATCTCGCATTCAACCGGAAGAGTTGCTTCCAAACCATACACCAATTGAAATGGTGTAAACCCAGTTGCACTCTTTGCAGATGTTCGGTATGCCCAGAGAGCTGAGAACAATTGGAGATGCTAATTGGATTTGTGGATACCAACTGTTCGCTGAAGCATAGTGACCAAAACCTTGTTCACTGCTTCAACCTGACCATTCGCCTGAGGGTAATAAGGTGTTGAGCTGTCGTGACGCAAGCCCAACTTTGAAGTCAGCTCTGCCATCATATAATCTCGGAAATGAGTCCCGTGATCAGTGAAGATGGCTTGAGGAACCTCGAACCGTGCAATAACATGGTTGAATATAAATTGAGCAGTCGTTTTCCCGTCAGCAGCTAGTGTAGGCATCGCCTCGGCCCACTTGGTGAAGTAGTCGACGGCGACAATGATATACGCATGCCCCCCGGCCGAGTGAGGGTTACACGTCATAAAATCCACGCCCCATTTTGCAAAAGGGCCGACAGTAATAACGGGATGCAATGGTAAAGGCACCGCGCGCATCTTGCGCTAAAATAGCTGGCACGCATGACATTTACGAACTACAGTGATACAGTGTTTGAATATGGAAGGCCAGAAATAACCTGCTCGCAGAATCTTCTGAGAAGTAGCATACCCGGACATATGTCCACCATAGGCGCCACTGTGGTAGTCATTTAGGACCTTTTCAGCCTCTTCCAAGGTTAGGCATCGCCGGAGCACCAAATTTACTCCAATGCGATATAAGGTATCTCCTACTATATGGTAGGGCTGGGACTGATGCTGAATCCGACGGCGGGCAGCTTTATCCAACTCAGACCGAAATTTCGAGGTCTGAAGATACACTATTATGTCACCGTACCAAGGGTCACGAGTACTGATGAGGAAAAGCGTTTCATCCGGTATATGGTCTTCAGAGTGTGAGGGAGCAGAGTCTGTAGGGAGAGAGCATATCAAATCCGCGAAGACCAGTGATTTAGTTGACTTAGCGGTAGTGAACTCTAAGTCAAATTCCTGCAGGATCACAATCCATTTGGAGTACTTGCCCCCCAATAATTGTTTAGAAAGAATATACGTCATAGGGTTGCAGTTTGAAACCACTGTTATCGTACGCAAAAGGATGTAATGGCAAAAGCGTTGTACAACATGTACTGCTGCTAAGGCCAACTTCTCGACATGAGCATAATGCGTTTCTGGATCGAGAAGGTTTTGTGACAGGTAATAAACGACATGTTCATCACCGTCATCGTCATTCTGCACCAAGACCATGGCTATGGTGCTAAATGCGGCGGCTAGATATAAAGTGAAGTCGCGGTGGTAGTCCGGAGGATGAAGCAACGGAGCATTGACAAGCAACGTCTTCAGCTTCTCAAAGGATTCCTGAGAAATTTCGTCCCAATGAAAGGGAACGTTCTGCTTTAACAAACGAGTGAATCCTTTGGCCACCTCGGCATAATTCGGGATAAAGCGCCGAAGAAAGTTCGCTTTCCCTTGTAGACTCTGTAACTGATACAGGGAGGAGGGTGATGGGAGATTTACGATGGCCTCGACCTTTAAAGGGTCAAGGCGAATTCCGTCTTTCGAGACTATGAATCCTAAAAGATGGCCAGAATCAACGCAGAAGACGCATTTATGAGGATTGAGCCTGATATTGTAGCGTCTGCAACGAAGAAAGATCTGGCGGAGATGCTCAGGATGGTCCTCTCGCTTACTCGAATGGGCTGGCAAGTCGTCCAGATAAGGCTGAACGATATGGCGAATGTCATGAAAAGCATAGGACATCGCACGCTGAAAAGTGGCTCCAGCGTTCTTCAAGCCGAACGGGAGCTTTTTATACGCGAAAGTACCCCACGGACAGATGAATGTGGTCTTGTGTTGATCCTCAGGTGCAATATTGATTTGATTATATCCTGAGAAACCGTCCATTAAGGAATAGATCTCACTCCTGGCACATTCGTCGATGATCTGGTCTATAAACGGAGTGGGATAATTATCCTTTGGACAGGCGCGATTGATGTCGCGATAATCAACACAGACTCTAATCGTACCCTGCTTTTTATTGACAGGGACAATGTTAGACACCCATTCTGTGAGGGGGATGGGATAAATAAAGCCTGCGTTCAGAAGTTTTTCAACTTCTGCCTTGATGGCGGCGGCTTTCCGAGGATGCATGGGGCGTAAGCGTTGGTGCACGGGTTTCGCACTTGGATAGGTTGGAATATCATGCACTACGATACTGGGATCAATCCCCGGCATTTACTCGTAGGACCACGTGAAAACATCTCTGAATTCTTTGAAAAGCTCAGTATAGACTTGAATCTCATCGGGAGAACAAGTCACACCCACGTGAATATTCTCAACGATCCCCGGTTTAACGGAGATTTTGATCGAGATAGTTTGAGTAATGTTACTCAGGTTACCCTCCGAAAAAACCTCGTGAGTCAAAATGGGCGTTTGAAGAGGAGGGGTAGGAACCTGAGTAGCATAACGCTCCAGACAGTCAGTCATTGCCCCCAAGCTAGGCATAAAAGAGGAGCGATGATGTCCATCGCCCCAAGGCAGCTCCTCAAGAGACATAGTTTCAATGATAGCCTCATCTGAAGGAAAAGTCTCTTTGAGAGGATCAGGTGAATCAGCCTGACCAAGCCAGGGGGATTGAGAGTAGACGTTGAGAGCCATGCTCAACGGAGCATGCTGAGGAGGTGGAGGATCAGATGCGGCAACAATTTCACAGTAGCTTATCTCTACTGGCGTCAAGGGCATTGATTCTCCAAACTCAAACACCTGCTCAGGCGTAGGAATAAGCCAGGGGTCATCGGACCTGGACATCATGTTGACTTGAGGAGTGTGCGATGGTGGTGCGGGAAAAATACCCATGAGGACCGGGTATTTGAAGAGACCAGGTCCCACACTGTCCCGAGGATTCGGGATCTGATCCACGTATGGCACGTTGTTCTCAGAGGTAGAGGTGAAAAATGACAACTGATCCACCGTGACAATTTTTCCCTCGTGAGGGAACTTAATGAATCGAAAGACGATGGACGGCACGTAGAGCATGGCATGGGTCCAGCTGCGGCCAAGAAGTATATTGTAGTTGAGTTTAGCGTCAACCACTTCCACTTCCACGTTGACAGTTTTCCCCTGTAATGTGATCGCTAGACTCTCAAGAACACCCAGGGGTTTGGATTCCCGACCATCAAATGCCTCAAGGGCATTGGGAGATGACGACAGGGCTGGAGAGCCGATGGCCTTCCAGCAAGCGGAGGACATAACGCAGGTAGATGCACCTTCATCCACGACGGCCCTATGAATGTTCAGACCGTTAATCCCGACTTGAATAATAAGAGCGATTTGATGTGGAAGCCAGGGAGTGAAATTTTCTAAATCGAAGGTGAGAAGACTCGAGTCGGCGAGATCAATGCCCCTGATCGCAGACAGTAAAGCCTTCCGTTGCGAAGGACAACTTTGAAGAACTTCTAGCGCAGACATGGCAGACGGCGCCTGTGCCAAATCCTCAACAATGCTGTAATGTTGAGCGGCACGAGCATTCGGATTATTTGAAGATCTTCGAAGGACACCTTTAGAGGGTGGCTTCACAACGGGTTCAGGAGTAGGCTTCCCGATTTCCAACGAACCGGAGGCAGGTAGGGGAGGCGGTCCATCCGCAACTACCTTCCCAGGTGTCTGCCGCGATTCGTTGTAATCCTTCGACCGCGTAGCGACAGAGATAGGTGAAACACTCTTCATCATGAAAACCTGAGACCCAAACGGTGCAGATGGTGACGGTTGTTCGACCATCTGGGTCTGCTGAGATGGAAATGGCTCTTTTAAAACAGCCGGAGTCCCTTTAGGGCTCTTAAGAAGTTGACTAACCTCGGATCGTCGTGGACAGTCCTTAGTATAATGGTCCCCTTCACAAATGAGGCAAGGGTACTTCGGTTTACGCTGAGAGCCATCCTCAGTACGAGATTTAGATTCTGGCTTCGGGGCATCAGATTTAGATTTTCCTTTGCCCTTCTTTTTCCCCTTGGAATTTTTCTCCGTATGATTGGCCTGAACGGCATTCACTTCCGCGGTTTTACCAGAATCGGAGGGGGCGGGATTAGCAGGAGCATTGTTGGAAGAATTAGACTTTTGCTTCCCATTCGAAGATTTCTTCGAATTCTGAGAGACAGAACCAATGACACCATCCACCGCAGGGGTAGGCGGAGCCTTAGAGGTTCCGGACCGCGGGGCATCTGGCAAGATATCATAAAGCGTGCCGGACTGAGAATATACAAGATCCAGATATTGGGCACGCGCAATGGCCTGTTCCTCCGTCACACACGCTCCCATCGCAATATCCTGAGCGATTTTATTCACAAAGGAGGTGGTGAACCAGTGAGTCAGTATCTGATCAGGTATGTGAAACTTGATCAATCTACGATGGCGCCGCTACTCATGAATGTGATCAGAGATGTGACTGGCTTTGTCCTGCTTCAGAGAAGTCAGGAGGTGCGTCCCGGCTTCATAACAAACCGGTAACTGAAAGTGCGTGAGGAAAGCCATGGCTAAAGAATTGAAATCTTGGAAAATTCCGCGGGATAACTCTATGTACCACTTAGCAGCAGCTCCAGTTAAAGTACGTTGGAAGAGGCGCAGGTGAATTGAATCGTCGACCCAAGAGTTAGACGAACACCAAAGATGATACGTCATCACATGCGCCTGGGGGTCCTCTCCAGCTTTTCCCTCAAACTTGGGGCAATCACCTGGTATCTTGGTGGGGACCGGAGGCCAATATGGATTATGTAAAATCGGATCATTAGTCAACTTTGAAACTTCCGGCAACTCCAAGGTGGCCAGGAACAGCAATGGTGGATTGACCGGCATGCCAGACCCAGGATGAGGACCGTTACCTATACTCCACAATGGTTGTGAATATCCTTGCCCCCATGGGTTCTGTCCCACAGGATTCTGACCGTAGGGGGTGTAGGTCATATAACCATACTGATTTGGATGCTGGTAACCAGAGTGTGGGGCCTGATAACCAGGGTATGGACCTTGATTATATGTCGGCCTGGTGTAAGCAGCGTTTGGATTTGGCTGCTGAGTATAGGTAAAACCGGGTGGAGGAGGATAATACTGAGAGCCTCTGGGGTGGTTATAATTCGGTTGAGATTGACCATGAGGATAATAACCACCCTGAGGGTGAGTAGGCTGCTGAAAAGTGGAACCCTGCGGAGCCTGATAAGTAGGGCGCAGCTGTTGATTTGGCTGCGGCATGGAATGAGTCAGCTGCTGAGCAGGGTTAATGGAATGAGCGGGCTGCCCTGAGTGAACAGGTTGACCCGACTGAGAGGGCTGACCTGAGTGAACAGGTTGACCCGGCTAAGAGGGCTAACCTGAATGACCAGGTTGACCCGGATAAACAGGTGGCACCGGTTGAGCAGGCTAACCTGGCTGTAAGTGAGCCTCAGGTTGTACCGGATGGGCCGGTTGGCCTGGAGGCGGGACACCGGGTTGTACCGGATGGGCCGGTTGGCCTGGTCGTGGAACAGGACCAGGTGGTTGCTGGAAACCGGTTTGACCTGAAGCGGAACCATAGGATGGTCCCGGCTGATATGCAACGTTATAAACAACAGGATACTGCGGTTGCATCGGTAAAGAAGGCTGGATTTGCCCCCCAGGACCATAGACCGGTCCCGGTTGATACCCTGACTGAGGTTGAACAGGTTGATCGGAAGGGCTATAATACTGTCCTTGTGGACTGTACGATGGCCCTTGTTGGCCGACAGGATAGCCTTGAATGGGCTGCCCCTGTGGATCATAAAGATAGCCAGGTTGGCCCGCAGGTTGGCCTTGGAAAGGCTGTCCTTGCGGGTTATAAGCCTGGTTATAAGGTAAACCTTGAGCATAGAGATAAGCCTCAGGAGCGGGTAGACGTAAAATCTCCCCGTGCTCATCATACTGACTTGGGAAAGCATACACGGGAGTACCATCCTGTGCATAGTGTGAAAAGTAAGAACGATTAGGATCTTGGGAGGACAGTCCAGCCTCGGCGTTCGGTTGTTGCAAAGACAACCGATACTCCTCCAGAGAGATATTCTCCGGTATAGCAGTCGCTAGATAAACATCTTCAGGAGTTGGCACAGCCCTCACAGCGGATGCCGTGACAACAGGAGAAGAGGCGGCCACACAGACAGTGGGCCGGACGGGAACAGAAGTAACGGGCGTTTGAGGAGACACCCCGGGTGTAGTAGCAGCTGGCCTCGAAGTAGGAGATGACACTCCCATAGAGGCTGCGGCAGAAATGATCTGACCCAGAGATATGTATCCCTGTGGTAAAGAAGGACTGGCTGTTGACATGTCAGCCAGCTCAGAGTTGTATCCCTGAAACAATCTTCGTGGGAAGAGCTGATAGTCTTCACCAGACGTTGGGATTTCCTCACCAGAATCACTCATGGTTGATCCTGCCGTTAAATCTCGCAAGAGACGGCGAGGACTAGGAGGAAAAACAACAGCAACAAAAGGCGAACCCGATGTGAGAGAAAGGAAATCAGCTCCTAATATCAATTTAGACACAGGGTCCGAAAAAGGCCAATTGAACTCAACTGGTCCTCCAAAGGGTTGCTCAGCAAGAACCGGTCCCCTGTCAGGAAACTTAGAAACAATAGGCTGCTGCTGTTCAGCAGAGGATTGGGAAGCCTATGCAGAATCATCCGTGTAAGGAATACCAGTAGACGAAACAGAAGGTTCCGCCACTGTGGAAAACGACCAGAGAAAAAGAAGCAAACACACACACGGGCTGAAAAAGAGTCAAGACACACGATCAAACGATCAACAAGCAATATCTAACAGGGCGTGTAATCGTGGGTGATTAATTTTTTACCACATTAAAAAATAAGAAACTTCACCGTTTCATGTTTTAAGAGTCGAGAAACGATAAAATATGACTCTGTCTCTTTCAGATTTGACACAAGCGTGAAAGGACAAGCGCTTGACGGTTTTTTCAAATTTAGGGAGTCAGAAAAGACCAAATGACTGCTTAGGAAAACTAGGCACAAAGGGTGTACCAAATAACCGTGAACTGCAATATACACCTTGGTTTCAACAATGAAAAATAAAATCAACCAAGGACTTTCAAGACGGGCAAGGAAATCTCCCGAATGATGTGTTCGCGGGTATCACGGTATAGGGCGGTGTACTCCGCTCGTGGATAAAGGATTGAAAACCTAGAGGGGTCTCCCTTTATATACGCGATGGTACGGGGAGAACAAGTCCGTACTAGCGCTGTCTAAAGCCAAAAGGTGAATGACAGCTGCTAGGTTTAAAGACGCCGGAACACGTCTCTAGCCTAGACCTCTAAATATGTTTCATTAGATTTCAGTGCTGCCTTAGGTTAATTGAATATATTTTAAAGTTGATCTTCAATTAGGTTTCAATTTTCAGGCCCTAATGAATGTATTGTTTCAAAGACTCCTAAATGCAAAGCTACATGCCACAGTAGACCATTTCGTTCGATGAAAACTAGCTACAGAAGAGTTGAGAATCTTTACACAAACAAAATTATCGGAAGACAAACAATGAGATCTCTAATGCAACTAATGAAATCGAAAATTTTCCATTCCAATCACTAATTACTAGTAAAATCAAAAAATTTCAATTTGCACTAATTAACCAGAAGCAAAAGAGATTTTTTTTTGTAATTTTCAATGTTTGATAGCTAGATACACTACACAAACTGAAAATAAACGGAACAACTTGAGAAACGATATTGAGAGAGCAAAACGAACAAATTTCACTCAATGACACAAGCAATCAGATCTCAAATCGATCAAAGTCTCTCAAAACCAATAAAAAGACTCAAAGGCTCCAATGGACCGTGTGATCTAGGCCCAAAGCAAGACCAAATGAAATTCGAATGAAGAAATGAGAAATCACCCAAAAATCGCAACAAAACAGTGAACAACTACTAAGAGGATGCGGAGGAGCAATCAGCGAGTTGACTGGACAAACGAAACACCAAAACTCCAAAGGAGGGCTCGATACACAAAGCCACTAGATGCCCTAGGGCTTAAAACGTGAAATCGATAGATAAAATCAAACAACCAAAGGACGAAGGCAAATTCCCAGTCAAACAGGACCCCAACACACTCAGGTAGTCAAAAAATCAAGAAGAAAAGCACTGACCAGACCCAGAGAGCTCAAAACTGAGCAAACTCAAAAACCCTATAGGAGTGGTGCGACTGTAAGGCTGCAACTGGCACCAGAAAGAAATTGGCGCGGGCTATACAAAAGCAACATGTGCCAATTGGCGCGACTGTCGGGCTAAAAAGCGCGCCAGTCGAGTTTCTCAGCCAAAAAAAAGAAAGAACTACTCCAGAAGCAGATCAATGTAAACTAAGCAAACCAAGAAGCAAAAAAAAGCAAAAGAACCCAGCCCAGAAGGCTAACCAAGCAAGGAAAATCATAAAATAATCAAAACGAGACAATCTAAACGAGACAGTGAAAACTAGATTTTCCCCAGCGGAGTCGCCAAATTGTTGAGGAGGTAAATCCCCTCTGCGGACAGAGGCGATCCCTACTAGCCCAGCAGGGGTCTAGCAACAATCATCAAATGTTACACCACAAGTTCCTATTTACGAATAAAAGACCAAATATGGAGGCCTACCTGGAATCCAATGCTATGATCCGTAGAAGAGAGCGTTCCCATTCCTCAGCCTCGGTAGATCACGATCCTCCCATGATATCCACGGATGGACACTTGCACATGCAAGAAACAACACAAATACAAGCATAAAATCCAGAATACGCAACTATATATCAGTCAGAAAGGACATAACTCATATTAACATAAGTGAAAACAGAGTGGAACCATAATTGTAATCATTCATTAAATAACAATCGAAAGAGAGTAAAACCAATGTTCTGACGCCGCGGTCTCCTTTCGATGGGTCTCCAGTCATTCACATCTCGCAAAGCTCGCCAGGGAAAGGGAAAACCTCTCCAGAGTCTCTCGATGATAGTCTCCTTACTTGAGTCGGCCTGAAGGGAAGAAAGAGGGCTCTTACAACACAAAGGCTCTTGGGAATTTTGAGATTCAAAGCTTAGGCACTTCAAGACTAGATTGCAATGGAATTGAGTAGGCTTTTATAGATGGGGAAGGAAGGAGTTGGGATCCCTATTATGGTGGGATTGGCCCTATCATGAAGGAAGGTTCCATGAGAAGTGGCAAACCACTTCCCTTCCATGGAACTCCCGCAGCCAAACCTCCCAACTCAAGATAGGCAATGGTTTCTGAGTTTGTTGAAACATAACTTCCGCCATCTTTAATTAAAAAAAACTCCTTAAATTGGCTGGTGCGACTACTGCTCTGGGACAGAGCGCCAGTTGGCGCGGCCTCTTTGTAGGATTTTCCCCATTGGCGCGAGTGATGAACTGTCTGCCCGCGCCAATGCAAAAGGATATGTTTTCATGATTTTTTGCAAGGAGATGTCTTTAGGGCAATTGAAGCTCATGTTTAGAGGGATGCATTGATGATGATTTCAAGGCATGACAATGTTCACAGGTCACAAAATGGGTCCTCCATTGTGCGGGACGGGGAATGGTAGGGACGGTGACAAATTACTGTGTAACACATACTTCTTCCAAGGATCTTTCACCCTGACATATGGTTTTCAACCTATGGAATACATATACTTACCTTTGGCAACCCTACATAATCTCATCATATATTAATTTATTATAAATATTAACTTCAAATCAAAAGTTACCTTAGTGATGATCCTTCACCATGACATCTTCTTGTAGGCATTGGTATCCTTTTTTTACAGATTGACGCATCTCCTAGAGATATTTATTATCAAGGGCCTCCATATTTTCTAGACTTCTATCAGAGTCTACATATCTTCCCGGGAGATTTTCTAGTCAAGTCTTATTGGCTTCCTTGGATGTTAACTGTTTCTTTCCATGGTTGTACTTCCCACGATCTCTTCCTTTTTCTTTCTCCGCATATTTTTATTTCATTCCAAGGAACTTCCATGTGCAGTTCCTTGATAATATATAATCACCTCATATTCCATATGAGGACATATTATGTTGATTTCATGTAGTGTATATCATGCCTATTGGAAGCCTGTGCATTGAAAGAGTTTATGCTTTCTATTTTGATTGTACTTATAAAATAGAAGTATAGTACCTATAACCACATGAAATGACTTCATAGCATCCAGTTATATACATGTACCTCATTATTTTCCTTTTGATCCATTTTGCAGTAGGTTTCCTTAGAATCAAGAGTTTCATTCCCTTGACCTGCTTCATCAATATGTCATCATATCCTAATCCCAGAATTCTGCAAGTTAGAATTCTCAATGAAACCTATTGCTTTCTTTATAACCAGTGAGTCCAAAGAGGAATCCATTAGAAAATGTCAGCATATGTTTCCATATTGATTAATGAATGATGAACCATGATCTAGATAATTGTCTTCTTATAAATACAATGAGGTTCCAAGAGCCATTTTATCTCGGAGCATAGATGTTACAAAAATGTTTTCAAACACCCTCTTATGAACAGAACTCCTACTTTTAATGCTTCTATCATGATGCTAATTTTAAAATGATGCATCTATATAATATACAGTGCTTCCTAACATACTATTTTACAACCTACAGATACCTCTCAAATAGGAATATGATCTCAATCATAATAGAGAATTTTCACTTCTTTTTTCGTATGCTTCTTTGAATCAGGTTATTCTATTTCTCCGGCAACATGGGCTTCCTCCTTTTTCCTCTTGTCCTTGTTAAATTTGGGAAAATCCTTTTTATAGTGCCCAAGTTCATTAAATTCATAGCATCAGATCTTATCCATGTTCCTTCTTTTCTTCTGAGGACCAAACTTACCAAATTTTCCTTTCCTCCCTGACATGGTAGCATAGGCTTGATTTTCTTCATTTGATCCAGTATCAATTTTAGCTTTTATTCTAGTCTCTTCTATCTTACATAGAGACCACAGGTCTTGGAATGGTGTTGCTTATTTCTTCCCATAGATACTAGAATTAAAGTTTCCCCATCCCTCTGGTAGAGCATTCAACACCACTGTAGTCATTTCTCTATCTGACATCACTTCTCCCATTTCCTGCAGTGGATCTCGCATTTCGAAAATATTCATAAAGTATGAATTTCTTCCTTCCTCTCTTGACATATTCAACTTGTATAGCCCTTGTCTTATAGATATTACTTCTCCTGCAGTACTTACATAGAATAGCCCCACCAATTTCTCATATATTTCTTTTGAAGATTCTAGTTTTAATACATAGGGGATGAGAGAGTCTTGTATGGATTATATAAGAATCTTTTAGGCTCTTATGTGTCCCTTCATGTATTTGGAATAAGCTTGAGTGTCTTCCTTTAAAGGTTTAGTCACTGACCCTTTGATGTAATCCATAACTTCATTTTCAATCAAATTTAAATATGTCCTTTTCTTCCATGAAAGAAAGTTTGCAGTCCCAAACAATTTTGTTTCTTTCTTTGCAAAAAGTCATTTTGATAGATTCAGATGGAGACATTAAGATACTCACTTGAGTATATGCTTTCTTCTTCTACCAGCTTCTATGTTAATGATGATGTAGATGACAACAAGAGCTCTCTCTTAGACTGGATTCTTCAAGAGATGTAAAGAGAGCTAAATCACCTTGAATCCTTGATGATGATGATGATCAAGGATGTCTTGATGGTGACTCCAAAAATTTTGATTTGATTTCAACACCAAATAGTTTTTTATGGTGATGGTGTCCTTATTGATGTATATTTCCTTGGTCTTCTTGAGATGGCTTTCCAATTTCTGCAAACTACCTTCTTAGAACTGAAGATTGACTCTTCAATGTAGATCTCTGACTTTTTCTTTGTTGCCTTCTAGAAAACCAATCCTTGATCTCTTGTTACTTAAGTGTATCCTTTCCAAATAGACCTTTCTTGTCTTCAACACCTTAGCTATGATACCATGTTGAGAATGTACTAGGGAAATGTTTAATTCAATTATCTTACATAATAGTTTCTTGTGTTATACTTGTTATACTTCTTCCACTTAGATCTTATCTTAGTTAGCTTATTATGTCTTTCATCAAGTCAATTATCAAAACACGAGAGACACAAATTTTAAGCTCTTCAAGTCAAGGCTGAAACCTCTCCCTCTTGGAGAGGAAAACCCAAAAGTAATTATTCTTATGTTTATCTTCAATTAATGAGTAGCATGACCATGACATAGACCCTTAACACTAGTATGCCTCCAAGACCTTGTGACTACTTCACTATGCTTCTTATGATGATCTTTTGATGCACTACTTTGCACCAGGACTAGGAAATCTCAGTTCCTAGTGATATCCCTTTCTACTCTTTCTTGAATTGTCCTTGGATTTCTAGAGATCCCTTCTCGGTTCTTTCCTTGTACACACTTGATGCTAGAGTCTTCCTTCTTGCTGGAGAACTATTCCTTTGTGCTATGTATTCTTTGTTCCTTTTCATAGATCAATATAGAGACTTATATTGCCTCCTTAACACACCTTGTAGTCCCTTTGTCTTTTTTGTCTAATCCTTCTTCTTTGCACCTCGTTTTAGTACTAAATGACTATCTTAATATCACAGTTCCTTGCTAAAGTGACATTCGGCCTACTTCAGATATGTGAGGTAAGCTCAAACCAAAAACAGAGATATCTTTAACCCTCTTTTCTTGTGTTGGAATGTCCCTCTTTTCTACGCTGGAAATTCACCCTTTAAGCACTGAATTACAAACCTTCTCTTCGCACTTGATCATAGAATTGATCGAACTTGATATAACCAAATGAGGTTGCAAACCTATATATATATATAGGGATTGTCTCATGTCTTCTATGCTGACATGAATTCTTGAGGATGAGTCGACTTTATCTAGAGTGTATTTTTCACATTTGATTTGACTTACTTGTAGCATTTAGACAAGGTCTTGGAGCATACAAATTACATCAATATTTGTCCTTCACAAGTGTAACACTTCTTCATATACATGACTCTTAATTATATATATTTATGACAAGATGACAAACCCATAAATACATCAAGAAAAATTATTTGACCTATAATAAAACTTCCTTGCTCATGAAACCCATGAGGCGTGTATTACAAAATACATTTTATTATCTTTGTCTTCTTCATTACATAAATTCATAATTACAAGTCATTATGAAGACCGAACCTAGTTACACTTTCCAACAAGTCTCCATGTGATAAAAATTCATATTAAACGTGTTCCCTCCCATTTTTCTATAGATTGGAGCATTTCATACTTCCGAAATTGATGTGCAATGTCTCTTTGTTATAAGAAATGCAAGTTTTTTTCTTGACAATGATGGATTTTAAATGATTATTACAATTTTGTTGGAAATATTTATCACTTAGTCTAGCAAGTTACTTTATCAACTATCTATTAATTGTGGTGACTCCAACATCCAAGCCTTATTTTTGTCCAAGGTTGGATTAATAAATAGAGATTTATAATTTCTTATAACATTCTAATGTCTTTATTAAATCATTATTATATTTTCATTTGTTGCAGTTTCAAATTATTTTCTAGAAGTTTTATTTTTAGGTTATGTTTTGTTTGTAAAACTACTTCTTATATCACAATTAATAAAACAATATGTAAAACTATCATTTCATAGAAAAATAACCATGAAGAAGCATTATAAGTCATTTTGAAATCCACAATACCAAAAACATATACATATTATTAAACATTCAAATTCCCATTAAGATCTTGTAGAAATAACAAAAATCATATGCACAAGGTTAAGTACTAGAAAACCATTAAAAGCATTAATTTATGTCTTGTGGGTTACACTAACAATATACATAATAATTATTACTTTAAACACAATCTATCATATATTGTAGATATAATATCAAAGGTGTCATGATTGGGCTTAGCCAACAAGTCATTTGTGATGGGTCATGGTTCTTCGACAACTAGTTATTTCCATTTAGTATTTTTCTCTTGATGCAGGTTTTCCACCTCTAATATGGCTAGCGGGATGCATAACTCCATATCATCCAATGGAATCTCATCCAATGGTAGTTGAGGGTCCTCGTCATCCTATCTATGTGGCATTTTTTAGTGTCTTTCACTTGTTAAAATTTAAGTACATAATCAAAACTATGACGCCCCAAAAGCTTAAAAGTATGGATGTATGTTATCTCGAAACAGATATGTTGCCTTAGGAAAAAACAAGGCACTCTTAGATGGATATTAATTAAAGTTGAGATGCAAGAGAAAATGAAAGAGAGTTTCCAGATAAGGGGAGATCGACACTCCCAAATTTGCATAGAACATAAAATGAAGGGCATGAAAAATGCAAAAACGTCATCAAAATTCCATTTGACAGAGAGAGGGGATTTGAAATTCCATGCCTACATGCAAGCCTTGCCTGCTTTGATACAACTATTGAACACACAAAATTATAAACCAATTTAGAGAAGTATGTGATAAGTTATTACTCAAATAATACACGTTGATACATTTATGGTGATCCTTGGATTTAAATTCCACACTTACCACACACTTATCCAATATCTCACATATCATATATAAAACATTTAGGCCATCATGCAACTGCACAAAGGATTGTGGGGCATCACTCTAATTTGGTGCCAAATCCCTCTAGCACTAGTATTGGTTTAATGGTCACAATTGAGTGAAAATTAATAGCAGTTATAATATTGGGGCATGGATTTCTGGAATCATCATTATGTTCATTCTCAGCCTACACATCCCTATAGAACACTCATAATTTTCAAGTGTATTGCTTGAGGAAGTGGTCGTAATTTACAAGAACCATATGTTAATTCAAGGTAAAATTCCTTGGAAGTGGTCGTAATTTACAAGAAGCATATGTTAATTCGAGATAAAAGGCAAGGTAAAAGGCCTTGTAGTGGTGTGGTGAATTATTAGCATTCACTAGCTATTATTTTTCAATTAGACTAATGCAACAAGAGGTTGCCTCCAGGAATACTACTTTAAGTTTATTTGGTGGACAACTTGTTTTACTTAGATATTTTTGTTTTTTTGGTGTTCTCCCCTAACGCATCTCCTCCCCTGACCATTGGTTACATTGTTTCCCTTTTCTTTTATTTTTTACTCTAAATTTGAACCCTTCTCTTGGATTTTTATAGTCAGGTTACTCTCAACCCTTCTCTTGGATTGTTATAGTCAGGTTTAACTCGGTTTCCCCTCTACTTTGGACTTATTCTTCTAGTCCCACTCTTTCTCCTTTGATTTCTTCTCTGAACTAGTCCATCCTTGAGAAAAGCCCGTGTCTGCCAAGCTCATCTCCTACTTGGCTTCCCCTACCCTATTTTTCCATCTCTTGAGTGGCCACTTATCTTTTGGGAAGTCCGCATTATCCTTGGTTCAAGCTTCCAAGTCCTCATCAGTGTGCTATGTTGGCTTGTGGTTCTTTTGAACGAATAAAGCAACATGAGAATCAAGAAAATGAAGATATGTAGCGGTAAAGATGAGGGACCAACACTTCAAGCGCGAGTCGAGAGGACGCCCCACAGTCAAAACAGGAAAGAAGCTTACCATTCCCCTTTTCGCACCTCTAACCTCCCCGCTCACCACACATCGCTCACCTCAAATCTTAACTCTAACCTTCCGCTGTGCACATATAAAACTTACGATATGCGATATGCGGGTAGTCCCACCTCCGTCTGGCCACGTCATCCATCCCCCGCTCACAGCATATCGCTCCTCACAAATATTAACTCTTACCTTCCATTGTGCACATATAAAAGCTGCGATATGCGATCTGCGGGTGGTCCCACTTTCGTCCTGCCACGTCACTCATCCCCCGCTCACCGCACATCGCTCCCCGTAAATCTTAACTCTTACCTTCTGTTGTGCACATATAAAACTTGTGATATGCGATATGCGGGCAATCCCACCTCTGTCCAACCATGTCGCCTTTCTGCCACCGCAAATCGCACGTCACAAATTCTAGCATTTACCCTCCATTCCTTATAACAAAGCTCTTCGGCTTGCGATTTGCGATATGAGATGAGTACCACTTTCCTACCATGTCATAAATAGCCTTTCCATAGCCTTTGTTCCGCTCTTTTTAGTGTTAATGAGCCCCGCTAACTCCACTATCGCTTCTGCCATCCTCCTTTCAACTCCGCTCCATATCACACATCCAACGGATCATGATCTATTTTGGCACCCCCCTCACCTTCCGAAAGATACCACTAGGGGGGGTCTGAAATGGTTGGTTTTGGAAACTGCCTCTGGTGCTACATGTCGGCCCATAGTGATTTCGCACCCCCCCCCCCTCATCCAATACCACAAACCATCCATACCCCCCTCCGAAAATCTGGTCTCCAGTTTTTGCAAGTTAAAGAACAGCATGAGTTTTTGGTGGAACAGCACATCTATGGTTATCCAGTTGGTCCACGAAATACCCGCTAAAGAGCGAGGCACGCATGGCACAACTGACCGTTTTTCAATGGTAAGTGGAAATCATGAGAATTAGAGAGTGGAGGCTTTCAAACGGAAGATGGAATCATATGATGAAGGCCAGAACGCCCACCTGTTCTTAGCCACTTCTCGCTACTCCTTTTGAATATTCCGGAATTCGGTCTCCATGGCCAACTTTTTTTTTTTTTTAACTGTTAGATAGTGATTTTATGTTGGTGAAACCCCAATTTCACCTAATTCTATTTTTATTTTCTATTACAGGAGTGATTTCTTGATGCACGCTCTGCTAGTTTGTTAGGATATTTTGGTTTTCACATGTGTGGTTCGATCATGAAAGAATATTCGATCATAAATCTTGAAGGAGAACTCTATATGTAGTGAGTTCTAAGATGAAAGAAAGGTTCTAAATTTTGGAGATGTTTTGTTGTAGTTATGTGTAACTGTGCTCTTTATGCTCTGAGATACATATTTGGGAGAGTGGTTTTGAATATAATCTGATATACAGAGATGTTTACTTGGATTCCATATGGAGCAATGAGTAGTATGTATCTGTGTTATCTTGTTTGTTTACAATCTCCTGTTTATGTATAATCATCTTTCACATTTCGCTGCTTTGAATATTTGTGTAATGTAGCTACCAGTAGTGAGCATTTGTATTCATGAATTCGTTTAATGTGTAACGCTCATGTATTAAACTTGTTGCACTTCCTTAATTCGCACTCCACGAATCTCTATTGTTGGTCATACTCCACTTACATCCGTTTCCTTTGAGTTCAAGGGAGATAGATTCTTAATAATTTAAGCTTGTCTCTTATGGTTTCCTCCTCCTTTCCTTCTCAGCACCTCTACATATTTTAAAAGTTTATGCTCATTGTTTCATACTTGGCCCATTTGAAAGCCACTAAGCGATACAGCCTCTTGAGCCCTCTCATAGTATAGGGTAATTCACATGAATCAGACTCCAAGGTCTTCTCCATTCCTGAACCACCCAAACCATTATCTCTCTTGATACATTTTTTGTCAGAGGCACCCTTATAGTTTTCTACATTTAACCTCTAATTTTAATATGTCCTAGGCACTGGTCTCCTACAACTCAAGATTGTGTCTAGGATCTACAACATCTTTTTTTCGCCGTTGCCAAGGACACGAATTTGAAAATATTTTCCCTGGGGTACGACATTATCTTCACCCTTCAATTAGGTGAACACGAAGGGTTGAGAGTTGCATAGCCCTCACCTTGGTGACTCCACTATTATCAAAGTTCAAATCAAGTGTAATCCTAGCTTACACAAGGCCTCATACTTGATCATATACTTCTCAGCAAGGAACCCCTTCTGTATCTGATCCTGAAAATATCATATTCAAGAGAATATGGAAGGAGAAGCAACCCATCCATGTTGACCTACCCTCATTTTATTTAGAACATTCGCCTTCCTCATCTCAGAAATCTGACATCTATGGTCTTGGCTCCACATCCCATGTACTTGAGTATCCTCCAGAAACCTCTGCTTTAGCCAGTTTAGCCATAAAATACGAAGCCGAATCCGTTAATACATCTCTGCCTCCCTTTCACCCTACTCCTGAGGCTGGAGAAGTCAAAGAAGTTACAGCACTCCAAAGCTCTTCATAGATAAATAGCCCAACCTCTACTCAACAGATACCTATTACACCATAGACAAATCATCCTCATAACTTACCACCATCGCCCCTCATGGTTGTACCTGGTTTCCTCCTCAAAAAATATGCTCCATTGGCTTTAACTCAAGTATTGAATGTCATGCCTCAAGATTATCTAAAGCTCCTGCCTCAGTTCACCGAGGAAGATAATACTTCTACGCAGAGACGTATTGAAAAATTTTGTGCCTTTTCTAAGAATGTGAATGTATAACACTTAGATTTGGTGTTGAGGCTTTTTTTCCAATCCCTAGATGGGGAGGCTCGAAATTGGTTCAAGTCTCTAGCTGATAACACAGTCACCACTTGGGAAGAAAAGGAGAATTTCTTCACACTAAAATGGGGAGAAAAGAGGGATCATGGATATGTTCACAGTGAGTTCAATGCTGTTAAAAAGGGACACAATGAGGATGTGCCAGAATTCATAAAGAGGTTCAATAAGCTCTATAATAATATCCCTGTTGAAATAAAGCCTCCTCAAGCAGCTGCTAAGGTGAATTTCGCTTGAGCTTTCAAACCGGAGTTTGGGTTCACCCTAAGAGAAAGAAAATCTACATCTCTAGATCAGATCCACACTAATGCATTGGAGGTAGAAGAAAACTTTGCTTCTACTGGTAAATTCAAGGGGAAGACAGAGCATGAAGCCAGAAGAAAAAACAATGAGGAGGCTTCTACTTCTAATTAGGAGAGGGAATCATAAGAGTATAGAATGGAAGAAATGAATAAGTTGATCAAGAACCTCTCAAATAAGTTGGTTAATCTTGAATTGGAGGCCAATAATTCCCCACCTCATTCCAACCAAATGATTCCAAACCGTGGGTTTAATCCCCAGTATCAGAAGCCCCCTCTACAGTTGTTGCGGCATGAAAGGAAGGAACAACAAGACCACATTCAACCTCCTCTATACTTGGAAGGAGAGCTAGAGGAATAGACCGAGGAAGTCACAGACAGCCAAGAGAATAAATTCCTCGCTTACTCCAATGATGAGGAAGGTGAACTCACTCTGTAAGGGGAGCAATAAGAGAAGGAAGTCCCTTCAGAAGACCAAGATATTGACAATTACTACAGGAAATTCGTGGATTTCATGCAAGCTCAAATCCACAAGAAATATGATATGAGGACCTCCAAGAAGAGAACCCGAGTGTAAGAAAAAAATGAACAGTCAATGTCAAGAAGACAGACCCCTCCTAGTTCTTCTAGTAAGGGTATAAATCCACTAGAAGAGTTTTCCCCTCACAAATCCGTTGCATCCACTTCCACGAAACAAGGCTCTGATCCTCCCAAAAATGAGAAGGCCACATATATACCCTTGAAACTTCCCGACCCTCCTAAAGAGAAGTTCAAAGAATTTACTACAGAAAATTCTCCCACGGCCTTTAACCTCAAGAAATAATTAGAAAAGGTCATGATCATGGTTCCCCTAATCGAGCTCCTAAATAAACCTTCATACAAGGCCCAAGTGTCCCAATTCATGCTGCCCCATGGTGTAAGCCCTCTGCCTGACAGCCTCAATCTCCAAGAAGAAATACCCATGGTAGTTTTTGGACCTCATGTAGAAGAGCAGGACTCAGCCACTCCCCTATTATATGTGACTCTAGTTATACATGACCTATTATTGCACAATTGCATGTTGGATTCTGAGGCTTCACATAACCTGTTGCCATTGTATTTCATGGAGTAGTTGGGGTTGCAAATTACCAGGCCTTATAAATACTTGTATTCTTTTGATTCCAAGAGAGTGAAATGCTTGGGCATGATAAAATATCTGGTAGTAAACTTAGCCTAGATTTCGACCAAAAGTGTGGTAATGGACATTTTTGTAGTTGATATCCTAGCTCGGTTTGGAATTTTTTTGTCCAGATCCTGGGGTTCGAAGGTTAGAGGATCAATAAAACTTGACCTCACCTATGCCACTATTCCAGTATTTGGTGGGGAGGAAAGAATATTATACCGTGAATCCAGGTTAGTGAAGATGGTCACCAAAGCCGATTGTTCAACAAATTATCTGGTATATGGTAAAGAGGGTGAATTCTCTTGTCTTATGCTTAAGGAGGATAAAATTTTCCTGCAAGAAACAAAGGTGTGTCCTCTAACACGGAATAATCCTATAAGGAGAGATGAAAACAAAATTTGTACCTTGCAGTTTGATGGAGCTTATTCACGAGAAGGAAACGAAGCCGGGGTACTCCTGATATCACCTGAGAGTTGCTTGATTCCCCTCTCCTTTAAGATGGAATTTGAAGCCACAAACAACGTGGCTGAGTATGAAGCCCTACTATTAAGATTGCAGATAGCACGAAACATGAACATACTGAACCTCAAGGTGTTTGGATATTAAGAGCTTGTAGTGAGGCAAGTCAGGAGCTAAAGCCAAACTAAACACCCGCGGCTCAGAGCTTATAGGAATGAGGTATGGGATTTGGTTGAGAACTTCTTTTTTTTTTCTAAAGTTCGGTTCATGTCGAGGGATAAGAACATAATGGCAAACTCACTAGTTGTGGCTGCTAGTATTTTCCACACACCCACCCCCCCCCCCCCCCTCCCCCCCCCCCCCCCCCCCCCCCGTAGAATCCCTTGCTTAGATATGAGGTTGAAGTACGATACCGCCCCTCCATTCCAGAAAACGTGAAGCATTGGAAAGTCTTCGAGGATGAAGAGCGGGTCAAGTGTTTTATGGAAATGGTGGACGAGTTTTCAAAATTGGTGATCAACTCGATCACTGAGGATGACATTGAAGAACCAAAAACCAAATGGGAATAGACACTGGATGGGCACTGTGTTCTACAATTAAAGGGAAATGTCATCCCCAGGGGTCTCGTGCCATTGGAGAAATTGTTTGACAAAAATGATATCCTAGTGAACCCCAACAAAATGACCCTCGACAAGCCTATTAGGGATGTGAATATTGGCACAGAGGAAGATCTGAAGGTGGTGAAGATATCAAAAGGGGTCCCTGAAGAATACCAAGATCAGTACCTCGGGTTTTTTCAATCATATAAATATGTCTTCGCATGGTCATACCAGGATCTGAAGACTTTTGACATTGACATTACACAGCACAAGATACCACTCAAAGAAGATGTTAAGCCTCATAAGCAGAAGATGGGACAGATCAATCCTCTTCTCCTCCCAGCTATTGAAAATGAGATAAAGAAGTTGGTGCAGGAAAATATCATTGTCCCTCTGAGGTACTCAAAATGGGTGGCGAACCTGGTACCCGTGAGGAAGAACGGCGAAATCAGGCTCTATGTGGATTTTCGCAATCTGAACAGAGCCTCACTCAAAGATAAATATCCCCTCCCGAAGATGGAACACATCTTGCAAAAGGTGGTGGGATCCTCCCGCATGTCCATGATGGACGGTTTCTCAGGATATAATCAAGTGGCAGTGCTCCCAAAATACCAAAATAAGACGGCATTCACTATGCCTTGGGGAATCTTCATGTACACCAGAATTCCTTTCGGTCTAATAAAAGTCGGTGCCACATTCTAACATGCAATGGACATCGCTTTCATAGGAGAGAAGGATAATTTTGTGGTGATTTACCTGGACGAAATCACCGTCTTATCGAAGAGTGACGTTGAACACCCAAAGCATCTTCGACGAACCTTCGACAAATTTCACAGGTATGGCTTATCCCTGAACCCTCAAAAATCCTTGTTTGCCCTAGAAGAAGGAAAGTTACTGGGACATATAGTAACTAAGGAGGGAGTGAAGATTGATCTGAAATGAGTGGAGGTGATAAACGGAATTTCTCTACCAAGAAACAAAACTGAGGTACAAGTGTTCCTGGGAAGAATAAATTTCCTAAGAAGATTCATACCCAATTGTGCCGAGATTGTCTGAAACATCACTGAAATGCTAAAAAAGAACAGTGAAGTGAGGTGGACCCCTCAATCGAGGGGTTATTTTGATATAATCAAGCAGGCGTTTGCAAAATATCTAGTGCTGATAGGTCCAGATTATGGGAATCCCTTCATGATTTTCTCTTTCGCCTCTCCTCATACAATAGTTGCAATGCTGCTACAGAAGAATGACAAAGGGCATGAACGACCTATTGCGTTCTTCAGCCAGGTCCTGTGGGATTTTGAGTTGAAATATAATATCCTGGAGAAGAAAACATACGCTCTGGTCAAATATCTAAAGGCATTCTGGGTGTATGTGTTACAATCTGCGATAACCGCCTACGTTCCCACAGTAGCGGTGAAGGATATCCTGGTGCAGGGTGATAGTGAAGGAAAAAGGGGCAAATGGATAGCTAAGATTCAGGAGTACGAGATGGAGATAAAGCCTACCAAACTCATTAAAGGCCAAGGGCTGGCAAAGATTCTGTCTGAATTCAACTGTCAAGCTCTGGGGATAAATCTGTCTATGACAGGAGGAGAAGCACAGGAGGATATAGGTGCACATCAGTGCACAGAATCCTCCACACAAAATATGCATGTAAATTATCTTCTATCCTCATGGTATAAATATATAGTGGAATATATTTTAACACTGAGATGCCCTCCTAACTATGACAAGACCAAATACCGCACCTTGAGACTAAGATCTCAAAAGTACACTATGGAAAATGGGCGACTGTAAGATCCAGCGGGGATCTTACTATTGTGTTTAACAGAGCAAGAAGTCGACCAAGTGATTACCGAGTTCCATGAAGGGATATGTGGTGGGCATTACAGCTGGTGATCCACTGCACACAAGATCATGAGGGTAGGTTTCTTTTGGCCTGAGTTGTTTAGTGATGTACATGCTCGCGTACGGGCCTGCGAGAAGTGCCAGACGTTCGCTGAAAAGCAACGGTATGCACCTCTCCCATTGATCTCGGTACATGTTGAAGAACCTTTCAAACAGTGGGTAATCGACTTCATAGGAGAGATTCACCCAGCTTCTAGCAATCAACATCGATGGATCCTCACCGCCACAGATTACTTCACTAAGTGGGTTGAATTTGTGCCTACAAGGAATGCCACCGATGGGTTAGTGATCAAGTTTCTGGAGGAGAACATAATAGCTAGGTTTGGATGCCCTGCTAAAATCATAACAGATGATGCCTAGGCTTTCAAGTTGGAAAAATTTGTAAATTTCTGTCAGCATTACAATATCATGTTGTGACACTCCACTGCATATTACCCACAGGGGAATGGGCTGGCAGAGTCATCTAACAAGACACTGGTGAGAATCTTGAAAAAGGCCATAAACTAAAACCAAAAGAACTGGGATTCCCAGCTCAAGTTTGCACTCTAGGAAAATCGCATCACCACTAAAAGATCCACAAGGAAGTCCCCTTATGAACGGGTGTGTGGTAGAGCTGCAGTCTTCCATATTCATCTTGCATTACCCATGGCCCGATTCTTACAAGAGAGCGAGGAAGAGACAAACGACCTCATCAGAAGAATGAATCAGTTGGTGGAACTGAACGAAACATGGGAGCAGGTAAATCTCAGGTTAACAAAGTACCAGGAAAAGATGAAAGGTTTATTTGATCAAGAGATAAATACAGGGAAATCCAAGTAGGGGATTTGGTGTTGCGATGGGATGTCAGACGGTTAGACAAAGGGAAACATGGGAAGTTCTACCCCCTTTGGTTTGGTCCATTCAGGGTGGCAGAGGTTAAAGGAAACAACACTTTTGCGTTGGAGAATTTGGAAGGAGACATACTCGAGATTCCTGTCAATGGGAAATTTCTCAAGCCTTACTTCTAGCATTGATAGTGGGCCATGATGGCCCATTATACATATCCTCGTAGTGTATATATCCTTATTTGTTATTTCTGGGTGAATTCTTGATTTTTTTTTGTTAAAGCTGCTTGAAAATGGTTCTAACAATGATCTCAGGCACATCAAGAAGAACACAAGCAGGTGGTCTGCGAGTTCTCGACACACTTGAATGACTGTGTCATCTCCAATGGAGCCAATGTTGTCTTGTGGTTCTTTTGAAAGAATAAAGAAACGTGATAATCAAGAAAATGAAGAGCTGAAGCGGTAAATATGAGGGCCCAATACTTCAAGCGCGGGTCGAGAGGACGCCCCACAGTCAAAAGAGGAAAGAATATTACCATTCCCCTTTTCGCACCTCTAACCTCCCCGCTCACCGCACTTCGCTCCCCGCAAATATTAACTCTTACCTTCTGATGTGCAAATATAAGACTTGTGATATGCGATCTGCGGGCAGTCCCACCTCCGTCCTGCAACGTCACTCATCCCCCGCTCATCACACATCGTTCCCCGCAAATATTAACTCTTACCTTCTGTTGTGCACATATAAAACTTGTGATATGCGATCTGCGAGTAATCCCACCTCCGTCTTGCCACGTCACTCATCCCCCGCTCATTGCACATCATTCCCCACAAATATTAACTCTTACCTTCTGTTGTGCACATATAAAACTTGCGATATGCGATCTACAGGCGGTCCCACCTCCGTCCTGCCATGTCACCTTTCTGCCATTGCAAATCGCACCTCGCAAATTCTAGCATTTACCCTCCATTCCTTATAACAAAGCTCTCTGGCTTGCGATTTTTGATATGAGATGAGCCCCACCTTCCTGCCATGTCATAAATAGTCTTTCCATAGCCTTTGTTCCGCTCTTTTCAATGTTAATGAGCCCTGCTAACTCCACTATCTCTTTCGCCATCCTCCCCTCGTCTCCACTCCATATCACGCATCCAACTACTCATGATCTATTTAGGCACCCCCCTCACCTTCTGAACGATAACACCGGGGGGAAAGGGGGTTTGAAATCACCTGTTTGGGAAACTTCCTCCGGTGTTACGTGTCAGCCCACAGTGATTTCGCACCCCCCTCCCATCCAATACCACAAACCATCCATACCCCCCTCCGAAAATCCGATCTCTGGTTTTTGCAAGTTAAAGCACAGCATGAGTTTTTGGTGGAACAGCATAGCTATGGTTATCCATTTGGTCCAGGAAATCCCCTCTAAAGAGTGAGGCACGTGTGGCACAACTGGCTGTTCTGCAGCGATAAGTGGAAATCATGAGAATTAGAGAGTGGAGGTTTTCAAATAGTGGATGGAATCATATGATGAAGGCCAGACCGCCCACCTGTTCTCAGCCACTTCTTGCCACTCCTTTTGAAGATTCTGGAATTTGGCCTCCATGGCAACCTATTTTGTTTATTTTTACTGTTAGATAGTGATGTTTTGTTGGTTAAATCCCGATTTCACCAGATTCTATTTTGATTTTCTGTTACAGGAGTGATTTCTTGATGCACGCTCTGCTAGTTTGTTAGGATATTTTGGTTTTCACATGTGTGGTTCGATCATGAAAGAATATTTGATCGTAAACCCTGAAGGAGAACTCTATATGTAGTGAGTTCTACGATGAAAGAAAGGTTCTAAATTTTGGAGAAGTTTTGTTGTAGTTATGTGCAATTGTGCTCTTTATGCTCTAAGATACATATTTGGGAGAGCTGCTTTGAATCTAATTTTATATACAGAGTTGTTTACTTGGATTATATATGGAGCAATGAGTAGTATGTATCTGTGTTCTCTTGTTTGTGTACAATCTCTTGTTTATGTATAATCATCTTTCATGTTTTGCTACTTTTAAGATTTGTGTAATGTAGCTACCGGTAGTGAGCATTTGTATTCATGAATTCGTTTGATGTGTAATGCTCATGTATTAAACTTTTTGCACTTCCTTAATTCGCGCTCCACTAATCTCTATTGTTGGTCATATTCCACTTACATCTGTTTCCTCTGAGTTCAAGGGAGACAGGTTCTTAATACTTTAAGCCTGTCTCTTATGGATTCCTCCTCCTTTCCTTCTCAAAACCTCTGCATGTTTTGAAATTTTCTTCTCATTGTTTCATAATTGGCCCATTTGAAAGCCACTAAGCCATACAACCTCTTGAGCCCTCTCATAGTATAGGGTAATTCACATGAATCAAACTCCAAGGTCTTCTCCATTCCTGAACCACCCAAACCATTATCTCTCTTGATACATTTTCTATCAGAGGCACCCTTATAGTTGTCTACATTTAACCTATGATTTTAAGATGTCCTATGCATTAGTCTCCTGCAACTCAAGACTGTCTTTAGGAGATACAACATGCTCAAAGCCAACAAGGAGTGACCTAGTACAAAGAAAATGGAGGCTCTCAAGCCCAACAGATTTCTAAAACTTTAGTGCATTTATATCTCTCCCACAATCCAAAAAATATTCAAGTCAAAATAGCAATGATGGAATGCAACATTGAAGGAGACCACGGATGTTTGAAAAATGAAAAAGACTTATGTGACTGGAAAGGTAGAAAACCATGTGCCCGACATAGGGGACACTAGAGAAAGATACATCCAATACATGTATACTACTAATATATATTGGCATTTGAAAGTTATGTTTCGTCATGTATTAA
This sequence comes from Pinus albicaulis, assembly GCA_034641835.2. NCBI lineage: Eukaryota > Viridiplantae > Streptophyta > Pinopsida > Pinales > Pinaceae > Pinus > Pinus albicaulis. The sequence goes on from CM076578.1 coordinate 777,384,840, forward strand.
TTGGTCACAATGTTAAGCCAACTGGGTGAATCGATTGTGAATTTTTGTAATGGGTTTGGAATAAAATCATGGCTTTTAGAGATTTTTTTTTTTTTAATCAATAACAAGGTCAAATTATTTAATGGCATATCTAGGTCTTACACAACAACTACCTATGCAGGCCTCGGATCATCTCAAGAAATTTTGAAAGTTGTGATTTCACACTTTTAAAAAGAGAATGCATTGCTTGTATACGGACTTTACCAGCAAGGAGCAGAAAAATTTTATCAACGGCTCGAAGATCGTACGTCTAATTTCTTGAGTAGCGAAGCTCACAGGGCCTCATCTGAAGACAGTAGTTGGCTCATTTTTGTGGACATCACCAATTATTCAAAGCTGTGTTGCCAAAAATTGCTTGTTATGGCCCTCGAAATAGAAGCTTTGATCTCCCTCCATTGCCCCCAGATCAAAGAAGAAAAAAAAAAACCCTTTGTTTTCTTCTTTTGGGGTTGGTGGGAAAGACAAAGGAATCAGATATGGTCGAGGTTGATCAGAACAAGGTGAAAGTTTTTCATATTTTTGTAAAGGCTTTGAATGGGACCTCGATCTCATTTTGGGCCTCGCGGGTAGAGTAGGTAGAAGATTTAATGTTGATATTATAAAAGTGGTTGGGGATCCTAATAGCCTTGCAGCGGCTTCTATGTGAAGGGAAGCAGCGGCAGGTTTTTTCTCAGTTGCATGACTACGGTATAACTAGGCACTCCACTATTGTATTTCTTTTTTAGGTTGGGTGGAGGTGCTTCGGGCTCTAGGAACCCCGCTACTTCAGTTTCTTACAAGGAAGTGGCGCAAGGTAAAGACCCTAATCCATCAGATCTTCCAAAATTCAATCTTGGACCTTATATTATTAAACAACAGCAACAAGTATCTACCCATGGAGGTAAACCTATCAGAGGTAAATCGACTTGTTTATGTTCTTCAATATAAGGTATTGATTTGCAAATTCAATCGTTTTTGGCCTAGGTTTGATGCTCTACATCAGTGGTTTTTTACAACTTAGACCAACAACTGCGACATATACCTATGCTCAAAAGGTTTCTTCCTTGTTCAATTTGATATCCAGGAAGATTTGGAGAGAGTATTGAAAGAAGGGCCCTGGTTTTTGGAAAATGCAAGGCTCTTCCTTACCCCTTAGTTTCTAGATTTTGATTGTAATGTTGCTGATTGGAAAATTAATAGTAATTACCAAAACATGCACTAGCTACAACAATTAAAATTTCACCATGCAAACATAAATTAGTACACCAAAGAAACGAGGAAAAGTGTTGAGCCATTTTGTTAAATTTTAAGCTGGAACTAAGTACAATGGAGTGAAATGATAGAACATGGGCTTGCTACTGTAAACATGCAATACCCAGGAGAGAATATAAGTAAAATATCCAGCTGAAATGGCTCAATCTATCCAAATGCACTACTCAGAAATTTTTGATGATGTTGTTGTTGGAGGAGGAAAACTGTGAAATGAACCCTCAAAACTGCTCCAAAAATTATGATAAATTAGAGGAATGCTCCTCACACCCCAACTAACAAAACCTAGAAAAAACTCACAGACCCAAGTGGTAGAATGGCTTCCCCAAATAACTATGCCTTGCTCTGGAAACATTGTTGTTTTTGGTTGGTTTTAACCCTTTGTTTTGGCTCTCAAAAGTGCTCAGAAAATTCTACCAAATTAATCGGGACCTCTTCTCATAAAACCCACAAAAACCTAGAAATATTTTGGCTAATTACAGCTGACTTTGAAATAACCAAATTTGTACAAAATTCCCAGAAAATGAGTTTTGTGTCCCACCAAGACTATTTGTTGCAAATTAGCTCCAATTTCCCTCCCTCGGTTACTAGAATTTCCTCTACAAAATTTCTCCAGAAAAGAACAAGAAATATCAACTCAAATCCTGCATAAATCTCCACTTCAATATATGCGATTTAGATGGCCCAGAAAAACCCCTATGTAGACCCTAATGATAGAAATTCATCCCTCTTGATAGCAGTGCTCTTCGCCTCTGAAAATATCCAAGGAAACTTGTCCTCCACTGAGGAAAATTTGTGCAAATTCTCAGCCTCGAGATCCAGCAAATGCTAACTCTCCAAAATGCCATGAATTCCATAATTGCATCCTAATGGAACCCACACAAGCTGAAATATATCTGCAATTTGGCCCTCCAAATACCAAATTCTGCTCAAAAATTATCTTCTAGTGTGACACTCGAAGTTCACTGAAGAAGAGTTGGAATTCTTGCTTGGAAATTCCTTATGCTAAACGAAACTCTTTGACTTGGCTAAGAAGCTCAAGAAAACCCTCCAAAATCATAAATGAAATGCTAAAATAGAATGTTCAAAATGCGGCTCTAGACTTCCTTTTATTGTGTTTTTTCCCTTCCTCATACCATGGTTTGATTTATCTCACAGTATCCTTTGATACCATGGTTTGATTCTTCCCATGGTTCGATTTCCCTTTTTGGTAACCTCCACAACTTATCTTCACTTTAATTTTCTTATTTTCCTAAGTCCCAACCTTTGCCTTTTCTCAAAAAATTTACTTAACATCTCCACAACTTATTTCTCCTAAATTTAATTTAACTAGTACTATATTAATCACCAAAATTTTAAAAATTGAGAATTTTCATGAAAATCATACAGAGAGATTCAATATTTTGCAGAGTAAAGGATTGCCAAGTCCTTTAATTTCAGAGGATAAACTTATGAGCCTGGAAAACTATGTTGAGAAATTGAATAAGCATGCTAAAAATTAGGCCAGCTCCTCAATTAGTTCATCAGTAGCAGCAGCATTGCCTACAGGCAAAATTCTTCATAACAGATTGGAAAATTTGTTTTATCTCCAGCATGAGGTAAAGTGTTTATTCCCAATTCAGCCTACTTTCTTCAGATATACAGAGACAGATGAAACTCTAAGGAAGCTGCAAAGAACCAGAATACAAAAAGCTAAATGGTGGGAAGAGATGTTATAACTTTTGTAAATATTATCCTTGCATGAAATTTGATTATTTAATCTATAGGCATGGCCTTCAGCATGATCATTTTCAAGATTATGCACCCAAACTCCAGCTCCTGCTCCTAATTTATTAACGGAACCTTCAAATTCTAAATGCCAAAGAATTTCATGTTCGTAATTAGTATCGGGAGTTTCAGGAACTTTCTTGACAGTGAGATTTGGTTTTTTACTTTCTTGTTGTTTTTCTTGAGTATCTAATGTTTTATTGTCCTTAGAGATTTCCTAGATTTGAACACTAGATTTTCCATTTGTAGTTTGTTTTGGTTCTGCTGCTGGAGCTTCTAATTCAGTAGGAGAATCAATTTCAGCGTTGTAAAGAATAAATGAGTCCATATCAAAGTGTACTGAGTAGATGGGGAAATTTTCAGGTTTCTCCTAACTACTGACTACATATTTCATTAAAGTTTCTCTGTATAGTCTCCTAGGTTGACTGAGCATATGTGATTTTATGAATATTTTATATTTTATATTTTATTTTATATATAAAATTGTTTTTGCAGGGTATTGAACCAATGAAACACACAAATATTTGTTTAGTCCTAAACATCTCACCTGATTTGAATCAAAAGAAAAGACGTCTTTGTATGGTCTGGTGATGTCTAGGTTTAATCTCTCCATTACTGCCTTGGGCATTAGATTGTGAGATGCCCCAGAATCAAGCATGGCATTATGGAGTATTTTATCATGTATGTTTAAACTCACATAGAATGGAGGAGTTCCTCCACTTCCTGGTTTTCCATTTACTTCAGGGCCAAATAATAATCTAGGTTGGTCATCAAAAACATTTACTGAGTCATCAATTCCAGTAATATTAAGTGATATATTGATTTGACTTCGGTAGACATCATGTTTAGCTAATTCAGACAATGGAACAGCTATTTTTAATTTGCCTACTTCAGCTTCCAGATTAAAAGGTTTTTCAGTCTGAGTTCTTGTATTTTGAACAGTTGGATTCTCTTTATCTTCTGTGTTTTCAGTATTTTTCTCCTTCTCAGGAATGGGGTTGTGAGCTGAAGTTGTTTCTGAATCAACTTCTGGTGGTTCCTCTACATTTCCTTTGGGAGGAAGAGTATTGGAAAGTTGTTTGTTATTCAGTTGACTATCGGATACGTCTTCAATTATTGGGTTGGCAGGATTAGGATCTGATCTAGAAAGAATATGTACAGGGGTAGTATTGGTTTTACCTTTGAGGGGTTGTTTTGTAGCTTTCTGTTTACTTGTTTCCGGGACATCAATTCTTCTGCTCCTAAAATTATATTGCTTGTGAACTTCGTAAATGGTTGTATCATATCCTTCCTTAAAGTTAAATGATTCTCCTGAATGGGTTTGAAATTGCTTAAGAATATGAGCTTCTCGATCATCTTGGGTCAAGAAAACTTCTGGTTCGTTCTTGCGTTTATTCAAGTTGTTTATTTGAGCATATTCAGTTGGTTCCTTAGAAGTTGAGGCTTCAATATAATTTTCCTGGAATGGGGGCCTAATATTTTGGTCAGGACGAGTTTTTCCAGTATTTTGATTTTGGTTCCTTCTGAAATTCGGATTTCTCCCAGTATTGCCTGGTTGACCATCCCAAGGAGATTTCCTTTCAATTGTTTCTACTCTATCTCCTAGCCTTTCCATCCCTTTAATAATAGCATCTAGTTTCTTTTCAAAAGCTGAGGGTTCTTCATTTAAAGGCATTCTCTTTTCAGCTCTGGCCCTAGCTCGTTTCTCTATCAGGTTGGCTTCAACACTAACAGTTATACTTTGCATTTCTTCTAAAGTTTGAGGAGCTCTTTCCCTAAGCTGATACGCCATATCAGAATCAAATCCATCAAGGAATTTAATTAATACTGAATCTGGAGGAGGTCTAAGGTTTTAGGGAGTAGCATTGTAAGCATCATTGAACCTGGTGACGTAATCTTTCACAATCTCATTTGGTCCTCTCTTTAGTTTTCCAAAGTCTGATAAGATTTGAAGAGAATCTTTCTTATTTTCCCATCTGTTTAAAAATGTTCTATAGAGAGCTTGAAAGTCAGTAACATTGTTTGCAGGAAGGGCTCTAAACCAGGTTCTGACTTCTCCAGTAAGACTTTGGACAAATATTATCATTCTTACATCATCAGCATCTATTTCATAAATTTCAAAATAATCGGTCATCTTTTTAGTATGCTATTGTGCAGTGTAGGTACCAGAACCATCGAAAGGAGTGATTTTACTTTGGTAGTCTTGGGGCATAGCCCCTAGATTGGTTGGTAATACCAAAGGAGCATATATGTTTTCCATTGCAGGAGGTAGCGATGAAATAACAGGTGAAGTTGGTCTATGAGTATTGGATGGAGGAGTAGAAGGGGTAGCTTGAGGTTGAGATGTTTGAGGAAATGTTGACGAACTTGGAGAGGCTGAAGCAATCACAGAAATATTTGATGTTCCTTCAGAGGTAAGCTCAGATTGTATGGAATTTCGCAATTTTTTATCAAGATGTTAAGTAACAAATTCAAATTGTAAATCTTCAATAAATACTGGGTCTGGAACCAAATTGGACAACTCAGATTCAGAAAAATTTACAAATAAAGAGGTTTCAAATTGCTCGTCAAAAGGTTCGTCCTCAAGGTAAATCCACTTCACAGGACAGGATATTGATCTATAGAGAGGTCGAGAACTACCAGAGCATTCCTGAATCTCTTGTCTCCTAAGAATCATGGAGATCAGATTTGGATTTTCAAACACAGGCGGGGGATTTGGATCAGGATTAGCCCTGGTGTAATGAGTCATTTCTGAAGCCAGTTTTCTAGGTGATTTTTTTTGGTTTTTTGTCTAAATGGAATGAAAAATACAACTTCGACAATCTCTTTAAGAAATTTTTGATATTGGATTTAAATTTTCTCAAAGATTTATTTGACTAGAGGAACTGATCAAATGTTTGAAACCAAATGTTCAATTCATAAACTAAACCGGAGATAGACTGAAGCAGCATTTATTTACTTATGCAATTGCAGAGCAAAAGCAGTTCAAAGGCTACCTGGCTAACTTCAGGCTCCGTCTGTAGTTTATAAAGTAAACAATAGTAACAATAAAATTATTCAGGTCCCCAGTGGAGTCGCCACTATGTTATCACTCAGATTTTCCTTGAAGTTGTTAGAAAATGAAAGGGGTCCGAGGTAACCACAAACCAACTTTTAGGTACAGAATCTAGCCAATCTGTACCCAGAGAGGGCTCTCTCTGTAAGATTTAGCTTGGTTTTGAAAGATATTAGGCTAGTTATGAAAGTCCAGGGATTTTGATTGAAATTGGGTGATGAACTTCTATAGCAGAGGGTAAGACTGAGTAATTTAGTCCATTGGGCTAATGGAATCAAAGAAGATGGCTTAACTGGATTTAGTTTCTTAACAAGGGATGGTTTCACAGGGCAAGGTAATCAAACAGGGAACAATCATAGACCTAAAATGAATGGAATGGACTCGAAATGGGTGAAGGGAAATTAAGAATCCTTCAATATTTTCGAAAGAGGGAAACTGAATGATTATTAACAAAGAGCAATTAAGAGTTCTTTATCAAATAATCAGAATGGAAAAACTAGAAAACAAGAGCAATTAAGAATTCAATGTTTAAACTAGTTTAGAAGAAAACATTAAGAACAACAACGATTGAAAACATATTGCACTTAAGCACTTTCTGAATTATTCTTTTTCGCTAATCATTCAGATATGAAACATAAATGGTATAGTAAATAAGTATAAAACTTTAAAACATAAGAGATAGATGACTTATTGATCCGTTTTTTATTCAAGAATCCTGTGAAAAGTCCTTTGCATCAATTCCTGATCCAGCTAGCCATGCAAAAATTGTCCAACAGCACTTTGTTCCAAAGTGATCAATATTACAGCAAAATCTATGAATTCCACCCCCACAATACTCCAATTGAGGGAGTATTTATACAAAGAATTCTAAAAAATATCTCCTAACAAAATGAGATATAATCTAGGATGACTCATGGATATATTACAAGAAAATAGAGACAGATGGTCTCGTAGATAAGAGAAATGATAACCGATGTTGTGATGTTTCCTTCTTTTGAGAATGTGCTGGAGGCAGGCCCTATGATTGGGCTTGTTGCTGTCCTCTTTAGTAATTCTGTGTTGGATGCTCTGTTTTACTAATACTCTTTACCTGTATTGATACACTTTGACTTCTGTTCGATCTTTGTTTATCCTTTTTTATCATGTCTTACTGTAGTAAATAATCAAATTTCATGCAAGGATAATATTTACAAAAGTTCTAACATCTCTTCCCACCATTTAGCTTCTGGTATTCTGGTTCTTTTCAGCTTCCTCATAGTTTCATATGTCTCTGTATATCTGAAGAAAGTAAGCTGAATTGGGAATAAATGCTTTACCTCATGCTCGAAATAAAACAAATTTTCCAATCTGTTATGAAGAATTTTTCCTGTAGGCAATGCTGTTGCTGATGATGAACTAATTGAGGAGCTGGCCTGATTGTCAGCATGCTTGTTCAATTTCTCAACATAGTTTTCCAGGCTCATAAGTTTATCCTCTAAAATTAAAGGACTTGGCAATCCTTTACTCTGCAAAATATTGAATCTCTCTGTAAAGGCATTGACTTCTTCCTGCATATCAGAGCATCTTCTTTCTAGATTCTGCATCAGAGTTCTTTTAGTAAAAACTCTTTTAATCTCCAAAATTGTTCCTGTTCTGTCTTGGATGCCTAGTTCTTCAAGTTGATATCTGTTCTTGGTATTCAAAAAGTGTATAAGTTCATTGGCTTCTTCAAGCATGTTTCCTAATTCTTCTCTTGCCTTTAAAATGTCTTCCAGAGCCAATTTAATTAAATCATTCTGCTCATACATTATTTGGATTGATGGCTAGACATCTTCTATTGACTGAATGATGTTGTCCCAAAGAATTTATTTTATTTCCTTTAAAGGCTTCTCCAATGTGAGATCCTTCTCCAATGCTTTGACCAATTTTTCTAATCTGTTGACCTCTCTTGTTTTTTCTGCAACACTTATTTTCGAGAGATCATATTTTTGTTCTAAAGTGATGAATTGTACCTTTGTTCTCTATACCTCTGTCACTTGGAGTTTCAATTCTTCCATTTATTTTATTAATTCTTCAGTGCTTAAATTGGAAGTGTTAACCTGTGATAATTCTGTTAGCTGACCTGTTGTTGTTGTACCTGGAATTACTTCTGATGTAGATGCTGGAATATTAGGTTGTTTGTCTTTTAATGCCTTTTCAAGCTCTTTTTCAGTTTCATTAAGTTTCTCATTTAGTTTCAAAAGCAAATCCATCAATTCTTCTTCAAATTTTTTCTTTATGATTTCTGCAGTCTGTGGATGTCTTAAGGCTGGTAACTTCAGTTGTTTTCTCAAGGCTGCAATATCATCATCTTTTTTCTTGATCAAGGCTTCTATACCCTTGACATCTTTGGGATTATGACCCAATCCAATAATTATTTCCTCCAAAGTATTTATCCTTAGCCTGAGAAGAGGCTTTTTCAAGATGCAATTGTGCATTAGTATTCTCCAAAGAATCCTGTAATTTCTGGGTCATTATTGATTTATCAGTTAGAGTAGAATAAATCATTTCACCTGTTTGTTTATGCAGCTCAATCTGATCCAAAGGATGAATACCCTTTACTATGACTTCAAAATTGGTTCTGATATAATCTGCAGTTGTTTGAGGCTGCTGCACTTTGGGTTTGAAGTGACTCATTACCATTTTACCCTGCTGGATGTCATAGGCTGACATCAATCTTTGTTGATTTTTAAGAGCCATCTTCAAATATTGATTGTAGACTTGAAGTCTTAGTGGATCATTTTTGGCCTTTATATTTATAAATGTCCTTTTAATATCCCAGACATCCTTCACTGGTGGCTTGAAAGAAGATACTTCTACACTTTGCTGCCTTTGTAGTTCTTTTCTCTGAGAATTAGTGGATGTCCCACTGATTGTACATGTTTTCTGACTACCTAATTCTTCTCTCCTCTGACTATCAGGGATTTCTTGAACATATTCTACTTCTGGAAGAGGATTTAATTTTTGTCTTTTAACATCAAGTTGTTCTGAAGATCCACTGATAGGGGTAGCTGCTTCTGCATCTCTCTTTTTACCTTTTTCTACATTGAGAGGAGTTTGTGAAACTGAAATTTCTGCCACATTAATCTGAGTAGGAGAAGTCTGTATTTGGCCCTGTTCCTTAGAAGTTTCAGGTTGTTCTGTCATTGTGAATTTTTCTGTAACTTGTATATTAGCGTCTTTCTCCTTCCCTTTAGATGCTACTGTAGCTGATGCACTGATTTCCTGTAAATTTTGCTGAGAAGTTCCAGCAGAAGAAGGACCAATTCCTGGTCTTTTCACCTGTCCAAAGAGTCTAGGTCAAGTATTTTTTCAAGGTATTTCATAACATTTTCAACACTGACCTGTTCACTATCTTGTTCTATCATTGTTCCTTCCATCCATTCATCCATATTGGTATATTTTTCAAATTCTAGAATCCTATGATGAAGGTATGGTGACAATTTGTTTTTCATCCTCCTATCACAAATAAAGTTGTTTGGGTCATAAGGTACCCAATAGAAACTTTTTTGCAATTTAAGATAGTCTTCTAGGATCCTTTCAGCTTCTTTTCCTGCATCTCTAGAATTGCAGACCAAAGGACCTAATTGACTCTTAATTCTGAGTTGAGCTTTTTTCTTTGCATTGCAAAAATGGACTATGTCTGAATTTATCATCTGTCTAAAATACTCTAAGGCAAAGAACCTCATTGGGACATATTTTGGTAACTTGAAAGGACATATCTCACACCCATATATTCTAATTTATGTATGATTCCGGTATAGGTACCAATCACCTATCTTGTATTGCTTTGAGAGTTGGAGAATTTTCTTCATGTCATTATTGACCCTAGGAGGGGAGACTCCTGTTAATAAAGTGGTTGCAGGGTGCAAAAATAGGTCAATGAACTCATTGTAAGAATAAGGAGAATCAGAGGAATTATGAGTGAATGCAGACCAAAAGATTACAGACCTAGGATTTCCTTTGGCATCAAGTTTCTTGACATGGAAAGAGAAACTTTCTGATTGATAGTAAAGCATGGGATGGTATATAACAGAGGAATACTTGAGCACTCTTTCATTTTCTAATCTCATGAACTGATCATGGATTTTATCAGCTATGTAGGAAGCAAAATCATACTTGACAGCATGGGGTTGTCCAGGGGTAAAAATTGACAACAATACTAGGGTTAATTGATCAACATATTCACTAGTATTGAAACCCATTATAGAGGATATCATATTCAGAATGAGTCTGCCCACATCAATGAAAAAGGTATATCCATAAGGGGGAGAGCCTCTGGGCTGATGTTCTAGCAACATGAAAGTTTGGCAAAGGCGATTTAACTCTTCTTGGGATAAATTGCCCGATTTCTCAAGTAAATTTCCCATGGAAAGGGGAGTCAGGGCTTGACCAGGCTGAAACTGTAAAATTTCGTTGATAGACTAAGCAGTTATTGGGAAAAGGATGGTTTGACTCGGGAACAAGACTGCTCGTTGATTGGGATCATAATTTGCATGGCAGTAATGGATTATTTCAGGAAAAATGTAGACTGAGGGAAGAAGATACATGGGAAGATTGGATTCCCATAGTCCAAAAATGTCAGAACCATTCAGGTAGTTATCTCTGCAGTGGAAAAAAATTTGAAGAGGATTTTCACTGAGGACGAGGTCTTTAATTTGGAAATCCCTATCTACAAGAGGCAGATAGTCTAAATCTCTGTGAGGGGTATTCAGGGGTGCGACATTCAAAGCCACGGGAATTTACATTTCTGGTTCTTGTGGATTCATAAATGAATTCAGGTTTTGATGAAAAAAAACAGGCACAATCACAGGTTTGGAAATACAATTGCAATTTTAGGGATTGAGGAATAAAATGAAGACCAATCTTGAACCCTGTTTCAGTTTTATTGTGTGGAATTAAAACAAAAACCAGGATTTTGCAGAGTTCAATCGGGAGTTTGGATAAATACATGTTTTCCGAGAAATAAACAGTGACGAAAACAGGTGTTGGCTATGGCGGACGAATTCTGGATTGCTCAACTGCAAATTTCCTCAGCAAGGTGGCGATTGACAATCTTCACAGTTGGTTTTTGAAGTTTTGCATGGGACACTGGTCGTTGTACAAAATAGTGAAAATGACACGCGTTGGTGTTTTATTTGCAAAGTCAAAGGTTGGCAGGTTTTTTTAATGGATGACGTCAGCAAGTACGGTGGCTTCGTCACGGGAGGCAAGCGGTAAGTGGTATTCATCGCACAGCTTTTGGGGACGGGCAGTTTTCAACAGAGGGCGAGCGATTCCATACGATACACGACACATGGCGTGGCACTGTTCAGAAAACCACTCAGCCATCGCGCGTTATCGTTCGGATGTGGAGGCATAGCGATATGAACATCAACCGTAGATCTCAGATTGGTCGATCAAACGGTCTTCTGAAAGGGAAGATGACGTGAAATTAATAGTGCGGGCCCAATGTAATTTATTATGAAATAATCGCATCAAGGGGAATTCTATTGGTGGATTAGGTTATTAATTAACCATGAGGGTTAATTAATCCCTTTATACGGCGAAGTGTCGGGTTTATTTATTAATTGGAAATTTTCAACAAATTAATCACAATTAATACTTATATGGTTATTTTTCAACCAAAGGGGCGATATAATATATTAATTTGGGAATTTTATTAAAATAATACGGGGATGGGAAATTTGTAGGGATTTAAATAATAAGTTAGAAATTAATATGGAAAATGAATAAAAGCGCTAAGTGTAAAACATTAGGTTAATGTATTTAACTCATGCTTGAATGAATACGGTTTTTATGAAATATTGCATAATTTTCCCTCATGCTTGAATGAATACGGTTTTTATGAAATATTGCATAATTTTCCTAAGTAAAATGAGATTTTACTTAGGAAAAGATTTTTTAGAAGTGAATGAATGTCATGATGAATGGTTTTAAGTACTTAGGCTTTTCCAATTATTGGGCCGAGGGTCCGGTCCCTCCAAAAGTCAAAGAAATGACTTGAGCCCCTCTAATTTTCAAATGCTTTAGTACTTAGGGGAAATTAGTGAAATTTTTTAGGGAAAAATGAGAAGGGAAGTTAATAATTTTAACTTTGCTTTACTTGAAATTCTTCCAATGTAGTGTCTACCTTTGCACTTGTGATCAAAGTAAAGATTTAACACATCTAGAATCATTATCCATCACATGTAATTTTGCAACATCATCTACCTTCCCTACCTACTTTACCCTACCATTTTTTCTTCTTTATTAGGGTGCACTTAGACTGGCAAACCCTTATCACATTTTTTCTTTTTACATGTAAAAATTTATCTAATTCTAACCTTATTACATCCAAGGGCTCAGATTAAACTGTTGAGCTCCTTTTATTTACTCTACCTATCTACTTATCTGCCAAGATTAAACAGTTTGGTCAGATTTTATTCTCTATCTCTAAAACATAAAATTGAAAGATGAACTAGCCAAGCTTAAACTGTTTGACTGTTCATAAATTGTGGCATAAAATACAAGTTGCACACAATTTGTTTATTTACATAAGAGTAAAAAGTAGTGGCATTTAGACTTGCTCACTTTCCTTGGCCTTTCTTTTGGTGGGGTTCATTTTCTTTTTACTTTTTTGGCCATTTTTATTTTTTCACCCTTTGATTTTTCTTTTAGGGTATACCCTCTTTAAAAAAAAATTGATTTTTTGACAATATGGAAAATCTTTGCAACAAGAAAAGGTATGAACATATTACATAGCTCATCAAGTCAATCATGATATATGACACCTATTGGTATAGGAGTCTAACAGGGGACATGACAATCTACCCCGCAAAAAATTGTTTTTCCTCAAGTAATGCTCAAACAAGTGTTCTCTCTAACTATTGATCACTACAATCACCATCAATAAACCAAGGTCCCAAATGTGCCACTGAGTCAATCTCGATCTCTGCACTGTATTATCATGAAGGAATCTCTTGATACTAGGATCCCAAGCCATCCTGATTAATGTGAAGCACCCCTTGCTCCACCCATTGTCCGACTAGGTATGGGTACCAGAATCCCTTTGCAAACTATCAATAAGTAGAGCATCATGATAATGTAGAACTCTATCCAACTCCCCATGAAGATTCCCTACCAATTAGTCCACCTCATGCACTCCAAGAGTAAGGTTTGGAATATACAACCCAATTCTTGTGGGGATGAAGTGTCTCCCACATAAGCTTCCCTTGATTTCCTCATGTTGACCAACCTGACATGCTAATGAATTCTCCCATGCCATCAGCGAGTCACCAAATCCCAATGGAAGATCTGAATGATCTTCCCTTGTAGTAGCTCGCTCATCCCTAAAGGTCGTTGATTTTTCAAGTAATATGATGCTCAAGTCTCATGCTAGTCTCAGAAGGGTGCCACCATGTTATTGTTCCTCCACTCTAACTCTCTACTAGGCTACCCATCACGCATACACTATATCCTCCTCCACATAAACCTAGTGGCGAAATACCAACAAAGGCCAAGCTCATCTTGCTCGGGTATCTCTATGATGTCAATATATACCCATCCATTGCTAATCCCAATCCTGGGCGACAACTAAAAATGCCTACCTCGCCATACAATGGAGGCATCATCGATCCCCCATGTGTCAACCCCGAGGTGAGCTATATCACCCTTTGTTGTGGTCCTGCTCCTCACAAAATGGAGTGGCTTGTCAGCCAATGGAATCCTTGGATCCCATAACCAGATCTGTTGTGGCATAGTTCTTATGACTACTAAAATCCACCTGCGCCACATCTCTACTCCTTGCATGGAATCTATACGTATATTGCACTCATCATGAATCAATCTAGTGCATGAAAAATTGCCCTACGTCTGCCATACCACACTGTGGGATCTACTATCCTGTCTCTTGAAAACGCACTACGATATTTCCTGGAGACAAAACATTCACCCGTAAGAAAGGTCAACCAGTTGTTTTATATGCTCTTGTGACACTTCAAATTACCTCGCCCAAAATGCATCATGCATCACCTTAAGTGTGAACTCAGGGGTGGAACATATGTTACCTATGTAGCAAACCATGCACTCCCTAAACCTATACATGTCATATCGTGCCCTGACCCAATACCATTGTTGAGAAGTCTCTCCCTTGGTGTGTTGGGTTCCATCCAAATATATCAAGTGAGCTCCTCACACCCTTTTTCTCGTTCCAAGAGTGTCAAGAGACAACAACTAAATCATTTGTGCTTGTAAGTGATGTAGAAGAAGGACAGGTGTGTGAGTGCCCATGGATACCATCAAATATCATTGATCTGCATCTTCATTGACCATGGGTGAACTAGACCCAAAGGTATGCCTAGTGTCCCCGTCCATAAGTTTCCTTTGAAGCAACGCTCCAAGACCTCATCGCACGGCACCATATGCCCCTACATACCACCAAGTATCCCTGTACTCCTTGATATTCCATTGTACATTGTGGCCTATCCTAGTACACCACTGGATACCCCCTACTATTGTTGTACCATATAGTACCATCTTGTCTCTTGCTTGTGTCATTGTACCTAATACTCCCTATGCATAATCAATGTGATATGAGTCGCTCCTCCCACTCCATGATGTAAATCCATGCACCGCGGCACACCACCATGCACCACCATGCTCACCTATAAACCACTGCTCAACGTTGTATGCTCCTACACGCCACTAGATGCCATGATATAAAACTAAGACAGTACACATTGGCCTGCATCCTACCAGTATCTCCACCTCCACTGTTGCACCACCATACTCTCTGATGCATGTGCCTCGCCTCCAAATCCTCCCTGAGAGACATGAGAGGTGAATCCCCTGATGTACTAGTGATGATGCCATCACTACACTGTTCCTTTGTGACCATTGTGCCTCATATAACTCAGGAGAACCCTCGGCCCCATACAAGGCATTGTTTGGTTGTACTCTAATGCCACCTCCGACAATAGTATGTTGATCATAATGTTATCATGTGTGAAACCTCTATACCAAGACAACCCAAGGGGTCTGTCCATAAACTGATTGGCCACTGGTGTTGGCTAAAACTCCCTAGCAAATGTGTGCACTCAACTGCTAGGTCAACTATACCACCAATGTCGTAGTCAATCAATATATCTGTTAAGCGATAAGTAGTCCCACCTGGACCCCAATGTCAATATGGGCTTCTGGTATCCCTAATGTCTGGAATCTCTCACTGAGCTTCACCCCGGTCTACTACCATCTCCATACTCCTAACCCACTCCACTACGTACCAACTCATAATCTCTCAACATTCAACCCTAAGAGAGGAATCGAATGCATGAACTCCCATACACAAAACAATCCCTCCATTCTGTGAATGTTGCACCCTGTATAGCTCAAGTTTCTTTATCTCACCATCCTTTTCAACACATAAAATCTGTCGAGGTGACTTTGCCTCTCCCTCTCCAACGTGTAGAGGAAACCTACTAGTGCTACAAGCCTCATCTATGTATGTCTAAAGACAGATTTTCTAATGCTCCAATGTGTACCCTAGTTGTGCCATTAGGGAATCCAACCGTTCCCCAACGCGAGTCAGTTTGGTTGCTAACTCCACACAAACCACTCCCAAGCCCTCCATCTCCTCGTTTTGATGCAGAATGGCCTCTCGTACTATTGTGGCCTTCTTTTTCAAGGATAGAAGGTTGACCTGGAACTGATGAAACTGTTGTGGGTGAGAATCATATGTAAAATCGATCACGTCTCTGGACCCCTCTGCATCTCCAGGCACATCATCAATGGAGGATATGTATCCTGGTACCTCATTAACGGTGGATACCTTTGTGTCTCCTGGCACCTCATCAACCTGATGTAGGCAGTTATCATCTAGAAACTTTGTCACAACTTATGGTGCCTCATCAACGGATACCTCCTCAACATATATCTCCTCAACAAATGGCCCTATAAGTGTATGCTCAACTATCTCCACCAAGGTGTTAACTGGAGCTATCAAAGGAATCTCCAACAAGGGTGACCCGGTATATATACGTGCTCCTGCGTGCCATCAGATTCATGCTCCACCTCCTCCTCAGACTCCTGATATCTAAAGTCAGGTCTCCACCAGCATAAGTGCCTCCTGGTCTCACCCTATAACTGCCCTCCTCTATATGATGATCCAAACCCTGATCTATGCTCCTCAAACGAGAGAGCCCTCTTGATCCTAGAGTCCAACACCTTATATTCATCAATCCTATCCATGAAGGACCTCATAAAATCTACAAATATGTCTAGTTTCTTCTCCTTCTCCGGTTCATCCAGGAAATGAGGCAACATAGGTCGGCTAGGTAGGCCATGGGTATTATTCTACTAGATTGTGTGCGCATGTGTGTGGCTTATATTTTTGTTATGTATCAACATTCCCATCATTTGTTTCATCCCCTCTAGGACCTGTTGGTTTTTCCTCACCAACTTCTCCATGATCCCCTGTGTACTCTTTCCCTTTTGGGTCATTGGAGTGTTCATAAATTCACCAATCACTGTGCATGCATGTATAACTTCCATGATGTTGCTAGCCATTGGAAATATTTTCATTGATGGCAAAGGAGAAGATTAGGATTATCAAATAAGCAAAGCAGCATCAGCATTATCATTTATGGCAAAGGAGTAGCATCAGCATTATCATTGGCTTTGGAGCAGCATTAGTGGTTGCATTGGAGAAGTGGAATATTGCCAGAGAATAGATGATGAATTCCCCTTCACTTTGTGTAGACTTGTGAGAAAATCGCAAATCGCAAATCGATGCAAGAAAGAAAATTGTAAAATCGCAAAATCGCATAATCGCAAATCGCAAAATCGAAAAATCGCAAATCGGTAACGAAGTTGTGATATGAGCATGTGCTATGGAAAAATCCAATAGCAAAATGCAAGAGATGACATGGTGCAGATGACGTGGTGATAGATGACGTGGCGCAGATGACATGGTGATAGATGACGTGGAGCAGATGATGTGGCAATAGATGATGTGGCGATAGATGATGTGGCAATAGATGACATGGCATAGATGATGTGACAACATATGACATGGCAATAGATGACATGGCGCAGATGATGTGGCATGCCCAGTGGGACCCAAACCCACAAATCGCAAAATCGTAAGTCGCAATATCGCAAGTGGTGACAATGTTATGATATGAGCAAGTACGATGGGAAAATACAATGGAGAAATTGTGATGGCGCAGTGGAAGCCAGTGGGACCCGAACACACAATCGCAAATCGCCTAATTAGAAGTCAGAAGCCTTGGGCCAATGTGCAATTTGTGAACAAACGCGGTATATTCCAAAACTAAATTCAAATGCCATAACGGGTTCAAGGTTAAGCAGATATTCATGTTATCGGAGAATGGACAAGAAGGTACTCGGTACCTGTGGTAAAGTTTGTTTAAATTTATTGGCAGCATTCCTTTGGAAAACCTAACACTTGGTGCAGAGTGTGGTAACCATACATCTTTGTGACATACTTAGCGGAACCAGGGACTGAAGTTGTTGTCTAAAGGCGTGATATTGTGTTTCTGAAGCAGCGTTGATGTTGCACAATTTTGAAATAGAACATTGGAAACACAGTTAGAAGAAGTGCTAACAAAACACAGGGATCAACAAAGGTATAAACTTACAGTAAGGCAAAGAAGACAAAAGGGCTACATTGAATAAATTGTAATAATGTGAAATTATTGATTGAGCTAAATTGTTGTGATGCAAAAGCAAGTCTCTAAGGCAAAGGCAAGACTCCAAGGAAAAGACAAGATGTATTAAGTTGAATTGATGTGATATGTTACATATCGCTGAAATTGATATTGGATAAATTATCTATTTCTTATTCTAATATTCATGGTATGAAGAGATTGGAAACGAATGTGTGAAAGGCAAAGATTCAAGTCTGTTCACTTCATATTTTAATGTAGAATATAAACAGCCACCAAATTTATATCTAAAAAGGATGTCATTTTGGTGTGCATTTGAGAGGTTAGAGAGTTGGAGAATGTGAGAGAGTCGATTGATATACTATGCACATATGGAGCTGATGAGAAGCATATTTGAAGGGAGAAGAGGTAGAAGTAAAGATGAAGGAATATAGAGTTGATAACCAGGTAAATTAGCATATTGTTTTCATGTTGTGTGAGGGGATTGTGGTCTCCTTTCAAGTTGTAGCTTGATAAACGTTCAGCTGGAACTGGTTGAGGTAGAAGCCTCCTGTGGGTTGTAGCCTGCAGAAAACATATGGGATTTGGAGCTTCCTTGCAAATTGTATATTGCAGAAATTTAAGGTAGCAGCCTCTTGTAGGTTGGAGCCTACAGAAAATCATATGTAATAGGAAGTAGGAGCTTGTCTTTGCATCACTACAATTAAAATTTCACCATGAAAACACAAATTAGTACACCAAATAAATGAGGCAAAGTGTTGTCATTTTATTAAATTTTAAGTTGGAACTGAGTACAGTGGAGCAAAATATAGAACCTGGGCTTGCTACTGCAAGCATGCAATACCCAGATGAGAATCTAAGTAAAATGTCCAACTTAAATGGCTCAATTTTTCCAAATGCACTGCTCAAAAATTTGTGTTGTTGTTGTTGTTACTAGAGGAAAATTGTGAAATGAACCCTCAAAACTACTCCAAAAATTATGAAAATTTAGAAGGCTCCTCACACCCCAACTAACACAACCTAGAAAAATCTCACAAACCCGAGTGACAGAATGGCTTTCCCAAATAATTGTGCCCTGCTCTGGAAATATTGTTTTTGTTGGATGGCTTCAACCCTTTGTTTTGGCCCTCAAAAGTGCTCAAAACATTCTACCAAATTAATCGGGGTCTCTCCTCATAAAATCCACAAAAACCCAGAAATATTTTCAGCTAATTACAGTGGATCCAAAAATACCCAAATTTGGACAAAATTCCCATCAAATGGTTTTTGTGCCCCACCAAAACTATCTTCTACACATTAGCTCCAATTTCCCTCCCTCAGCTACTGGAATTTCCTTTACAAAATTTATTTGGAAAAGAACAAGAAATCTCCACTTCAACCTATGTGTTTTAGAAAAAACCCCTTATGTAGGCCCTAATGACATAAATTTGACCCACCTGATAGCATTGTTCTTTGCCTCTGAAAATATCCAAGAAAAATCATCCTCCACTAAGGAAACTTTTTGTAAATTCTCAACCTTGGCCTCCACCAAATTCTAGCTCTCCAAAATGCCATGAATACCACAACTATGTCTCCCTGGAATCCGCACAAGCTTAAAGATCTTTGCAATTCAGCCCTCCAAATACCAAATTCTCTTCTAGAATGACACTTGAAGTTCACTGAAGAAGAGGTGAAACTCCCGCTTAGAAATTCTTTGTGCTAAACAGCACTAGTTGACTTGGCTAAGTAGCTCAAGCAAATCCTCAAAAATCATAAATGAAATACCAAAATAGAACGATCCAAATGAGGCTTTAGTCTTCCTTTTATGTTGTTTTCCCTTCTTCATACCATGGGTCGATTTCTTTCACACAATGTTTTGATACCATGGTTTAATTCTTCCCATGGTTCGATTTCCCATTTTGGTAACCCCCACAACTTATCTTCATTTTAATTTTCCTCTTTTCCTAAGTCTCAACCTTTGCCTTTTCTCCAAAAATTTACTTGACATCTCCACAACTTATTTCTCCTAAATTTTATTTATTTAATACTATATTAACCGCCAAAATTACAAAATTGAGAATTTATTTGACAGAAATTATAATTGGAGTTATGACATTGATGCCACTACAGTGGTGTAATCTCTACAATCTCAGTGTGGGTGAGGCTACCAAATCTTCCCCTTTCTTTTTGGCATCACAAGGTCCTTGAGGTAATTGGAAAGACCCTAAGGTCATTCAAAAAGATGGACTCTTTGAGAACAAAGAAATGTTTATTTACCTTCACCAAAATCTGTGTAAAAATAGATCTAAGTAAAAGTCTACTTGATCACATTCAACAAAAATATAAAAAAATTTAGTGGACCCAACTACTAGATTATGAAAATACGACATTCAGATGTTGATTTTGCTACCAAATAGGACACTTGCAAGACACATGCCCTAAGGCTAAAAGGTACCCAAAAATGAAAAAGGGGCAAGCCCGCAAAACGAAAGGATGGCAGCGTTCTGATGCCCTGCCTCGCAGAGGAAGAAGGGGAAATCAAAGAGATCCCTCCAAACCAAGGAGGGGTTACTCAAGTCTAGAATGGAAATGCAACACAAAAGCATAATGGTACATAATTAGAAGGGATCTATGAACCGAAACAACAACAAAATGTGGCACACAAAGGATGGGATGGTGGGCACAAAGAGTGGTCATGTTTCGGAAAGTTTAAATTCGGACAAAGAACACCCACTAGAGAATCATTAGCGAAATGTCAATGGTTCCAATTGATCCCAACTGAGGAGGATGGCAAAAGGTCCATTGCAAGAAAGAGAAGTTAGGTGATAACGATCACACTTAATTTCTCAATTTTCTTTTATAGTTTCAAAGTTTTATATGCATATAAGCCAAGAGGCTACTCTTATTGAATGCGGATAGCATCTACAAAATGTAATTTTATTCTGTTTTTTCAAAAGTTGAAATAAAATTACGATTTTTATCTTGTGGACAAAAATTACTAAATCACAATGAAACCAAAGTGAAAATCAGCCTCGTGTTAAACAAGTTACAGCTTTCCATGAAGAACCTGGGCAAATGCTTGAATCAAACTGAATATTGTCTAGGTCTTCCTTTAGATTCAGGTTGCGCACAAAGGAACAACATGGAGTCGATCAAAATGGGACTAATTTTGAATGACGGGTCATAGTTCCTCTCATTTCTATAATTCCTTTTGTTGATTTTTATTTACAAGTTAGAGGGTATATTAATTTCTATAATTCCTTTTGTTGATTTTTATTTACAAGTCATAAGGTATATTAAGTTGTAAGGACCTACATAACAGTGTCAACATTCTTTTGCTGAACTATTATGATTTTAATGTTTAGATATTAAAAAAAATATTGATTTTACACTGTCTGATTTTACCAAGGTTTTGCTGAACTATTATGATTTTAATGTTTAGATATTAAAAGAACTTCGATGTTAAACTGTCTGATTTTACCGAGGCAAACCAAAACCAGCTATAATGTATAATCTAATTCATAGATAAAAATAATAATAATGAAAACATAAAATATTATTCATCATCAACTAGTCCCGAAAAAAATACTAAAATATGTTAATGAATTTCATTTCATCCCCTACATTTTGTATACATTGACCACAAAAATAACAATAAAATAGATTCTTGAATCAAAATCCACACATTTTGTATGCTACACCTTTTTCTTGCTTGCTATTTATAACCTTGAATCATTTGTATATCACCTCCTTTGTGTTCTTAAATATCAATACAATAATTCTTTTTAACAGAACAATTGATTCAGGTTTTAAAAAGGTCATAAAATTATAAATTCTCCATTTTAAAATTTATATTAATAATTTTAGCAAAGTGATAAGCATTTTGTTTCAATACTTTGTTTATAATAAAATGTATTTTAAAATTTATATTAATAATCTTCGCAAAAGTGCTGGGTAATATATCTTTGTTGTGTACAATCCACAAAGTTCAATTTGAAATACCGTAGTAATAGCTGCTCCTAATCCAATTTCCTTTGCAGTGTAATAGTAGTAATATTCTTGACACTTCTATATATATATATATATTATGCAACATTATTTCTGTTAAAAATAAACAATTTCTCTTCATAGTAATTCAAGTCTATTTAATGTTACATTCCATCTATTATAATTTTACATGTTTCATTGGTCCATTTGCTGTCATTGGCATGGATTTTCCCTAATTTGGTATTTTCAGAATAGCCATAGTGTGATGGGATTTATTCTCGGTTGAACTTTGGATTGCCAAAAACCATTTTGGATTACCAAGGTTGAACTTTGGATTGCCAAAAACCATTTTGAATTACTAAGATCTCGTTTTAGAACAAGAATTAGAAGATGTTGGGATGTGTGTTTTACGTATAATTTTAATCTATTAAAACTAAAAATCAATTTACAAGGAAAAACTAAAGCGTTGATAATTCATGGCTCCTAATCCAATTTTCTTTGTTGTGTACAATCCACGAGCAATTCAGTTTTGAAAGCGAGTAATAAAGTTGCTAATATCTACTCCTATTCCAATTTTTTCTTTGTTGTGTACAATCCACAAACAATTCAATTTTGAAAACCGGTAATAAAATTACTAATATCTACTCCTAATCCAATTTTAACGACGACGGTAGAAATAACTTTCAATATTAATATTAAACACCAAATCAAGTTGCTAAAAAGACCATTACCCAAATCACCCCAACCAAATACTTATTTTTAATACTTTTGGGAACTTTTACCTTTTAAAAATATCTAGAATGAGCCCAAAAAGGATGGGCACTTCATGCCACGCAAAGAAGTTGGTATGTGCCCACAGAACACCTGCCCATATGAAACAATCCTCAAGAAGGAAAAGTCACTAAACATAAACACTCTCCTTCAAGTGAGCTTCTCAAACCACCTATAAGGAATTGAACCTGAGATATCTCAAACCACTTATATAGGCAATTGAAACTTGGTGGATAACCAAATTGACATCCAAGTGCCTTCACAGTTAACCAACACCTCATCTCATACATTTTCAAATAATAGTTGTCTAAAGAGGCAGAGGAATTGGCCAGAGGGTCAAAATTAGCCGGAATGCGGGCAAAAACAAATTTAAGAAATATTGCAGTAGCAGTGTTTGAATCATGTTTTTGACAGTGGAAATGGGTTCAGCACCATCAAAAACCTCAAGGGCACCCAAAATATTGAAGTTTGATAGCTATAACCTAGATTTACAAAAATCCTGGCTGGATTTTCTTAAAATCTTACCAAAATTTCCATGATTTTCGGAGAAAAAAAACAGTCTAATTAGACTACAGCTTTTCAAATATGTGCACAGCAAATTAAATATCTTAATTTCGGCTTTTAAAATTTCCATTCCAAAATGTGTGCCCACAAAGGCTTTACCAAACCAAATTAGAAGCATATAATGGCTCAGCTGTCGGTTCGTGCGAAAGAATCAAAGTAATGACGAGTCTATGAACACCTAAAGATGATGCATGGTGTTCAGGAATTTGAATAAGCTTTACCAAGAATACGTAACAAGTGTTTTTATCTAAACAATAATCCGCTTGTCCAGGTCGGATGAAAAAAAAAATTGAAAGTTGAAAATTTTGCCGATACCCAGATTATCATTTCAGGGGAGCAAGCACTCCCATCTACCAATATTTGTCACTGGATTAGCATGAGGAATATACCTTTCTACCAATCCTGATATTTTAGATTATCATTTGAAATTTCTTAAAATGGAGTCTCTATGTTGAGATGAGAATGACTATTTTCCGAGGCATATTTTTCAGCATTAATGGTGAACATTTCACTGATAAGAACTTACAACAGTCCAAAAAATAATCAAATTGTTGTTATAATATCAAATGCTAGCCAATGGTTTACAAATTTGTTTGGTTTGCTATTGTGAAAAGAATGAGATGAGACATTTTACTGATGTCTTTTTATCCCCGGAAGCCACAAATACAAGCATATGTTCAAACCACAAAGCATGGATTCCTGCTCTCCACCCCAATAATCCCAATATCTGTACATATATCATTTCGATTCAGTACATGTTCTCATAAACCAAACTGCAGTTTTTCACAAAATAAGATATGATTGAAGAATCATCTGGAATCGCATGTATCGCAACACAGGCCCAACGCTTAAATTTTGCCAAAGAAATTTGTGTGTCCAAAGAGAAAACAAGTTAATAATGGTACAGATGATCAACCCTACGTGAGCAAGCTGCTGTTGTAATACCGATGTGGTGAAAAGTACAAGACAGTAGTTCAGAATACCCCATGAAATACTATAGATACATTGTGAAACAGTCTCCGAAGAATCTACAATATCCAACTCACTTGGAGATTTCCCTCCAAAACGTATTAAATCTATACAGTTGCTTGCTCTGGCATAGAACATATTGGAAGCTAAGATCTAAATATTACATGCCATTTGAAACCCTTCTCAACAAGCAGCGTGTAATTCCATTTTACACAAACATAAAATGAGATGGATAAAACCGCAATTTTAACTTGATCTTTGTCACATGCTGGATCTGAAACTAATACACTTGTGTGTTATAACACTCCAATACTCTATAGCATAGAGAAGTGGGGACATCCATCCAAACTATCATATGATTTATATTACAGATTAATCAACCTCAAGTCCCATCCTTAAAAAGAGAATTGCTACAGGAGAAGCAATCCCTGCTTTTCAATTGTATATCTTCACAGACCTCTCAAATGAATGGCGATTCTGCCAACAGCAATACTACATTAGATTTAAAAATAAAAACGGTGAGAAGGTTCAAAAGAAAATTTAAGATGTCCAAGTCCTGTACTACCTGGCTGACTTGGTGAATTCTCTTCGATGTATTGTCAGAATGCTCCAACCCAAGGTACTGCTCCCAAGCTCCATAAACATCTCGCCTCTTGAAGAAGAGGGAAAAACTTAAGTTAAATATTGCAATTGTTTATATGCCTAGTCTCTTGTTTCATCTGTTCCACTGAATTTCCAGATAGAAACATCAACAAATCTCAGAGAAATATAAGACATACCTGAAAACGATGGTAAACAATGTCTGTATCTTGAAGGTACTCAGGACGACCCAAGGAAAGGAATGCAAACTTCCACTATTTCAGGAAACACAAGAGGTTAAAAGCGGAGTTACATGATAATAATGGTACCATTTTCAAAATCGATTTTCTAGCAAAGCCATTTTCTCAAAAAGTTTTGAGGGAAGAAAAATGGATCTAGATTTGTAGATTATGCAGCCTATTAATCACCTTCGCAAATTCTTCATCAGGGACCTGCAATTTCTTCTTGATTCGTTCTTTAACCTCTGATAATATCTCACCCTCGTGAATAACAAAAAAGAAAGGCTCTCCAAAGTTCTGGATCTGTTTCAAATTTTGTGAAATTTAACTGTTCTTTAGATTTTATTTTAACGAAATAATCAAACAATTTGTAAATAGCCATATCCTCCGGCAGAGACTAGTCAAGACAATACTCACCATATGGTTTTGTGATGAATCCTTGGTAAAATGGTAAACATGAATCAACCTGTCACCTGGACTCAGATTCCTCTCTTCTTCTGGGATCTGTCCAGTATCAACAATGGAAATATGAGAACAAGTTCTACCATATAAGTATTACTTTCTATGTAACTGAACTAAACAAAATGGTAGAATATTGTATAAGCACCTCCTCTGCCCGCAAAGTCCAATACTGATCATTTATGTTCTCAATTTTTTCATTTATAGGAAAAATCTGCATAGAGAAAGTCAATCACATATCTCATAGTTCACACAAATAATTAAAGTGGGCATTGTAGGAATCAAACATAAATTGGGAAGTCAAAGAGAAGCCCCAAAGTCTAACCTTGTAAATTTTGTGGTAGAAGACCTCGAGTAGTCGGAGCTCTGCATTTGGGTTCGATAGCTCCACCTTCAAGAACAGAAGAAGGGAAGTGTATAACTAAATGCAATAAACAAGAATTCCATCGCTTTATGTAATTTTAATTGTGGAAATATGTAACCCACAACATGAAGAGGACTGGCATGAATGCAGCCTGATAATTGCAGTCCCTTAAATTGCAACTCTCATATACATGACTAAAGCAACTAAAGTCTCCAACATAAACTATTCAAGGATACAATAAAAGGAAATTTAAAAAACAAGCTCCATACAATTTACCCTTTCAAACATGCAAAGTCTTAGCAAAAATCTCTTTACATATACCATAAAATGTCTAACATTATAAGAAATAAAAACAGATCCTATAAACCTTCTTTGGATTCCAATGACGTCTTAAAACCCACTTATCTTTTTATGGGCCCTCCAAAGATGTCATAACATAAATATCGTATATGGTTATAAAATTTGATGTAACATTGGATCACCAAATCCTTGAGTACTCGTATAAAGTCTAAACATGTTGACATTGACAAGATAAACGAGTTTGACAGTTTTAGAATGAAGTTTATTTCAATTCCAATTCAATGCACAAAAAAAAGAACACAGGTGAAAAAGAAAGCTCATGATCTGGTATAAATGCAAGCCTACAACCAAATATAGGTCAAGAAAACCAGCTTGAATGATGATAAGCTAAGAAACAAACCTTTAATATCTGCATAAAATGGCATGGCCTCTGCCACTAACTTGTTGAGTGTATGAAAAGAAGTAAGCCTTCTTCTGGCCATGAAACTTTATTCTTGTACATATACCTCAGAGTGTGGGTTAAAGTTTGACCTTGTTCAGACAACCTGTACTCACGTTTTCCTTTATATGATGTTATAAATCCTGTTGACAAAACTAGCCATAGGTGCAAATAAAATCATAACTTGTTGTCACTATGATCTTTACATTAATGCAAAAGCTGATTTGTGGGAGACGTGTTTATCATTTGGAGGAAAGATGAATTCATGTTTTTCCTCCTTGTGGTCTTAAGGTTATGTCATAATTTGCTAGGGATACTCATGGACTGTACTGGAAAACATTTTCAATATTGATCCAATCAGGAAGAGCTGAATATATGAAAATACCCAAAGAGAAAGGCATGACTCATGGATGGAACACTACAAGCAAAAAAAGTGGCATCAACCTTGAAACTTCCAAAACATAAATTACTAACTTTGTCCATGAAAAACACTAAATTCAACCCCAAAGCATTTCAGTCAAAAAACATCAAAAAGAGGCAAAACGTTGAACTGTAATATAAAAGAAAGTCACCCAAAAAATACCTTTGTTTTGAGTTCATTTAGGACATCACCAACAGTGCTGTGTTTCGGTAGTCGTATAACATGCACGGATATCTGCTGATCAGAGAAACAAATGAGAGCTTTTTTCTTTGTCATATGCTTCAATCATAAAACAATTTTTTTTGGTAATAAATTAATGACAATCAAACAATTCTCACCTCGTCTTTCATTGCATGGTGAAATGTAACCTTTAAAGATTTCAAGCCTTGCAGCTCTGAAAGTGGTATATCCAGTACTTCATAATACAAGATATCCGAAATCTGCCCAAACCCCACATTAGGATCTTCAACATCATGATATAGTGAAGAAAGAGACAAGATACTAAAACAAATGAGCACCAAAAAAGTTGACTCATACTATCAAGTAGAAGAATGATAGAAAATCCCCGTCTGGAGATGTATAACACTACATCTTCAGACTGATGAATTCCTATCAATTTTTTCTGACCTGATTGTAATGCACCAGCATATCACTCAAGTGATCAACACCTCGATGCTTGATTGGTTGGGGTTTTGGCTGCTGTGAATAACAGTTATGTGACGTGAGCCTAAGTTTTGAAGGATCATCTAAACCAAGCTGATTCGCAACCCTCTTAACAACGTCATCGTAAGTGTCCAGCTTTGACCTGCAAACATCACATATGAACACAACGTCGATAAAACAAGCTTCAAAAACTTCTTTGACATATTAAAGTGCATTGCATGTAAATAGAATTTACTTACAGTTCAAGACAAAAATCATCTTCTTTTGGCTTATCCAGACGCCGGAAATGAACAATCTACACATCATATGCAATCAGAAACTCAATATCTGGTGAAATGACTTTCAAAACCAAGGAACGTATTACGTTCACAAGACATAATGAGATTGAGTGGCTCAGTATGATTATCCAACTCCCACAGGTAAGAACACCCCCCTGCACCTTTAGATATGCATTCCATGCCACCACACTCGGGAGCAGCAAACATTATATGCAATCCCATCCTTACTAAAAAACACAATTATTTGAAAGAAATATTTGCAGAAATTACTTTCTTTAAAAAGTAACTAGTGACTAATATCAAACCCGCATCATTAAATAGGCAACCCATGAAACTGAATCCGGTCTATACAGCAGCAATTATTTTAGACTAGTCCCTACTGCAGCAATTGGTGATCTACTTATACCAAATCATGCAATGTGCAAAGGCAACCAAGGACCAACTTATACAGTCACATGATGACAATTAGTGAGGTCTGCAAAATACCAATATCTTTGAGCCTCTATATTAGTCACTAGTTACCTTCTTTGAAAAGTAACTAGTGACTAATATCAAACCCGCGTGATTAAATAGGCAACCCAAGAAACTGAATCCGTTCTATACAGGAGCGATTATTTTAGACTAGTCCCTACTGCAGCAATTACTGATCTACTTAAGTCTTATACTAAATGTTCCAAGGGAATGTTCCTTTCTAGAAAGATTGGATAGCTCATGCATTGTGCAAAGGCAACCAAGGACCAACTTATACAGTCACATGATGACAATTAGTGGGGCCTGCAAAATACCAATATCTTTGAGCCTCTATAATAGGACCACTTGGGAGACAGAGTCAAAAGTTTTCTAAAGGTCTACAAGCTGCAATAGACTTTTGAAAAGTGACGTTGTGCCTCCTCAATGATGTCTCAAATGTAAATATGTGATCAATGATCTGAAGTGCAGGTCAAAATCCAACCCATCCTCTAGCTCTAAGGTGTCTCCATTCAAGCTCCCTAGAAAGCTTCATATGGAGGACTATAGTATAGAGCCATTAGAAGATGTGGCCCACCATGATTGTTTTGTAACTGTTAGGATCTGTGTCAGAACCAAATTTGTAGATTGAGTGAATAGTATGATGTGACAGTCTGTGGGAAACTTGTCTAGACAACATGGTTGAACAAATCAGCCAAGTTTCATAGATATTTGAATAGGGATCATGTCGCACACTCAAAGAAGGTCCTGCAAACTAAACCCCTAGATATTTGTAAGTTATAGTGATCTCAATCTCTTCCCACCGAAAGTAGAAATGGTAATCAAATAGAACACACATTCAAGACCATAACTTCAATTACCCACTAACCATGTTGATGTGAATTACGATGTTTATGGTTGCTTACATGGAGTCCTAGTTGGCTCTAAAAGACACAAAAGCAACATTTTTGCCAATGCAACAAAAATATCCAAAAAGATTTGAGCCAAAATTGCACCCTCTTCATAAACAAAATTATGACGTTTAAACATACATAGCTTGAATGGCAAATTTATGACATTTTCATATTTTTCACAAAAAATCTATTAAAATAAATAAATAAACATATCAAAATAATGTTGCTTTTTCACCCCAAATGAAGTTGTGAGGAACACAAAAGTCATACCCCAAAAGTAAAATAATATAATATATTAGATAATTTTATAAATGTCCAACAAGTGACCACAAATAGGTCAATGCGATGGCTAAATACAATAGTATCAATACACTATGAGAGTGGGAGGACCACTCCTATAAAAAGACCAAAAGGTATCTAATCTAAGATTTAACTCTTATATGTAGGAAAGAAAGTGTCAATGGAAAACATGAAGTAACACACAGAATGCTAAAAGAACCAAAGGCCAAGGAAGCACAAAACTCTAGATGGATGCCCCAAAGGAGGATACAAGGGATAAGAAGAATCCTTGGTGGCCTCCTATATCTGTCACCTAAAAAGGAGAATAAAATGCTACCATAGGGGCCATCCACCATTGTAAATGTGTCTCTCCTAACATTCAAAGCCAAGGAGAAGAAAAAAAACAAGATAAGATGAGATAATTTTATTAATGTCTGATAAATGACCAAAGAAGTAGGTCAATGGGACTGAAGAGTACAACCAATATGAATGTAATGTGGGAATGCCAACATTACACAACACCTAGAAAATGCCAAAAATAATATCGAGAAAGAAACCTACATATATATTGTGTAAAATTGTGACAAAGGTACAATGATTAAAACACCGATTTTATCCAAGACTAGAAAAGGTGGACAACCCAACCCAAGAAACCATTAATAGATGGAGATCAAACAATCAGGCCAATGATGACAAAGTATCCTTAGTCTGATGGTCGAAGGCAAGGGGACCAAACTGGGCACTGGCTTGCTGTCAGATTCTCCTGGGACCATCGATGAGCCTAGCTACCTACTCCTAACATCCGAGGTGGAAAGAAGGAAACTACAAATAGATCTTTGGTTGCTCCTCTGGGAGGTAGTCCGATGAAAGAAGCATGCTCTACTCTAGATCCATCTGGAATCGATCTCTCTAATGCTCTGAGAACGTGTGGCATCATGTATGTTCCAACATCTACGAACCAATCTCAATAATATGGGGTGGTCTCCTAGAGACGAAAGCTAAGGATAAAGTTGGGGTCTCCCAGTCACCATCCTGCTATATGGGAATCTGGTGCACTCTAGAACCTTTCCTGTCACTTGTTGCTCCAATCTAATAGAACAATAGTGAAGTATAAGGTGATTAATCATTATGGTCATCACAAGGCTAGGCATGGAGTGTTTGAGTTAATATCTATGGCTTAAAATCTCTGTGATGAAGAGGGATATGCATCCTTGATTCTAGTTCAAAAAAAAGTAGAGGGAACCTCCCAAGTCCCTATAGAGGTAGTGATAGCGTCCTCTCATCTCATAGTATAGGAGACACCGAAAATTGATGTGCATCTATATCTATGACTCCTAAAGGTGGAACACCTAGCAAATCTTATCAGATCATGGTATATGTAGATCTATGTCTATCTGAAGTTGATGGGAGCCAACCCAAAGTTGTCCAAGGGGGGTCCTGAGTGAGTGCATCCAATGTCTGCATGTATATCAAAGGCAAACAATCATGCCATGACGCAGCTCCAAAAAGTGCTCTAGGTAGAAAGACATCTTGAGCACAAGCTCGTCAAGGATGATAGAAGATAATCTTGATGATCTAGAAGACGTGTTGATCTATGGTGTGTCTCTATATATTAAGGGAGGTGCCTATTGTTGTCCTTTGAACAAAAAGGATTGTCTACTAGATAGACAAGGCTTGTCCTAGGATCTAACAACTCCACACAAGTCTCATTGGTGGGGCACAAGAGGCCTTCCAAGGTCTCATGGATCTTAACTTGGCTTAAAAGGTGCTACCATCTGCCTATTCGTTGGTGCTCATAATTGTTGGGAGCATCGAGAAAAAGATGCAACAAGAAACCCAACACTAAGAGAACATGGAGAAGAAGAAAGCCTTACATAATATGTTGCACGGGTACCGCTCCCAACCCCTGGAGATCACATACCTCAAGCTTCGACACTCCTGGGAGGTTGGGCACTGGTACGAAATGCTCCAAAAACAGGGGGAGCTTCTTCAGGTACGTGGGAGCTTCTCGAGAGCTTGGCGTTGAGATATTTCGAGTTTTTGTAACGCGTGCCAATTGGGAACGCCGATCTAGAGAGTGTGGGATCTCCGCTTCTCTTGGGGGCTTCTCCCCGTGTGCAGGCAATTTGTTCCCAAATGAAGCTGAGCATGGGATCGTTGTTGGCAATGGGAGGCAACCCCAAGTGGTTCCATTCCCCTTCTCTGCTGGGAGACACATTTAGAAGCCACGCCACGTCATTGATCGAGCTGTCAAGTAAGAGGGTCATCTTCCTGAAGGCCACAGTCGATGTAATGGTGAAGAGCCACTTGAGCATCGCATTGCGCCCGCATCTGGTGAGCAATAAAAGGGATTTTTTCCAGAGTTTGGTTGATTTCTTTCGCGATTTGAACCGTGGACCTCTCGTACAGGACCCACGCAACTTGCACGGCCTAGCGCAACAAGGAGGCAAATTTGTTCGTCCATATCTTCACCTTGAGGCATTCCTACTTGAAGGAATGAGCTTCTTTGGCTAATTTGGATGCCTCATACGGCAACTGGATAAGCGACACTAGTGTCTACTTTATCACCTCTGCCATTCCTCTTTGGACCTTGCAACTTGGCAAGATAGGAATTGCCTTTCGAATTCCCCTTTCAAAACGCAAATGGTTGCTTCCTTCATGCAATCATACTGCCCATGGCGGCAGCGGCTCTTTCCGCGAAAAATCGATTTCCATGTCCTTAGTATTTGGTAAGTCGAACAATTTCACTGCGGAAAAGTGCTCAAGATTTTTAAATTGTTGCATCTAATCATGATGATGTTGATCCAGTACCTAGTGATGCTCAAGCGTATATGGATCTCCTTTATGTTGAAGATCGTACTCTATGATCATCTTAAGCTTTGTATTTTTGTTACTATATTTTGGCTATTAGGCATTTTGAATTATGTACTACTTTAGGCTCTTGTCTTTTTTCTAGTATGAACATCAACATGGTTTGGGTGGCTTTTAGTTTTTTTTTTACTTTTTATGGTTGTCTCTTAAATCATTTAAAAATTCAATTTAGTATGTACATTTAATCTTTAAACTTTATTTTTTTTTAAAAAGGAATTTAATATATATTAATTTTAAATTTTCAATATATTATAATATTGTCGCTCCAAACTTGACATTTCCTGTAAATTTGGGCAAAACTTCTAGCTGTATTGGATACTCATTCCCACATACCCAAAGTACCCACGTACCGGAAACTCGTGCCACATAGCTTGAAACACAAGAAGTATGACGGCATGTAGAACATTTCTACCCATTTTGCATCTTTGGTGCTATTATTCCTCCCTTGTCTTTACTTACTCTAAAGCTTTTGCAATTCCAATGTTTTGACCTCAAAAATATCATAAGTATTTATTACATATTTAAAATTGCAACATTTAAACATGGAGAAGAAGACAGCCCTATATATCAAATAGCACTAGTGACAAGTTGTTAAAATTGGACAACTAGGTCCAAACTTCGGTTGTGCTGCTCAGATGACGATCGCAATATTTTTATTGGATTCCTCTTTCGGAGAGGTGTAAGATTGATCTAAAGATCATCTCGATCGGATGAGCAGAACATGTACTTTGAATTTATTCCACGTATGTGCTGGGTCGGCCTGGAATAAAATATTGACTTAAATGTCTTAACGGACGTGTCACACACCCCCAAAGATTCCTATATATTGGAGAGACTTGGAGTTCATTTGACACATCGATGTGGAGGAATTCTCTCTCTGGATAGCGTTGGAGCTGCACATTCTTTGTTTGGATTGTTCTGGGGTTATGTGTGACACGCTTGGCTGAATGACCTATTGGAGACTTTGCTGGTAGAAGCATCCTGCTGATCGCCGTAACGCCACCATTTCTTATCTCTGTCTTGGCTTGTCTTCTATCGATCAATTAGTATGTTCTATCTTCTTCAGTATTGTGCCCTAATCTGAAATGGCATAGAACAGGAGCAAAATTAACACAAGTACAAACACAATAAGTAAGATAGGAGTAGATCATTTCTAATTGGTTTTGCAATTTCTTGAATCATCGGTGTATAATGTTACTCCCTTATATTTACTTTTCTCCAAAGCCTTCGGCATATTCGATTTCTTGACCTCATGAACCTCAGAAGCATTTACTAGTTGGTATTAGTTGGTGTCGCTCGAACAAATGTTCTAGACTCAAATTGTGTCAATGAGGCTAGGGAACACATTTTCTCAAATACCCAAGATTAGTTTCGTGAGAAAAGCCTTGATTAGATTAAGTAATCAGTTAATTAAATTTTCCTAAGTCTAACATAGGTAAACAGCTTAATTAATTAGTATTAATTGGGATAAATTGATTTTCCTCTAGAGACATCCGAAAAAGTCACTCGGAGTCGAGATGAACTTAGCCATCGATTGTGAATAGATCATGGTTGTAGATTCGTCAACGAGAGATTATAAGAGCAAACCTATGGGAGTTTTGAGAACACATTAAAACAAAGATTTGCAGTGAGAGCAAGGGGCGCAGAGACAATGGCAGTAGGGGTTTCAACTAAGATTTCCAGTGAGATTCTTCACAGATATTTCCGAGGAAATTTGGAAATCAATTTTCCAGTAGCGAGAGGCCAATTTTCCGGTAGTACGAGTTGCTCTAGCAGGGGGTTAAAATTGCTCAGTCAGGAGAAATTTTGGAGCAAGTGAACTTGCAGAGGAGAGATCGATTTGCACAAGAGAATCGACTTGCCGAGAGAGACAGCGATTTTCTAGTGGAGGTCATATTTATTTTCCCAGCCAATGCGAGTAGCCAGGAGGGCCAAATTTCTTAGTGAGGGCCATACGTGTGAGCCGAAATCACCTTCAGAGGGAGGCCAAATTGATTTTGGTGGGTCGAATAACTTCCAAGAGGTCTAAGGAGTCTTGCAGAAGTGAAGAGATAATTATGTGGGAGCTTTGCCAGTGTCATGCAACCAGTTGCAATATTTTTGCTAAAGAATTTTAATTATAAAACCCTCATCTGCAACTAATTTCCCCTTCGGGGTTTTTCCAAGGACATTTATCTGAAAATACTAGTGTTCTATATTTGTGTGCGTGCACATATTTCTCAGTTCCTATATTTATTTTTTTGTGAAGTTGCAGGTGTGTTTTATTCATTAATTGCAATTGAATAGGAGAATAATAACCAGAAATTGCAACATAAACCAAAATTTCACATGGTATTAGAGAGGATCAGAGGGCAGAAGCTAGATTTGCAAAGGCACAAAAAGGGAAAACACGCGAGGGTGAATACCCAATTCAATTATACCCAGTTCAAGTTCTTCAGGGTATATCTCCAGTTTATTTGAGTTAGCAAATTTCCAGAAATGGTCGCAGTAGAATTGAGAGATCAAGACAGGTTGGATGAAGCCTCTAACTTTGGAGTCTAGAAGGTCGAGATGTCGTTTCTATTAGACAAGTATGGTCAAAAGGAGTTTGTTGCAGCAGTTATTGTTGTACCAACAAATCCCATCCAATTTCATGAATACAGGAGTGTTAATGCCAAAGCAAAGAGGATGATTCTTGATGGAGCGAAAGATCATACCATTCAACACATTGCAAAGAAGGGTACAACAAAGGAGATGTGGGATGCCATCATCAAACTGTACCAAGACCTGTCAGAAAATAGGAAATTGATCCTCAAGGAGACGCTGAGGACCATCAAGCAAAATAAGGGAGAAAACATGCCTACCTATATCACCAAAGTTCGATCTGTCAATGATTAACTACATGCAGTTGGAGAGAAACCTAGTGATGATGAGCTAGTGTGTATAGTACTCAAGGTGTTCTCCAAGGAATGGTGGATGTTTGTTCAAGTGAATTCAGGATGAGAAAAACTTCCAAATTGGGATCGGCTATGGAGTGACTTCACTCAGGAGGATTTAAGGCTCAACTTAGTCGAGGGCACCAGAAGCAAGAGGAGTAGGAGAACATCGTCGTAGCAAGAAAAGGCAAAGCAAAGAAGGGGTCCAGTAAAGGACCTTGCTCAAAAGGAGAGAAGAGCAAGGACCTATCAAAGGTCAAGTGTTATGCATGTTTGGCCACTATGTCAGCAATTGCCCACTGAGGAAGAAAAAGGGAAAGAAGCAAGTTGCAGCTTCAGTAGATGTGGATGAGCTCTCTAGCAAGATGGAGCAGGAGTTCACTTGACTTCACAGGGTGTCTGGTACATAGACAGTGGAGTGTCATTTCATAATGAGGAGGACATCAGGTTCCAGATTTAGATGGGGAACAAGTCCAAGTGCACTCCAGTAGCATGAGGAACTGTTCTATTTCAAAGGGGGGATGGCAAGCAGCTACCCATCCATGATGTGTTTCACGTGCCAAGCCAAGGGATGAATTTGACCTCTGTATCAGTCCTTCAAGACAAAGGGTACGATGTTCTCTTTAGAAGGGCTAGAGTATTGTTACAACACAAGGATTGGAGGTCACTTATAGCAATTAGGGTGAGGAGCGATCGGTTATACAAGCTGCAGTCAGACCATAGTATTAAAAATCGACCGGGTCAAACCGGCCGGTCAGACCCCTGGCCAGTCAAAACCGGTCCAAAAACTCGGTTTTTACTCTCCTGTCGTTCAATTTCCTGGTCAAACCAATGCTGACCGGCCGATTAAGGACAAAACCAGCCAGTTTATCCCTAAACCGGTCGGTTCCGTCCTTAACCGGTCGATCAGCTACCAAGGCCGCAAAGGGACCCATGCACGAAATTTTGGCCGGTTTAGGGTTGTTTTGGAGGGAAGAGGAGGGTTGTTTCCCTCCAAAAACACCCTCTCCAATCCTTTATAAGCAGGGGCGGCCTCTCATTTGTCTCACACCATCTCGTTTGGAGATTTTGTGAGTTTGATTGAGAGCTTGGAGAGTGTTGAGTTTTTGCTGGAGTAGTGGAACAACATAGAGTTTGAGGCTTGAGCTAAGTAGTAGCCATCATGCCTCCAAAAGCCAAGGATACTGCATGGGCTCATTGTGATATGATTGATGGAAATATGATTTGCAAATATTGCCAAAAATCTATTGTAGGAGGGGGTATTTACAAGTTCAAGCAACACTTGGCTGGGATAGGAGGCCATGTAAAGCCATGTGGAAAACCAAATGAAGTAATAGAGCATATTAGGGAAGAATACCTTAAGAAGCTTGAGACTCGAGTCACTGAACCAATAAAGAAGTTTGTGATTGGAGCAGTTGCAAAGTTTGGCAGTCGAGAGTCGCAAGACTCAACCAACTGAGTTTGATCATGATGAGAAGTTTCAAGTGATAATGTTGATCATTAATTAGAATTTAGTAATATCATATATGTAGATTTGTAGTAGACTATAGGCCAATGGCCTCAATGCTCATAGCTTGTAGCATTGTTTTTGGACTTTATGGGTCATTTGGAGCCTCATTGCTAATGTATTTTTTCGATGATATGTATGCACTAGGTGTCATTTTGATATATTCACCTTTACACGGTATCTAAATGATCAAAGTTTGAATATTTTGTCTTTAGGCTTGGAATCATGGTTGCCAATCTAAAAAGTTTTTCTTATTAAAAAATAATTATTCAATGTATTTTTTTTTAAAACCGGTTCGTTTAGACCTGACCAGTACCGGTTGGACCGGTTCCGGTCTGGTTACCGGTTCATTAGGTCCACCAGTTTGGTCACCGGTTCCAGTTTTTAATACTATGTTAGACACACCCAAGGCACTAGTTAGTAGTAGCAGTCTGAGAGACCAAGGGTAGCTTTGGCATAGGATGATGGGCCATACTCATCATGGAGCACTTAGACAGCTTCGTGAGATGGTGACAGGTGTTCCAGAGGTGAGCATAGAGCACAATGATGTATGCAGAGGATGTGCGTTAGGGAAGTTTTCCAAGGCATATTTTCCAAGGAGTGGTAGTAGATCACAGGGTACTTTAAACTTTAGACCTTGTACATATGTAGGCCGATGTCAACGAAATCTCTTAGGAGATACAAGTACTTTTGTACTTTATTGACGATTTCTCCAGGAAGACCTAGATCTATTTCTTGAAAACCAAGTATGAGGTCTTCAGTCGCTTTCAGTGGAGAAGGCCCTAGTGGAGAATGCGACAAGCAGAAGGATCTGACCTCTTTGGTCAGATAATGGAGGGGAATACACCAACAAAGAGTTCCAGGAGTTCTGCACCAAAGCAGGAATTAGGAGAGAGTGGATGGTTCCTTATAACCCATAGCAGAAAGGGGTTGTTAAGAGGAAGAACTAGTTGATTTCGTAGGCAGCGAGAGCTATGTTGTATGACCAAGATCTCCCACGTTATCTATGGGCAGAGGCATACAGTATAGCAGTTTACGTTCAATACACAGTCCCACATAGAGCGCATGACAAGATGACTCCTGAGGAGGCTTTCACCGGGAAGAAGCTAGATGTCAGTCATTTCAAGATATTTGGTTGTCTAGTGTATTGTCATAATTCCAAGGGAGACACGTTCGAAGTTGGATCAAACTGCAAAGTGAGGTTATTTCATTGAGTATACTGAAACCTCAAAGGCATACAAGATCTTCATCGCGAGGGCCAGGAGGACTATAGTAAGGCAAGATGACAACTTCATGGAGGACAAGGCATACAGAAGGTCTAGAGAGTTGCTAGAAACTGAAGATCAGAGTGAACCGCCAGCAAAGGCACCTAGAGTATAGCAGAAGAATCATGGGCAACAACAAAGCACTAGTACAGTGACCAGTACAAGCACAAGATCAGGTGCGAATGCTCCTAAGGCTTCATAGAGTATGGAGCAGCATATGCAACATATTAGGGAGATGCATCAGGACATAGAGGTGAACATTCCTAACTCCACTATTGGTAGGAGGAACTGGGAGGTTCAAGGCTCAAGCTACACTCAAGAGATGTTCCGGAGTTTGTGGGGACTCCTAGGATGAGCAAGAGAGAGCGAAGACAACCAGAGCGATACACTGGCTAGATGGCATTGGTCAGTCAACTGGTAAATAGCGAACGTTCTAGCTATCAAGAGGCCACACAAAAGCAAGTATGTCAGGATGTTATAGTTGAGGAGTATACCTCAATCATGCAGAACGATGTTTGGGAGGTTGTACCGAGACGGACAAATAGGGCGACGGTTACATCGCGATGGATCAAGCAAGGTGTAGATGGCAGCATCGAGAAATCTAAGGTTAGGTTTGTGGCCACGAGGTTCTCTCAAAAAGAGGGGATATATTATGAGGTGACATTTGCTCCTCTGGCCAGGTAAACTTCTATACGAGTCGTGATCTCATTAGTAGCACAAATGGGATCGCAAATCCATCAGATAGATGTCAAGACGACATTCTTGAATGGTGAACAAGAGGAGGAGGTGTACATTGAACAAACAAAGGGCTTTGTAGCACACAGCAAAGAGACCACCGTATGCAGGTTGAAGAGAGCTTTGTATGGGCTCCCCAGGGTGTGGTATGAGCGCATCGACAAATACTGAGGGCATGGGATTTGTGAAGAGTGAGGCAAACAACAACCTCTACTACTTGGTGGTGGGGGAGATTTACTCATTCTTGTCCTATATGTGGACGAATTGTTCTTGATCGGGTCACTGGGGCTCATCGAGTGCAACAAGGACCTTGCAGCGGAGTTAGAGATGACAGATTTGGGGCTCATGCACTATTTTCTAGGTATGGAGGTATGGCAGACAGATGGTGAGATCATCCTTGGTCAAGAGAGATATTGTATCGAGATCCTAAGGAGTTTCGGGATGGAGGATTGCATGGCCATGTCTACACCCATGCTCAGCTATCGGAGGCAGATAGATGCATACAAGGAGAAGGATGTGGACCCCACCTTGTACAGCCAATTGATTGGTTCTCCCATGTATCAGGTCAACACCAGGCTAGACATATCCTATGTAGTTAACTCTCTCAGTGAGTTCATGGTGGAGCCGAAGAGAGCACATTGAATAGCAGCTAAACGTGTTGAGGTATTTGCATGGCACAGTCAAGTATGCTCGAGGTGATGGTGTCAAATTGGTGGGATATAATGGTGCAGACTAAGCAGGGAACACAATAGATCGGAAAAGCACTTCAATGTGTTACTTCAGCATGGTATCAGGAGTAGTTTCTTGGTACAGCAGGAAGCAAAAGTCAGTGGCATTGAGTTCAGCTAAGGCAGAGTACATAACAGCGAGCATGGCTACATGCAAGGCCATTTGTCTTTGGAAGTTCTTGTTAGCCTTGTTTGGTAAGAGGGTAGAGACTACAATGATATATTGTCACAATCAGAGTTGCATCAGGTTGTCAGAGAATCCAGTGTTTCACGACAGGTCCAAGCATATATATTATAGACAGCAGGTACCACTTCATCAGGGATTGTGTGCAACGCAAGATAGTCTAGCCAAGATATGTACAAATGAGCAGATAGCAGATATTTTGACAAAAGCTATGGGGAAGGCGAGGTTCATCTTCCTCAAAGAAGAGTTGGGTGTTCTGCAGAACACCTTCCCCGCTAAGAGGGAGTGTTAGTTGGTGAAGCTTGAACAGGTGTTCTAGTCTCAGATTATGTCTATGAAGCTAGGGAACACATTTTCTCCAATACCCAGAATTGATTTCGTGAGAAAAGGCCTTGATTATACTTCATTAAGAAGTTAATTAATTAACTTAGGGAAGTGGGTCGAATAGCTTCCGGTTACTCACACTGGCTGGGAAGTGGGTCGAATAGCTTCCGGTTACTCACACTGGCTGGGAAGTGGGTCGAATAGCTTCCAGGAGGTCTGAGGAGTCTTGCAGAAATGAAGAAACAATTTTGTTGGAGCTTTGCTAATGTCAAGCAAGCAGTTGTAATATTTTTGCTGAAGAATTTTAATAATAAAACCCTCATCTGCAGACTGGTTTTCCCTTCGGGGTTTTTCCAGGGACATTTGTCCGAAAATACTGATGTTTTATATTTGTGTGTGTGCATATATTTCTCAGTTCCTGTATTCATCTTTTCATGAAGTTGCAGTTGTGCTTTATACAGTATTTGCGGCAAAGTAATTGTAGTTGACAAATAATCTGAAAAGATAGGAGAATAATCACCAAAAATTGCAACAGTAATCAAAATTTCTATGTTGCACAAAACTTCTAGGAACCTGACATTTTGGGTCATACCCATACCCGAAACTCGGCCGGAACTCGAACATCATGTAATCATCTATGAGAGTTAATATAGACTTGGTTTTCCTTCTAAATTGTCATCTATGGGTCTTATTACCTTTTTTCTTGCAAGATAATGTGTTTCACTTATTTATAAATTTATTTTCTTATATATATACATACATGACATTTCGGTCGACGTTTTGGCTGACGTTTCCATTTGTGGGAGGTGACATTTCTAAACATGCCCGTTTCGAAAACTCTGAAACGTTTCAGCGCTTCATGCAACTTAGCAAAATTTCACAGTTGGCTTACTAAAGCCCAAAAGACTCTATGAACAACAAAAAGACTTAACGTAAAACTACAAATCACGCTAGAGAAGAACCCAGATAACTATTTTAGAGTTACAACATTTTGGTAAAGCAACATTTCTGTCAACGCAAAAAAATGCTCAAAACAATTTTTGAGTTGAAGTTGGACCAAAATAGGATCACCCCCAATCTTCGAATTTTGCGACTTCTCAAAGTGTCAACGGCAACATTTTAGACGTTGAAATAATGTGAATTTGACCCCAAAAGTATTTTTGTCGGGATTGCAAAAGTCATCTCCCAAAAGTACATACAAAACCTAAAGCTAACAGAACATGGAGAAGAAGAAATCCCTATTTGTCAAATAGCACCAGATATATGTATAAACACAAGAAGCAAGCTATAGATATATTACATTCAATCTCCCTTATCTTTATTCCATTTTTTTACCACATGAACCCAAGAGGTATTTACTATTTGACTCACAAAAAGATTAGCCCAAAAGATACAAAGAACAAAAAAGTACTTACAGCAAAACTACTAATCCTCTTGGCAAAGAACCTAGCTGACTGTTTTAGATTAAAAGAATTTTGCAAACATATATTCAGACTGTTGCAGAGGGAAACAACTACCAACAAAAATACTATAATTTCATTCATGCAATAAACAGAGTTTTTTCTCCGCATTGCAATCCTTCTCACGTAATTTACTCGAAATGCTACATATATTTTAATATCGAAGTAAAAGGGTATTTTACCTGTCTGTTACGCACATACTCCAAAAATAACCGTACATGTGGATATCGATACCGTTTCTCCTCATCTGCTGTGAGAGCCCTCTGAAAGCAAATAATATCTCCATCTTCAATCTGCAACATTAATAAGAGGGTTGTTATATTTGAGTTCCCAAAAATTTAAATGGCACAAACAATTATAGTTCTGCAGATTGATGACAAAATTAAGGTATACATGTACATGCAGCTGCTAAAATAAAAAGCATAGAGCTCAAGATATATCATATCACTGTATAAAAATACAAATAGCAAAGATCAAAACATAAACATCCAGTGATAAAAATAAATCATTTGAAGGCATGATTTGGCATAGAAAAGATTCACCTGGCTATTTCGGAAAGGAACTCTCTTGTCAATACGCTCACACATAACACAAGGTTCAAACTTAATTTCCTGGCAGTTAATAACAATCAAAGCATGGATGAGACTTAGATGGCAATATTATTACCAAGGTAAAGAATAATCATCAATTTTTCCCAAGAGACCAGAACTGCAACATTCCAGTCCTAGAACCTAAACATATAGAAGAAAATAATTACAAGGGCACTACTGGCATTAAAACAAAAGAGAACTGTTTATATAACCATCTTGATCACTGTTCCAAAATTCATCTTCGACTGACCTCATAAAGCTCAATTTCAGTGTCTGTTGGAAACCCAGCCATTTCATTAAGTTTCAGTAAAATGTCTGCCGGTTTACCTCCAGACTTCTCAAAACTCCTTCCAATAAATCTGAGGCCAATAGATGAAGTAAGTTAAAATAAAAGTGGATGTGAAATTAAAAAAGTCATGTAAATAAAAAAATAAACAACTAATAATAAGAAAAAATGGCTACCGCAGTGATTCTTTCTCTGGATCATATAGTTTGAAGAAAAGGAGTATATCGTCCTTCTTCTTTTCAGGTGGTGGAAGGAAGCAAAGATCCTACAAAAAAAATCCAGAATGTTATCAATAGAAGCAATTCTGTTCACAGTATGCAGCACTTGAAATTTTTTATAAATAATCAAAGAAAATAGCATGTAGGTTATCAGCAAACCAAAGTTGTTAATCTTATGAATTCTGTCAGTATAAAGGCTCTAATTGTAGATGATACAAAATACTGTTAAAAGTTTCAACTTTTCCTAAAGACATATCCCACGCTATGGCAATAGCATTATCACATATAATAGGGTAATTTAAAACCAAATATATATATATATATATATATATATAAGGATCATTATGAAATTATGCAAAGCTACATATGAACTCAGTTGACCACTTATGAAATTATGCAAAGCTACATAAGAACTCAGTTATAAGAACTTAACCGAGACTATCTTACTAATGGAAGCAAAGATTATAGGAATAGATTGTTACACCATGCTAGGGCAATAAGATTATCATATAATAGGGTAATGAAAAAAAAGAGTCTTGAAAATAAGGATCATTTATGAAAATATGCAAAGGTACATAAAAACTTAGGAATAGATTATTACCGGGCCATGCTTTACTTCCATAAACAATTTTAACTCTGGACTTTGCACCTTACTTGAAACCTCCCTCAAGTGACCAACCTGTAAGATAAATAATAAGAAAGCAATCTTATAAACTCATAAAGCAAGACACTCTGGAGTCTGAAGTTTATATTTATTTCTCCCATGAAACAAAAAAGAGTGTTACGATGCTTGGGCATTACAATGTTTACAAAAATACTTTAGAAAAATTTAGGTCTCATGATTCAAGACTGAGTAAAGTAATATTACTGATTGAGACTCTTCTAATGGTGTTAGAGGTCTATTGGGCCGATAGGTATGGTTTTGCCGCTTAGCCCACAACCAAAAACGTAGATACTGTACTGGAATTCCAAATTCCTTTGCCGCCTCTTCCTGCAAAATCGAAGTTTTGATTATATCCGTAAAATCTAGGAAATCTTGAAGATATTGACAGAGTACATAATGAACAGCACAGGTAAGAAGCAGAACCAACGAAGTATGAAAGAAAACAAATTAAGATGCCCAGGTTCTATTCATTTTATCAAGGAACTACTTTATGATACTATAATAATAGGGTTCTAACTGATATTACTGTGGATGACTTCTTAACATTTCTCGCACAGATAACACAACTGTAAAACACAGTTTGAGGTAATTTGGATGGCATCTTGGAAAGTTGTATCCCAAGAACTTCAATAATAAAATATCCACTGTAGGAAAGGTATCACTTAAATTGTACGCAATTAATGAAGGCAGATTAGCCCAATCTATTTGTTGAAGTTGACAAGCAGATCTGCAATTATAGAAACCAGAACCTACAGCTAAATCTCAAAAATCACTGAAGCCCTATGAAAACTCGAGATTTTAATAAACTAAAACTTCTGTTCAGGAATTTCGTATTGTGGATACAGCATCTGGTGAGGTAGATAAAAACAGCAATTAAAGGTGCCTGGATCTACATAAAACAGAGTTCGGAAAAAATCAGAACAGCGAGCTGAATGTCTCTATTGGACAGAAATAAAAGATTACATCTTCAACTAGCTTATCACAAGTAAAAGCACTAACTCGAAAGTCAAACTGTCTAACCAAGAGCGTGAAGCGCCCTCTCTCTCTCTCTTTCAAAGAACAAAAGACTTGAGGTTACAATGAACCCAGACATATCTAGTGAAGTGCCACATTTGAAGAGGCCAAACCCTAACCCTAATGTGCCATGGAAGATGCCCTCATGCATGAGTTCACCTACCTAGAACAGTGCACACACTCAAGAAGAGCTGATAGTTGCATGCATGAGAATCTCTCTCATGCACTACACCCCAGAATAGAAAAATATCCACATGCAATGTGACCTACCTGCATTGGGATCTACACCCTCCAAGATTAGGAGATGCATGTGCCTTCCCTGCATTAAGCTCTGTGCCCTCCAATAATAGAACATGCATTCCCGCACCACTGGATGACTAGAAAACTAATGCACCCCATTATAATGCCAACTTGCAGGAGAACAACTCAAAGATAAACTAGCACTCCCTCCTTGCAAAGAAGGTGTTCTCCACCAAACCAAGTTTCTCCCACAACAGCTCAAACTTCCCCTTAACAGGGCTTCCTCTAAAGGTCAATCACTTATAAAACATGAAATACTAGATTCTCAAAGACCTTGATGCAACTCTAATTGTCAGAATAAACAACAATGAGCTCCAGCATCTGTTGAGCCAACTCTGTTATCAACTTGCAAAACTTTATGGCCACACAACAAGCACAAGGAGTTGCCACATGGTCTCACAACAAGCAAAAGGGGTTGGCACAAACATAATCTTCTGTTAAACTTAGTACAACTACTTCCAACTTCCTATTAAACTAGGAAATCATACATGT
Source organism: Pinus albicaulis (assembly GCA_034641835.2). Taxonomy (NCBI): domain Eukaryota; kingdom Viridiplantae; phylum Streptophyta; class Pinopsida; order Pinales; family Pinaceae; genus Pinus; species Pinus albicaulis. The sequence goes on from CM076578.1 coordinate 777,429,838, forward strand.
GCCCAAGCTAAAACAAAAACTATAAGTGCTCTTCCTAGAACTTGCATCTCCTGCTACACCTCCTAACTCACCATCTCATATACCTCAGTTGATAACGAACTGCGCCCTCTAAGTATCTGGAAACACACTTGACAAATTCGTAATGAAACTGTCAAGGTTCAGCCATGACTTAACTTAATAACTGCAAAACATATATCAGGCCTTGCATTCACAAGATGCATCTGGGAACCTCTCATTTGCTCTGGGAACCTATCATTTGCCTTTACAAGGAAGGATCAACCAGATCAGCAAATAATTTTTTATTTGAAACCATAACAGTTGCCAAGGGTTTGCAATCAAGCATCTGAAATCTCTTTAGACTCTCCTTTGAGTACATCCCTTGCCCTAGGAAGACTTTACCCACACCCTAACCCTGATGTACCATGGAAGATTGTGCCCTCGTGCATGAGTTCACCTGCAGAGAACAATGCAAACACTTAAGGAGAGTGAATGCATACATATGCAAGAATGAGAATCTCTCATGCAATGCACCCTCCAGCATTAGAAGATGCACGCACCTCCCTTTCATTGGGATCTACACTGTCCAGTAGTAGAAAACGCATACCCCTCAAACCACTGGATGCCTACAAAACTAATGCACACCATTAGAATCTCTCTAATGTTGAACTGGATCTATTGAACACAACAACCTCAAGGAGAACAACTCAGAGCAACCTAATAAAACTAACAGTATACATTGTGGATTTGTTGGCTTTGGACCAGGAATTACGAATTCAAACGCAACAAACACATTAAAAATTAAACCAATTAGTCGTAACAAGTATAAAAGAAGAATAGTGTATTAAAAAATCCCATCAATACCACGTAAAAATAGAGCAGTATAATTAAATCTTATCATCAAGGCTTGCAAACACTGACTATTATCTTTACCACTTGTGGAAAAGGATTTGAAAACTCCTTGACAACCTTTATGTCTAAAAAGCTTCAATGTGGCAAAATCTCTTCAATAACAAAGGACAATGTGCAGCCTTTTTGGTCAAAACACTATTTCCCGGCTTAACAATTTTCTCGGCAATATTTTACCAATTGGCAGTACCAATAAGGCTATTTTCAAGACCTAGCAGGACAAGAATGAAGCTCAAGGAAGGAATACTTCAAATTGAAATACTATTACAACATTTAACACTCCCAAACTCGAGATGTAAAAGATAAGACTACAACATTTGTTGCTGCTGGAATGAAAACTAAGATACATACTCAAGTTTAGCATTACTGCTCACATGCATAGATACAATAATTATGCCAGATGACTTGCTAAATAAAGAAAGATAAAAGCATTATTACTAACTGTAGAATTTTAATCTTTTTGTATGTCTAGAGCATGAACAGACTCCCAATCTTAAAACCTTGAGTGAGAAGAAAATACATTAGGGAGTACTACTCATATCAACATTAGTGGTAGATTCCATAAATCTTGATGGGTGAGATTCAATCTTAGTTTGTTAAGATAAAAATACCTTGAAAGAGGTAAAAGGTTGTTGCTTCTGCACACGAAAACTCCGGACCTTGTCATGATCTACAAGATCAAAATATATGTCCTTCCCAATTTGATCTTTAAGATCTTCATCCCGTGCCACCTGGAAAAACAATGATACACAAACCAAGTTGGAATGCAACTGAATTATGTTGTGAAATATAAATTGAAATGCACATAAATTAAGTTTTAACTTTTAACCCAAAGAAAAATGTCTTGGGCTTCTTTCTAACTCATTTGTGTTTTAGCCACAATTTCTGGAATCATGAGTATAAGAGAATTCCAAAAAGGTCAGTAATGCATGGTCATAATAACCCATAAAAATTCAGTGTGCACCTACTTTAATAATAGTATAAAGATGTGCTTCTGTCTTCTCTTTCCGTTTCTTCTCCTTTTCTTCTTGTTCTTTCTTCAATCTTACCTGCAAAGCATAAACAAACATGAAGACGCTCCTGACATAAAGTTATACAAGATCTCAAATCTTAGAATCTATAAAAGAAGTCAACCCATCTTAGAACCCAAATTCATCTACCAATATTTATACTCCATGTGCTACTCCTTGACAACCAAAAGTGCATGTTTAGAGTACACAATAACATGCATCTTAGGAAGATCCGTTTTGTTCTTTTGTGACAAGCAGCAGGGAAGTGCTAAGCATGTACTATTATTCAACTATGTGATAAATACCATCAACAGATACAAAGAAGATAACTTACGCCAAAGCCAAAACCCAGAAAATCATAAAGTATCCTGTATGTAATTCTAGCATATCTTCTTGAAGTCAATGGACTTCTAAAATGGATGGAACGAGCAATGGAAATTCCAGGTCTTATGACAATCAAAAGCCCAATGAATCAAAGAAGTACCATAGTCAACATGCAAGGAAGTTAAAAGCCATTACAGAATAGGGAGGATATCAGAAAATAGCAATAAACTGCTTTTTCAAATATTTGATGAACAAAATAAGAATTGAATGTTCAGTGCCATCAATACCATCTTTCCCATATTCACACTTCCCCAGTGAGGTGTGTTTCTTTTTTTTGGGCTGCTTGCTGGCAAGTTTAGTAGCATGGAAATATTGCCAAGAGAGTAGCCTGCGAGTTCAATTAAAAAAGATGAGATGGTAAACATCAAGGGCCAACTGGAAAACCTAGGGTCTTGACATTTTACTTTTATAATTAAAGTCGAAAAACAGCAGCTAAAATGGCAATGGGTACACTTCCAAAAAAAACAATGGCAATGGGAACACACAATAACAACTTCAGGGAAATGATAAGGGAAAGACAGGTAGAAAGAGGTTAGGCAGATTGTAGATTATGCAAACTCTACAAAGCCAAATGTAGGTTGTTTTTAGATTTCATGTGTCTTCTCCTTATTGTGCATTTTATTTTATTTATGAACCGTTGCAATTTCTTTGTTGTTTTTTCTTTCTTGGAATGCAGTTCTAAGTTGCACACATACAACACAAAACGTCATACACATAACCCATAAAAGAACTGCATATACAACACAACATTATAAAAATAAAAATAACATTGCATGAAGGTATTGTCCCCTTAAAAGAGCATCATGATTCTAAATCCATGTTGATTAGAAAGAAAGGATATGTGTCTTAAAGAAACTTTGGAGTTTAGACCCAAGCTGACCTAGAGTCTCTTAGAAAAATCAGAACATCCTTCCAGCAAATTCTATTTATGCCAACCCACAGTTTCTCCTTAGATATCATATTTTAGATACATATAATAGCCTAAACGTCACTGACAATAGATGATCCAAATTTTCATATTTTACTAAAATTGGAAAAGGATCATAACATCTGAGTTACACTCTCTCTTCATCTACAAAATTGAGAAAAGAAAAAGGTATTCCCAGATGAAGTGCTTACCCGCAGGTGCTCCGCTATATCTTTCTCATCAACATTGCAAATAATCTTATCCTTGTCACTTTCTCTTATATACACAAGCATATAAGCATTAGAGTATTTTGTAAATTTAAATGGCGTGTTGATGAATCCTGGACTGTTGATGAGGCCTGGATTTGGCTGAGGGAGCTGCCCAAATATAAAAATTATAAAATATTACAATGATGAAAAAATTTACAACAGTAATTTTGACATAGAGAAGCTACATTAAAACTTGAAGATGGAAAAGAAGATTTACCTCCTCTTCACCACCATATTGCTCCTCCAGTGCTCTCTTTAATTCTTCCTTTGTGACTCGTTCATCATCAAACTTGTACCTGATGAAAAAATCAATTTAACAATTACAACTTGAACTGAAGATAAACTATTAATCCCTTGGTAAAGCCCAAGTTGCATGGAAATGGATAAGGACCATGGTAAAGATCCATTGTATTTTTTTTAAACATTAGGATGTGCATATGGGGAAATGACACACACACACACACACATGCATGCAAACACAAACACATATATATTCCATGAGTTCATTGTTCCATGATTCAATGGCAACTTGTAGCAGTCACTGTGGAGATGACCTAGGTTCAATGAATCAAATCCTGGCAAGCTTGCTCCTACCCTGCATGCATTCAGCCAGTTGCGGCTTGCAGTTATGAGGCACGTGCTCTTAGAGGTTGCCTGACTAGTTCCTTCTTCAGCTTTGTTATAATCATTGATGTAGCCTACAGGCAGTAATTTGTAATCTGAACTGGCTTCGTACCAGCAGCCTCATTTTCACTAATAAAAAATGCTAGAGGATGAGGCAGCACTGATCCTCTCCAAATCACTCACAAACTGAGAAATGCAGATAGCTATGATAAACATAGCTTTTTGTATTTTTAAATGGGAGCTGCAGCTATTTTATAGGCAAAAGATAGGGGTTTCAGTCCCCAACTGTATCCAGGACAGATCATGCCAGATCTGGATCTGTATCCATGCAATGCAAATCCTAGATCCTCCTTAGGCAGATCTGATAACATTGTTCCCATGCCAAGAACATTCTCGTGCCATGAGTTATTCCTCCATCTTGAAGTTACAAACTCAATAGCAATGCAACCCTTTCTTGATGTTCTTATACCAAAAAATAATCAGCAAAAAAGGCAGTGCAAGAAGGAAAGGAACCCATTAATATTGCTGTGTACAATGTACATACACCACACCAAATGCATATCAATTTGCTAAAACCTGCACATAATAGAGTTCTTACTAGATTTACAACAAAGAAGCCATGCCATGGGAACCTTTCTATTGTATAGGAATGGGAGGATTGATAAGGCAAGTCAAGAATAAGTTATAACAGCACAATGATTTTTAAGTTTAACTTTCTAAATGTGATTTGGTGCAACATTTATACCTTTGTAGTAAATGTTGGGATTCAATACAAGCAACACTAGTGACCCAATGAATATGCTTTAATTTTATATAGAACTATCAAGTTAAAACAAGAGTCAACAGCAAACAATAAAGATAATATTATACCTACTGATAGAATACCCACAACTACAATATGATATCGACTCTCAAGTCTCTATATGCCAATATATTTTTATTGCATTGATTGGGAGGACAAATATAGTGGAAAAGCTCTTACAATAAACATGTACCAAAGGTTACATACCACTGGTCTGAGAGAGTTGGTCTAATGAAAGCGTAATAATGTCCACCATGCACACCTCCACTGTGAACCAAAACACTGCAACATAAAAAAGTACAGCAATAAATTAATCAGAGTAATAATTTGCATCTTGTAGCATTTAGTTGCCAGCCAAAAGGTACTCTCAACAGTATAAATAGATAACAAGTGAAAACCTTCAAATGTATACTCCAACAAAAAGAGAAGCACAATGACAGATGAAAAGAGGAGCGTAATGTCAGAGGAAATAATAGCAGCTTTTCAACTAAAAAGTGAATTATGTTTTCACAAAATCCTATAATAAAATTATAAAACAATGGCCAAGTCAAAACAATCTCAGAAAATAGAGATCTTGAGATAAACAGTTCAAGGAAGCAGAGCAATGAATCCTTAAAACGTTCCTATTCAAGACGATGTCCCATGGCTATCAAAAGCAACAACAGCACACATGAAAAAGATCATATGCAGTCACATAAATTCTGGAAAAAAGTGAAATGCCATGTAGTTCTTAAGGTGCAATATAAAAATTGCTGCAATAACATGTCTATCACAAAACAGCCCTAGATGCAAAATCATTCCACATGGCAAGAGTTAATATTGTATATGACACCCCTACATGTCCACTGACCAACTAGTCTAGGAATGAATGTTGACATAAAAAGAGTTGCTTGGTATCATTGGATATCGCACATTATAATCTTCTAGAGGATCCTAGCCCTTGGTGAAAACTACATCAACATCAATACATTGGTCAAACAACCTTGGTCTCTATCATCTTGGAAAGGTCATCTTATGTGGTTGATTTCTACATTTAAGTCAATGAGAACCCACATATGCAAACTACCCTTCAAATCAAAGTGTATCACCATGCAAAATTTAAATGACAAATTTTATTACTTGCCTATGAAGAGTATATAGATTGCGCACACTTCTATCTGCATCTGGAGAAAGATACTTTCCATTGTCTCTATCCAAGTCAAGTTGAAGTGGAAATTCATATCGATCATTTATCTGCAAAATGAAAGCATAGAATCAGGAACCAAACTGGCGGAAATGTGCTTTGAATATCATTATCAGCATTCATTACCACACATGAATTCTAAATTCCCCCAACAAGCCACATAACTAAGGTCACAATTATTGAAATCCGTACTTAGAATGAGCATTCTGCCTACTCAATTCTCATAGACATTTCAGACCATAAACTAAATCAAGACTTCCATAACAAAATCAACAGAAAAATAAGGAAATATAAAATTGATCCTGAAATTCGCATAAGCTACCGGAAATTTAGCTTCTTCAGATTACATCAAGTGAGTTATGCTCATCATTAAAATTCTCTCGACCCAAAAATATTTGCATCAAATGTAAACAAAAAATTCTTCACACTATGATTTAACAAAAAATAAATAAATAAATAAATAAAAACATAATGTGCAATCACCTTGACCATTGTGTCTCGCATGAAATCATATTCAAATCGCTTCAACTGAAGTTGTAGTACAGGAGGAAAATCAAGGAAAAGAACACCTTTTCTTGCATCCTACAAAAAAATTAAAATACATTGCTTAGAATGTGCCTGAAATTTTACACATTTTCAAAATAAATTTCTTCAATAAAAAGGAATAATCCACTTCATGATAAGGGAACTAAAAGATAGGAATCAAAAATGACAACCAAAAAATATATAGTTCCATAGGTTGCACCAAACTAGAAATCGAATGCACAATTTTATTGTTTTTCACCAAAGGAGATCTTGAGCAATGGTGGTGAATTTTCACCTGTAATCCATACTGCTCTGCATGATATTTGTTATCACCATCAAGTTGTTCAACTTCAACATACTTATCAAATGAAGCATAGACATCTCGGCAGCCTTTAACATCAAGCTGTAGATCTAAAGAAAAAACAAAAGTACCATGCCAATATATTAATTGAAGTCCTTGGGAAGATGCAAGATAAACCTATAGAATGAATCCAGCATAAATAAAGCATGAATCCCACCATAGAATGATTCCTTCCTTGTAGATTTATAATCCACATTCATGCACTCAATGTAGTTCATATGATGTCCTTCGAATAGATGCTTTATTGTATCCTCAACAGCTGTGCCCTGAAATATTACAACCAACCTCATTTTCTTTTTCTATTTCAAGAAATATTTCACTTGGTAAGAAAAGATAAAAAATTATTGCATCAATGCAAGTGGATGCCTCACAAGTGTATTTCAGTTCAAACCTAGAGGACAAAGGAAAATACCTTCATTTTATCTTCTAACTTCTCGCAAAGTACTCGGTTTAGCTCCTGCACATCATGTTGCATGAAAGAATCATATGTGTCCCATCCGAATGATTTGGTCAAGTCTTTTGTTGAAACGCTGGTGTCACTGTATTGGACTTTATAAAACAAGCTTTGTAGAGCCAATGGAATGCTTTTTGAGGGTATATCATTTTCAGTTGTGGGCATATGATAGACAGCCTGGTAAACAACAATTTTCATCATCATTGCATGGACAAAAAAGGACTAAATGATGCAGTCATCCATAAAAGTGAGAATACATCAAAATTAGTAGAACACAACAAGAAATTGGATAGCTTGCACAGTGAAACATAAAGTATTTATTTCACAGCTAACCTTTCTGAAGTAAGGAATATGATACAATGTCTGAAGCAAAGAATTCATGTAGCATGTTGCCCCTTGATTCTTCAGACCAACAAAACCTGTTTGTTTTTTAGAATCATATGCCCAATAATCAGGTACCCTTCGTGCACTGACTTCTGCTTCCACAATCAAAGTATCGTCTATCAAATATCCTTTTGTGGGGTCGTACACATCAAGTAAAGGCATGAATGATGTGAATCCCCAATCACTCTCCCGAGCATTAAACTGGTGTTGTGTTTCTGCACGAGTAAAATAAATCATTTTTTTACTGTTCTTAATCGAAGTAAACAAAGAGGAAAATTTGAAATAATATACCCAAAAAAGAAATGGTAGAGGTCAAAGTCTCTGAAATTGGCATAGGGATAAAATCAGCAAGGGTCAGGAAAATGAAAAAATCAAGATATTGGCAAACATCTGCAAAATTAAAAAAAATACCAAAAAAAAGGTGACTTGAGGCGATTCTTTGAATTGACTTAGAATTTTTATGATTTAATCATGATTTTTATCATTTTGTCCTGTTTTTTACAATTTTATCCCGAATTTTTCAGGACTTAAAAATTGGCAAATTTTTTGGCCAGAAAAAATGAAAAAATTCCAAATTTCCCATTTTATTGCTAGAGGTCAGAAAACCAAAAATGTTATCAGTCAAATTCCTGGAATATTCAAAATGCTTCAACAGAGAAATATTTGGCAAGAGAGTGCAGAGGGTGAAGGCTTTTAAACTTTACAAAACTAGTACAACCACCAAACAATGGATCATTTAGCTATGCGTGAAGTTTATTTTAATAAAAAACTCAACAGTAGCATGTAATGTCTCAAAACACCAAGTCATTTACAATAGCATAACAGTTTACTGTCTTTAGATCAATATACCACTATGACCGCAATTCAAATTAACTGAAATCTGTCAATGAGGTAATGATTCAGCAGTAAAGTTGGCAGCATGAAAAACTAACCACCAAGGTTCAATTCCCCCCCACCCCTTACCCCCCCACCAAACTGACCTGAACCTGCCGAATCTGTCTAGACCACCAAGTCATCTTAGCTGTTGATACGTGTGCATTAATATAAATTAACTTCTGCATGCATACCAAACAGGCTGAAACTGACCCAAACGGGCTGAGTTGCCTTAGCTGCCGATGCCTAATATCATGTGCATTACTACGAATTAACTTCTGCATGCCATGGAGATCAATGTTGCTCTAACTCTGGATTTCTTGATCATCTGAATTTGTATTCAGACTACGTGTATTGCCACAAATTCTGTAAGTAATGTGATGCCAAAGCATGGGTTTGGTGGGTTGTTATCATCTGTTCATAGGTAGATTAAGCAATTTTCGGCTTGAAGAGTTCAGCTACGTGTAGGATGCTTGTTGATAAAGGCTTACACAAATACCATTCATAAAAATATTAAATGAGGAACAAAGTGTGATTTAACTGTTGCTTCATAGGGTGTTACTAAGAGTCTATAATGAGAGGGTTCTGAGGCTCATAGAATCATACTAATGTTCTGTATGTTACCATGAATTATTGCATATTTGCATTGTGCATGCCAAGAAGATTGCCTGATCTGTTTTTGTATTTAGATGGAATAATGCCTCGACCCTTGGTTACAAAATTGAAGACAAGAAAGAAATAGAATGTGTGTGTATGCTATACTTTTCATGAGTTTTAAAATTATAAGTGATGCCAAAGCATGGTTTGGTGGTTATCACGTGTTTATGGGTACAATGTGTCTTTGAGCTTGAAGAATGCAGTTACTGAATTTTTAAGAATGCACAGACTATCTGATATTTTTTCATCGAAATTTAATTATTTTATGTATTTTTTTGAGAAACAATCCATTGAATCCAAATCAATCCAAGTCGGAATGGATTAAATCAGCGAATTTAATCATGGTCTTGTGATTCAAATTGGTCTGTTGAAGTCAAGCTATTGAAATTGCAGAATCAGTTCGAATTTTTTTATCCATCTTAAAATTTGGTGACTTTGGAGTTCCAATGAAAAAGATCACCGAACCCTGTTACATATTTAATAGGCAAGGATGTATGATATGGTCAGATACAAGAATTAGACCTTCACTAGTCATTTTTAATTTTTTACACTATGATGTTATTGGATATGTTCAATATATAACAGGATTTTCATTACTGTCCTCATTCACTTCTAAAATTGTATCAAATTTGAGTGCAATGGATGAGCCAGCTAGAACACTGTGAGTTGAAAATTTACCTAAATATATAGTGAGAAATGATAACACTCCACTACCAAGGAAAAATTATTAATAATAGAAGAACTCCACTACCCATGCGCTCAGAAATATTAAGAGTTATTGTCATTATTGTAATAATAACTCCTGCACCTTATTAAGACACTGGCACAACCCTCCGTTGGTTCACAAGTAAAACTGATGAATCGGATCTAAACAATCCTGCTTCACTCTTGAAGTATAGATTTCAAAATTATGTGAGAACAAATCAATCCTTCAAAATAATTTTCAAAAAAAAAATTGTGCTATGCTAAAATGCATATTATAGCATCATAGCATTCCAATAACTGATCAGAGCCCTTACCGACTCTGCTTCTCTGATTGTAGAATTTCATTTGACATTATCACAAACCTATTGGAAATCGTCACTACAGCATCCATGCCTTTGTATCTCCTTGTCAACCAAACATCTTCAAAATAGACTATACGGGTTCTAGATATCGACCTAGTGAATTATCAAAATTGTGTTTGGGCTCTTGGGCTTCAGCTTGCATTAAGAGACTCCGCAGAAAACCCTAACAAAATAATAATCCAGAAACTGATAAAGCCTAAAACCAATGTATCAGAAGAATTTTGTATATTGGAAAATCCATGTTGGAAACTTCAAAGTTCAAACCCTTTTACTGGGAAAGGACGATTTTGAAATTTGGACCAAAAATGAAGTAAATGTTTCTCGGGATAAAATTTAAGCAATTGAAGGCAACTGCATTTACTCTGACAGCTCTGACAACTTTCCCTTATCCCGAAAAGGGTAAACATCATCACATATTGTTTTAAATGCCAAACCCTTCCAGCACGCCAAAACCTTAATAACTTTAATAACGTCATCCCAACCAACAGACGTGGAGAAATACGGACAGAAACAATTTCTGTCAGATGATATATGTTGTTTCATTTGGCAAAAATCTTTTAGCAGCCTAATCAGCGCAATCCCGTCAGTTGAAACAAGCTCTTTACATAAATTCAAACTTATAACTGTAAAGCTAACAATAAGAAAACAAGCAACAATTTCTTCCAACTCAAAGGAATTATAGACATACCTTTCCTGACGGTGAACTTAGGATGTATCTGATTAACAATAGCCAGACTGAAAAAGGCATATCTGCTCCAACCGTAAGGTAATGTAGCGGAATCTGCCACATCTAAGTAAATGGACAAGTGGTCCACGTTGTTCCCTTTGGGGAATATCAACACGCGCCTGGACCATCGCAAATCCATGAAAAAATCATCCCTCGCAACTATCAAACATCTATCCAATTCAATTGACGTCAATTCAATATCACAAACCCTCTTACCATTTATAACCCCCTACTATGAAAACATCCGAGTAACACTTCTTTGCATTCAATCTGGAGACATGCTCAATCGGCCAAGTGAATTTGTAAAGTGGGGGCTCCTCCGGGGGCTGATTCTCTACTGTACTCACTGACTCGCCTTGTGCTACAAAAAATCCCAAAGCAGGAATAATAAAAACACCATAGCAAACGCGCAAATTCTAGAGTAGAAATTACAAAATTAAAGAAAACGAAGAAGAAAGAAGAAAAGGGTATTATGTACGAAAGTAGCCAAGTGAACGAGCTACCTGGTTCCATTGAATCAATACCGTCTGTGTAATCGGAGTTGGGCACCAACATTTCTTCGTCCTCCTGCACAGAAAAATGGGGTATCAGCATCCACAGTGCAGCCATTGAATCCCGAATCAACAGCATATATATGCATGTAGAAATTCAATTAATGAGTGGGTAGATGAATTTTTCAAAGCTTTACATCCAGAGGAGGGGGGGGTGTCATCATAGTCATTCCGGACTGATATCTCACTCTTTCTTTCGATGTCGCTATTTCGCTCGCTTGGGATTCGACCTCGCAGGTTTCAACCTCCAAATCCCAAATTCGTAAGGTAAAGAACAAGAATGATCATAATGAAATAAAGTATAGAGTCTCGAAATTCAAAGGTTACAGAGTCATATAAATTTTTTTATTCTCTCACAAAGTCCACCGACTCGAGTGTCTCCTACGGGGCACACTTGTCATTTCCTTCTTTGTCCTTTGTTCACCTTACACTCCACAAAAAGGAAACCTAAGTGAAAAGGATCTTACCCAGGCCCTCATGTCAAAAATAAAAATTACTTTACTTTACTTTATTATTAGTATAAAATTAAATTAAATTACTCTATTATTATAATATAGTAGCATAGCATTATATTACATGTCACATTTATTTTTATTTTAATGTATTGTTGCACCACCCTCCTTTATTTTCACTTTTGTGTCATAATGCTTTTACTTTTTGGAACTCGTCTCTCTCAAAACCTACTTTGGAATACAAAGCCTTTAGGACTTGGTATGTTAAACTCAAGCACATGGTACACGTAGGAATTGAACTTGCAACCTTACTTTTATTTCCTTAATTAGTTGGCCATTATACACTAAATGTTTGTTTCAAATTTAGCGTGTTAATTATTATTATAAAAAGCATTATTTAGTTGACTTTCATTGAATAATAGGATTACTTTTTCTTTTTAGATCTTCTTTTCATTTTAAGGATATATGGGTGTGTTAATAACATTAATAACCATTAAATTAAATTAAATATATTTATATGTGGTATTTTGGAATAAAGTTATTTATGACTATACCATGTTTGCTCTTGTTATACATTGATGGTGAGATTTGGTATATGGTAATACAATGGTTTTAATATGAAATAATATTTATTTTAGTAAGAATATTGATAGATGTAGTGACCTTGTATTGAGGTTTTTGATAAACTTTTGGTTTAAAGATTTGGGTATGTTTAAAAAAAAATTCTAATTTTACATATTGTTTTTTATTATTTGATAGTTTTTGATGTGAGATGGCTTTGAATGAAAATGTTTGTTTTGTCTTATTGATTGGTTTCTAAAGATCATTTCAATTGTTAATTTGTTGGATTATGCACTTGCTTCGAGTTGTTTTGATTTCTTGCATTGAGTGTGATCATGAAATAATTAATTGTCTTATTTAATTGATCAATCTTACTTAGGTCATAACCCTGTGGGCTAGCTTGAGTGGTTGAGAGATATGAATAGCAAGTAAAATGTCTCAAGGTCAAGTCCTTGAGTTGGTTGCCTCTACATATGTGGACCTCACTCAATGTCCCTATTAGGTCAACATGCAATGGTCTACACAACCCACTTTACCCTAGGTACCAACCTTGGAATGAGTGGAAATGCCTAGTGGTTTCTTGGGGTTGTATTTTTAATGGAAAAATAATTCTTGCTTGGGTCTTACTTACTACTTGGTATAAGTCTTAATTATTGTTGTTTGTGCTTTCTTCTTGCTTATTTCTCGTGATTAGTTGATTGCATATTATAGTTGAGTTGATGGGAGGTGATTAAGGTTGTAAGTGAAATTAGCTGCATAGGGTACTTGAGCATGTTGCTAAAGAGAGTGAGAAAATAACAATTGTACAAAATGATGATGCAACAGTCTAGTTCTTCAATGAAAACCCAATTATATAAATATATGTGGTTTATTTTGGATGATACATGCTACTATGGTTTGATATTTCTTAAATAATGCAAGTACAACATATGTGGCATTTGTTATAAATAAAGATAATGCAAGAGAAAATAATCAAGGCAACAATAACACATAAAACATACAAGTTTTATCCTGGAAACCCCAAAACCAATAGAAACCAATCAACAGATTTATTATTGTCTTATGGCTGAAACGTAGCCATGCCTTAAATTAAAAGCAAGCAAGTCATCCAACATCATAGCCCACCCAAGTAAGCCCTCCACTCAACTCGAGCACATTACAATGAAGAACCCCCATGTTTTTAGAGGCTTCATCGCATGTAATCCATAGGCTCCAATACCATGAGCTACCAAAATCATGTTCCCAAAATCACCACTATTGACCTAACAACTTTGACTCTTTCATCGAGTCAAGTTTAACTTAACATTTCCCACTTTAAACTTGATTGGGGGAATCCACATGTTTTCCTCCCCTATCACATAGGTCTACTCCAAGACTTTAACGGCAAGGGTACGCATGCCTGACCAGGTCTTACAATTATATGTACATATGCATGTAATATACAAATTTCATCTCCAAAGTAATCCTTTTTTTTGTCTAGCACTTATGCCACCATTCTCTCGTTTCTGGAAACTTGATCACATGAGTGCTCTCTTCACTAGATAGTGCTTATGTGGCAACATTTCACTATGTTGGACCTCTATTTCCTCTCACACAATTTTCGCATATGCAACTGTCACCTCCTTCTACAGGCCACGATCCCTTGGCTCTTATACCACTATTAGAAACAAATACAATGAAAGAGAAAATAATCATAGCAACAACAATACATAAAATACGCAAGGTTCATCCTGAAAAACCCAAAACCAAGAAAAACCAGCTAATAGATCTATTATTATTTCATGGCTTAAGCACAACCATGCCTTGACTTAAAAGTAACCAAGGTTCCCAACATCTTTACCCAGCTAGAACCCTCTACTCAACTCAAGCACATTACAATGGAGAACCCTAAATCCTTTTAAATTCTTTAGCACATATAATCCATGGGCTCTAATACCACAAGCTAGCAAAAACTTGTGCCCAAAACAACCACTTTGACCTAACAACTTAGACTCTTTCACTAAGTCAAGTTTACCTTAACCACATAAGGTCTTGCTTATGTTCATTTCATGTGAAATTAAGTTTACAACCTTTAAGCTATTTCTCTCTCAATGCAATAATGAAAAGTAAGACTGAAACCAAAAAAGTTAAAAATAAGGGAATTTAGGTGGTGAAAGGAAATGAGGATAGCTTATTTTTACACTGTGTTGGGAAAATTAGTGTTTTCCATATCAAAACACTCAAAAAATTTAAAACCACGGAGAATGAAAGACATCAAAGTAGTTAGTAATGTTTTATTGCACACAATGTGTTTAGGTACCCAAAAAATATTTGATATGCGAGGAGAAACCATCATGAATACAAGTAATGTCAATTAGCACATGCAAAAGGTGTTATGGAGTTCTCATGTATTCTTAAATACAATGGTAAAGTGAGAATGATTTTCATCAACATTGGACCACATGGTTGTTGGCAAGTTATGCATTGGAATTGTATAAACTAATTCTCAAGGTAGTATATTGGTTAGTCATAAAGGTTATGGTTATAAGCATAACATGGATGGTAAGCGAGGGGGTCAATTTGAGGATATTTTGATAACAACAATCAAGACATCATAATAGCTTTGATTATGATTACATATGACCTCTACTTATCACAATTGATCACTCAACGAAGTTATGGTCCATTTTGAGCATTATTTTAGTGGTGTTCCTTGTATGTGTTAACTAGTGTTTGAGTGGATGTTGAGCATATCTTAATTCATCCTTCTATAATTAATTGGAGTGTGGTTATGAATGTGGAAATATATGACAATGATACTTTATAACACAAATTCATGAGAACTACTAAAGGAGCACTCTGTATGAGGACCAAACTTTACCCTACAAGGCATGTTTGTGTGTAATTTCACAGTCTAATTAAATGAAATGTTGAAATAATAGAAGAGGCTAGATTAAGTTTTTTGGGGTCACTAATCACAATGGAAGATGGAGATCAGTTTGAGCCCCATAAGCATGAAAATGCTTCTTAAAAAAATTCCCATCGATGACCTATTTTCCCTTGTATGTTTGACAAAATATACTAAGGGAGTGGTTATGTCATTTGAGTAGTTGTTGGAAAGATCTTGATTTCCTCTATGCAATGATTTAGACAAAATATAGTTATGAAGTCATATGTGGCAGTTACTCATTTACAAAGCTAAAAAGACAAGGGACCATTTTTAACTGCAAGGGATTGTTTCATTAATGAGTGTAGAAATTATATACAAGATATGCATGTATATATTCAGATTCTCCTGATCTAACAATATTTATCTTCTTGCTAAATACAGAATCCTTCCACTGTTAATCTTTTGCGGAAATTTAAACTCAATTGCAAACACATGAAGCAATAAAAACAATCGCACATAACACAGTTGTTTTAACGGGAAATCCTGAAGCTAAAAAACCCGAACTATCATATATTATGTATCATGGAGATCATGTAACAATCTCATACAAAGCTTAGTACATCAAGCTCTCAGTACAATCAATCATCACACACTAATCAGGAGAAATCTGTAAATCCATGCATTGATTTCTTGCCACCTGATAGCCTGCCTCCACTATGCAATCCCTGTTGAAGAAGACCCCTGAATGAATTTGAATCTACCTTGCTTGCACTGCGCAATCCTCATTGGCCACTCCAATGTGTGTCTGATGCAATCAATGCATCACTATAGTCACAACGGATAGTCCATCTTTCCCTTTCACCTATCTCTCCACTGGGTCTCCACTGGAACTGACATGCACTGTAGTTAACTGTTGTATTTGTTTAGTTGATTAATGAGTTATTATTTCTGAATTAATTAACTAATTAATTCACTCCACTCTCACTAGTGTGTCATTCAGTTAGACTAGATACAACTAGCTCAACTGAGTTTAACTCCATTAACTGAGTTAAACTGAATAACAACTCCATGAACTACTCTTCCAACTCTATCATAATTTTGCCACTTCATTTCTAACTGAGTCCTCCATGCATGAACCACCAGTAAACCCTAAGAATTGCGTAATTCCTTCAGCTCACTGATTTCCAAATCTGCGCACTGAAATTAAGTGCTCCAAAAGAATAAGTTGATGTTTATTGTCGGATTATTATTAAGAGCTAATAATAATCGACACTTCTATTTTTAGATCGACGATCTATAAATAGACTTCGCCCAATATTATAAAAATAGAATTTCATCTATTTTTCCAACTTGACCAACCATCCACAAATAGCATCTTGCAACTTCTGAAATATGATCACCATGTCTAAAAATAGACATAGTCTAAAAATAGACTTACACCTAAAAATAGCCTACGGGCCCACTTAGTGAAGGTGACAGATTTTCACTAAGCTCATTATCTTGTTGAATCTCAACACTCCCTCTCAACAAGATAGGGATTATCCTTCACCCCGATCCCGCCTCTATGGTATTCGAATTTGCTCCTGGTGAGTGCCTTCGTCAAAATATCTGCATCCTGATCTTCCGTAGGAATGTACTGAAGCAACATGATCTTCCGCTGCACACAATCCCCGATGTGGTGATACCGGCACTAGCACATTTGGCGCAATTTCCGACGGCCAATTCGTCGTTATTCCGACACATAGGCGTCGCAAGAGCGACAAATTGAGGTCGGGCAAAACGTGGTTAGCCATTACGTCGCAATTCCGACACTTCAATAAAGTGTCGCAAGAGCGACACTTTTTCTGACGTTTCCAAACAACTGTCACTCTTCCGACGTTTTCCAAGCCGTCGCTCTTCCGACTTTCCAAACTGTCGCTCTTCCGACATCTCCCAAATCGTCGCTCTTCCGACGTTTTACAAGCTATCGCTCTGCCGACGTCTTCCATACCGTCGCTCTTCCAACGTTTTTCAACTATCGCAATTCAGATGAAATGTCGTATGACGTTTAGAACGTCGCTCGTCCGACACTTATGTAACGTCGCTTTACCGATGAAAAAGTAAAAAATATTTAAAAAAGAAACGTCACTCTTCCGACGTGCAAGGCGTCAGTCTATCGACGAAAAAGTAAAATATTTAAAAAAGGAACGTCACTCTTCCGACGTGCAAGGCGTCGGTCTTCCGACGAAAATGTAAAAATATTAAAAAAATTAACGTCACTCTTCCGACGTGTAAGGCGTCGGTTTTCCGATGAAAAAAAGTAAAAATATTAAAAAAATTAACGTCGCTCTTTCGACGTCTAAGGCGTCGATCTTCTGACGCTTGGTTTAAAAAAATAAAATAAAATAATAATAATAATAATAATAATAAAATCCACCAAATGTGCTAGTTTTAAGTAATATTTTCCATATACAAATAAGTATATTTTTAGAATGTTTATCATTTCGCAAAATTTTTTACATATCGACGGACTTTTAAAATTTATTAAATTTTCTGAAGATTAATATAAAAGCGGAAGAGTCATGAATTATCGCTAGACTTTCGGTAACTAATACTACATATCTAGAACACATCAAAATAAAAGCCACATCCATCTACTAAACCTTTGCACAATGATTCTTTATGCACTGGCTATAAAAATGGAAATGGCGATATCAGGACCAGTGAAAAAGGAGGTTCCTATTACATGTTTAGAATAGTTCATGCATCTACATAACAAAAACCAAATGCATATAATCAACTTTTGCATGGCAAAATAATGATAAACATTAAATTCTCTTGAGCATGGTAATAGAACTAAATTTGTTTACAACAATCCAAAAGATATCCATTCATTTCTAGAAATTCTGCAAGAAGAAAATGAAAGTCATGTGTAACAAAGTATTATGAAAAGACTTCAAATCACTGTCATATTGGAGCAACTAGCCTCTGACAGAAAATATAAAAAGAAAAATCAAGACACTGAGTGTGCCCAAAGGATTGTCCTTGGAGTGGCAATTTCTATCTGGATCCCTACTTTTGCAAAAATATTTCTTATATATACAGAATTATTTACTCACCAGCAAAAAGAAAAATGAAAATGGAAGGGCATACACAATGAAATTTATATCCTTTTCCTTAAGGAAAATAAAATTAGAATAAGATGCATGGTCTAACAATGTGGCATCCTCAATCAGCAATGATCATTTTGCCAGCATTTCCATATGTACCTCATCAACAAAAAGCAACCAAAGAACTGACCTCATTTTTTAACACATTTGCAGTGGAGTCCCCTGAGAACACACAATGCAGAAACTCACAAATAGTGCAAAATACCAATCAGAAAATCCCAAATCACACATCAGGAATCTCCCAACAAGAATGCACTCCAATGCAAATGCCCCTGAAGAATGTTTGCCAACTGAGATTGCACCTCTGCCCAGCAAGACCTTGAAAAGGACAATCCTAAAAAATATGCTTCGTTATTTCTGCCTTTGGAAAGGAGAGGTAAAGACCCACGGAAAGGTCTCTCTTGGTCAAACAAGCTTTGCAGGGGAGAGCCTGAAATTATTTAGAAGTTAAGAAGACTAGTTTCCTTTTTCCATTCTTATTGAAGTCCCTAAAAGATCCATCCTTATCATTATTCTGTAGTGAAACATGCACAAAAGCAAATATTTTTTTTATAACATAGATGCATACAAGTTTTTAGATAACAAGCAATAAGCCCAAGATACACCTTGTCATTGTCCACCTATCATAAAATCATGTTGTATACGTCACCTTTGAAAAAGGATACCATTTGGAGACAATGCCACATACATTTTTGCTTCCGCTGGGCTTTCCTAAAGATTAAACTCCTAATAGATTATAACCGAAACAAATTAATATTACAGAAATAGATTAATAAATCATTACGGTCATTGTCTGTGTAATTTATTGCAGACTGTCAAATAACCTTTGGGAAAGTTATAAAATTCATATGAAAAGATATTAATTTACATATTAATAATTACATCATATAGATTTTAACTTGTATAGGTCCCGTGAGGCAATTTTGGCCTTAGTGAGCCTTACATAATCATGTCAATTCATGAAATAGGCCAAACTAAAACTTGGTTATGGGTGGGATGTGGATTCATGATGAATGATTCATAGATACCACAATCCCTTTTAAAGGACTTCTTGAATTGTTTCATATAGACAGCAACATATGTGAGCCACTGCAAACTATATGGCATGCTGGTGCAAGGTTCTTTGTAAAATCCATTGATGATGCATCTAGTAGAATGCCAACTTCTTTTCTTAACAATAAATGAAAAGTTTAGATATATTAAAAATATCTCCATCTTTGACCGAGAATTAGACAACAAAATCTCCTAGGAAGCTTAGTGTGAAAATTACAACGAATATTTTTTCTACAATGTTTACTAAGTGATAAAGGAAAGATGAAGCAAGATGAGAAAACCAAAGATATAGAAAGGTGAAAAACTTGTTCAAAAAACACAAGATGATATTTTCATTAACTTTAAGTTTCTATGCACACTCGAAATAGAAATTTGCACTTTCCCGAAAGAATAGAAAGAGCTTAAAGGTGAAGACCTCTCTTAGAAGAATGACACTAAAAGATGATGTCAAGTATCTCTAAGCAAGTTACAAATCTAATGTGCCATATAGATATAGGAATTACATACACACTAGATGTCAATGTCTACGAGAGCATCTCACTAGGGACAAACCACTACAAGAGAAACTGCTAAATTATACACTTGAGATATACAATAAAATTCATGAAGGAAATTTAAGGTCCTTAGCATATAATCCTTGCTTAACATGAATTTTTCCTTGATTTCTGTAATAGAAAGGGAAGCCAATGCTTAAGTTTGTATTGTAAGATCCAGTCAACCTGGAAAGACACGCTCGCTTTTCTACAGAGTAGATGTATTGAAGTCTACCTATTTTTGGTGGTCCTTGTTTTGATATAATACATCTTCTCGAAGAGGAGGTTGGAAATATGGAATTTTACTCTGTCCCAAGATGGCCGTTGCTGGCTCCAAAATAAGACCCCTAGTTGATCAACCAATGGCATGAGAGATAAATGCATTTAAATATTGGGAAAAAATAAAATAAAAAACTGATGCCTAATGTAACCCTCAGGGGAATTGGGCAAAATTTTTGGTCAATGCCCAAACTAATAGCTGTCAATGCAAATCAAATGCAATATAGCATGCTTTGCAGTAGGTGTAATAAGAGCATGCTGTGGTGAATTCAACTTGAAATAACACAAATGTGCCATATACTAAACACTTAGAGGGGCTTGATACCAAAAAACACACTCAAGAAATCTGAGCTAAACTTTGCAACAAAAGCTCTATGAATGCAGTGTCTTTGTCCTACTCTATCTACTCATGTGATGTGCAAGAGGCAAAGAGGGAAATTGAAAGCTGATGTGACGCAAGGGGTTGAAACTTCTAAAACAAACTAGTAGTTGAATGATCAATGCAAACATGTGGTGTTCTAACATAACTTTGACATGGAGGTATTTGTCCCAATGTTTGTTGGATTGATGATTTAATGATAAGTTGTGCACAATTGTCTTATTAATAATCTCAGTATGGTCGTCAATCTAAGACTAAAAAACATAGGGAGAGAAGCAACCTGAAGTGTATCCAAATTTGTTGGAAGATTAGTATTGCAGCTTTTGGTGCATCATTGTTATTGTTGTAGGGAATCGACAAACCATATTGGAAAAAACAACACACTATTATGAAGATGTAATCATGATTATGTTGATTTGTAGACTTTCCAGCAATGAAATTCATTTAACTAGATTCCAATGGTTAAGAAGGCACTGGTAGATGCTAACATATGCCAAGCTTTTGATTGGGAGGCATAGACAAGCTACAATGAGAGCATTGATATATATATTTTTAATATTCTTTAGCATGATTCGACAATATGTTGCAGAAGGAATTGAAGAGCCTCATCGATTGAAAGGTGCCTTCCAAGGAGAAGGAATGAGATTCTTTGAGTAGTTTATTTAGCACCAACTAACACACATGAATAATTCAATTTGTACAATAACTTATTGAAGAGTATAATTCTAAAAAAGGTAAATTTTGCAAAATGAGTACAAAATATGGATAAGTAGGATAAACCAATTTTTAGTCATCATAATTACTGCATATGATGTCTAATGATTAATCTGCTAACAAGTATCCCTACGGGGATGGCTGAGAAGGTATAGACTATATTATCTCGTATGTGGATTCATTCTGTTATTAGATAATGATGTAATTATTGTAGACATTATGCTTGTTCTGTATGGATATGTGTTTGAATTGACGAATTGCAGAATTTCAATGGTTGATGGTTTGTATGTAGATTATTTTCCTTTTCCAAGGAAGAAGTGCCACCAATGTTTAATTGTTTAAACTATGAAAAAAAATTCCTTATCATAGGCAGCATAACCTAGCTTGGCATGCAACAGGTCTTCAAAGTGATAAACCATTGGATGTTCTCCCTACTTAAGAACGATATCTATGGAAAATTATGAGGAATTTGTCTAAAATGAGACCTAGATATTTCAAACTTGGACCTTCAAGTATAAAAATAAAATGTCCTACTGAGTAGAATTAAACAAAATCTTGAAAATCTGACCACATAAATGAATATTTTTCATTCGATAGAACAAGAAATCAAAACGAAAAAAGAAATCTCCTAAGTGAACCCAAACAAACTGACAATTTTTTAAAAAGGTAATCATATTTACAAGCATATAAATAGATTTAAAACACCTCCCTGGTAACTTCAATGTCATTAAAAATTAATAAATTCCATAAAAAAACCAAACTTGCTAAGATCCCAAAACCAAGAGTACTTACAACTAGGTGTGGTGAGATTAAGAGTCCTGAAGCAAATATCATAGACAGCCTCATTGTCAAGCACCATACATTCGTCTGCATTTTCTACCAGCTGATGAATAGAGAGTGTGGCATTGTAAGGCTCCACCAATGTGTCTGACACCTTAGGAGATAGGAAAACAGAGAATGTGAGCACCATTCTATCAGGGTATTCCTCCCTAATCTTGGAGATCAAGAGGGTTCCCATTCCAGATCCAGTACCTCCTCCCAAATAGTGACACACTTGAAACCCTGTACACAACAAAAATCCACATCACTTTAGCAAATGAAATCCTACATTTCAAAAACACAAGGTCAAGGATTCGAATCTGAAAAAGACACATACCTTGCAGGCAATAACAGTTCTCAGCCTCCTTCCTAACGACATCAAGCACAGAATCAATGAGCTCAGCTCCTTCCATGTAATGCCCCTTGGCCCAGTTGTTTCCAGCCCCAGATTGGCCAAAAACAAAGTTATCAGGTCTGAAGACCTGTCCATAAGGCTCGATCCTCACACTGCCCATGGTGCCAGGCTCCAGATCCATTAGCACGGCTCGGGGCACAAATCTCCCACAACTCGCCTCGTTGTAGTAAACATTAACCCTTTCAAGTTGTAGATCTGAAGTGCCCTGATATCTCCCAGTAGGATCGATCTTGTGTTCTTCACAGACCACTTCCCAGAACTTGGAGTCGATCTGGTTGCCACATTGGCCCCCCTGAATGTGAAGGATCTCTCGCATTTTTGCTATCGACCCAACTCAGATTTGGATCAGATCTGAACTGCCCCTCTTTCGCCGCTCAAGACATCAAGAATTGTTGCAGAAGATCGCTCAGTGATTAAGGTAAGAAAAGCATCATTAGGTTGCTTCCTATTTCAATAGATCTGCGTGTAACTCCTGTAGGATGCAATCAACGAATCTGAAGATCACTTATTGTTATTTTGATGCAGGACGTATGGCTTTAGGTCAAGGTTCCAGTCTTTTTATTACATATATATTTCCTCACAAAGATAATGCTAGTCTCCAAGATTATGGATGTGATGTGACTATTATAATTGAAGTGCCAAAGATATAGGTGCGATGCCTGTAGATGTGATGATGTTGTGTGCAATGCCTCAGACTTCAAAACCTGCAAGAAAACTCAATGAAACCCACAGAAACCAAACCAAAAGAACAACGAAACCCCAATATCAAAGATGGCTCAGAAACCCTTTTGCAACTTCCGCTTATTTGAAAACCTTTGGCCGCAGAGCTAATAGATAGAGCGACTTTGTTTTAACCCTAAACTGCCCCTCCAAACGGGATTTGTCGCATCCTCCCTCCTTCCCTGGACAAACCACGCAACTGGAGGGAAATGTACGAGGGAAATTAAAACTTTTGATATTTGAAATTTTTTGACATTTTGAAATGAAATACGTGTGTTTTTTTAAGGCCACTCAATTCCATTAAATAAAATGTGTGAGACTTTTCTTGGGGTTAATAAGGGGTTTGGGTAAATAAGTGGTATTGTTGATTATAAATAATTATTAATGAGATTATATCTAAGACATTTATTTAAATTATTAATTATATAAAATTGTTGAATTTTTATTTCATAAACTAGGGATTTTGGTTGATTTTTTAATATAATTATGTGATATTAAAGATGAATTATGGTAACTTAAAAATAAGTTTTATGTGGTTAAAAGGGAAGTAGTAATGTTATGGTATGAATGATTATTTTCAATGAAATTTTTGGTTTAGTAAGGATAATCAGGCGAACGATGCCATAGGGGAGCAAACGGCAAATGGGCCACTCGAACCTGCACAAGGCACCCGGGTGGTCACAACTTAGCAAAACTGATACGGGAGCCCTCGAACGAAACGACCCGACCCAAACGCGCCCAGTCAGGCGACCTCACACGGCACGACACGGCGCGCCCGACCGAATGATGCCACAAGGGAGCAAACGACAAACGGGCCGCCCGAACGTGCACAAGACACCCGGGCGGTCAAAACTCAGCAAAACTGATACGGGCGCTCTCGAATGAAGCGGCCCAACCTGAATGCGCCCGGTCGGGTGACCTCACACAGCGTGCTCGACTGAACGATGCCACAAGGGAGAAAATGGCAAACGGGTCACCCGAACGTGCACAAGGCACTCAGGCGGTCACAACTTAGCAAAACTGATACGGGCGCCCTCGAACGAAATGGCCCAGCCCGAACGCGCCTGGTCAGGCGACCTCACACGGCGCAACACGGCGAATGATGCCACAGGGGAGAAAACGACAAATGGGCCGCCCGAATGTGCACAAGGCACCCAGGTGGTCACAACTTAGTAAAACTAATACAGGCGCTCTCGAATGCAACGTCCCGACCTGAACGCGCTTGGTCAGGCGACCTCACATGGCGCGACACAGCGCGCTCGACCGAACGATGCCACAAGGGAGAAAAAGGCGAACGGGCTGCCCGAACGTGCACAAGGCACCCGAGCAGTCACAACTTAGCAAAACTGATACGAGTACCCTCGAACGAAACGACCCGATCCGAACGCACCCGACCGAAAGATGCCACAAGGGAGAAAATGGAAAACGGGCCGCCCGAACATGCACAAGGCACTCGGGTAGTCACAACTTAGCAAAACTGATACGGGCACCCTCGAACAAAACGACCCGACCTGAACGCGCCTGGTCGGGCGACCTCACACGGTGCGACACGACACTCCCGACTGAACGATGCCACAAGGGAGAAAACGGCAAACGGGCCGCCCGAACGTGCACAAGGCACCCGGGTGGTCACAACTTAGCAAAACTAATACGGGCGCCCTCGAATGAAATGACCCGACCCGAACATGCTCGGTCGTGCGACCTCACACGGTGCGACACGGCGCGCCCGACCGAACGGTGTCACAAGGGAGCAAATGGAAAATGGGCCACCCGAACGTGCTTAAGGCACCCTGGTGTTCACAAATTAGCAAAACTGATATGAGCGCCCTCGAATGAAACGTTCTGAACCGAACATGCCCGGTCGGGCGACCTCCCATGGCGCAACACGGCGCGCCCGACCGAACGATGCCACAAGAGAGCAAGTGAAAAACGGGCCGCCCGAATGTGCACAAGGCACCCGGGCGGTCACATCTTAGCAAAAATGATACGGGCGCCCTCGAACAAAACGGCCCGACCCGAACACGCCCGGTTGGGCGACCTCGCACGGTGCAACACGACGCGCCCGACCCGAACTCGCCCGATCGAGCAACCTCGCACGGCGCAACACGGCGCGCCCGACTGAACGATGCCACAAGGGAGAAAACAGAAAACGGGCCACCCGAAGGGCTTTTGAAGGGGTTCCCCCACCATATGACCGAAAGAAGAGAATGGTCATTCCAGATGCTTCGAAAGTGTTGAGGCTTCAGCCAGGTCACAAGTATTGTCTATTAGCATCTAGGAAGGCTTTCCAAAGAAGTTGGTTGGCATCACTATGATACTATTACGGAATTAGGAGGGAAGAGAAAGGTAAAGGCTCAGGTATCATATGAGAGAAGGAAGCAATTGGAAAATTTGAGATCAAAATCAATGGAGTTAGCCGAAAAGCAGCTTGCCCCAGAGATGGATAAGATAAAACTTGACAACATATTGGTCAATTTCCTTGACCCTTTATTGGTTATTCAGAAGGAGTATGAATACACCACCGTTAATATCAAAGTAATCGACCCCTAGCAGATCAAGGGCTACAAGTTGTAGTTTTCGTCTGAATATCAACATACCACAACCATGCTTACAACCAGGATATGTTTTTTGAGGAGGATAAATCTCGTCGAGATCAACATCAAGAATCCATTGCAAAAAAAAAAGTACAACTTGTGGTGATTCCAGATGAGAATAGATGAATAGATACAATAGATGTCGAATGTGGAAATTATGGAGGAAAAAGATGAAATTCATCTTCCTTTTTCATTCGAGCGAGAGGAAAATCAATCATCAATGAAAATTCAAAATTTTCAAGCTGATCAACAAGATCAACCAAATTGGAGGCAGAGTTGGGGAACCTTCGTAAGTGAATGGGGCCTATGTGATATGGCTACGAGTTATCTACCCCCACACAATCCGATATGTAAACAGTAAACATTGTAGGCATAGGGTTAATTAACCCCACACATAGTGGAGTTAGTGCCCGAAAAGCAGCTTGCCCCAAAGATGGAGCTCTTAGCTTCAATAAAGTATTAGATAAGCTGCATGTTGTGCTCAATGAAGCAGTCAATTTTGAAAATGACAAGAAATTATTTCTGAAGATGAGGTTTTTGACTAGAAAGATATAACTACACAGAAATAATTACATTGTTGATACAATAATAATAGAATCTGCAAACAACCTTCTCACATTCATGATCTGAGTATATAGTGAATTAGACAGAAGTAGGAAAACAATTACTTCTTCAAATCTAATTCGAATTTGGAGGGCTTAGGGGATTGGGGGTTAGGGGTTAGGGGTTAGGGGCTAGGGTTTAGGGGGTTAAATGGGTTAGGGTTTTAGGGTTTTAGGGGGTTAAATGGGTTGGGGTTGGGAATTAGTGTTTAAGGTGTTGGGGTTCTATAATTTATTAGCAAGATTGGCAGAGTCCAATTACAGAAACAACATCGCTTCAACCAACTTTGGGATTCTAGGATCTAGCCCTCCTGAATCCGGAGAGGGATCTCTCCAATATGAACAAAGATGGATTTGTCTTTGAGGTTTGGAATAATGATGTTAGGCTAGTTATGAAGGCCAAGGGTTTGTTTTGTTTTTCGGATGGTTGAGCATGAATGTTACTTGAGGGGAAAGTTCTAAGTGCAAAAGTTTCAAAAGTGAGAAGTTGCAAGCATATAGAACAACTTTGGCTGATAGATAGATATAACATTGATTTTTAGTCCATTGGGCTATGGAGTCATATCTGGGCTTTAATTGAGCAACAACATCAAGAGTGATCCAAGGGGCAAGTCATCTATATCACAAGATTATTGAGATTAAAATGATGGAATGGAAACAATAAAGTGTTGGAAGGGTGGAAACTGATAATAATTTCTCAAGGGATTTATAGTCAGTCCAAACAAGAAAAGCCTCTTAAGTAACTGTTTAAAACCAACCAAGAACAGGACTAACCATAAATTTCTTGGGCAAGTCTGTATTAAAGCAACTTAATTGACAAATAATCCAGTAATCCACATAATTACTTTCAGAAAGTATGAAAACACATAAGAGAAACACAATGTCACCTTAAGATCAGATAAGGTACTTTTAAACCTAGTCTGCTTTCAGTCAACACCAAGGGAAACTTTCAGAACCTGCCTTTGGAGAAAAGAATCTAGGAATCAGGGCAAACCATATCTTCTCTAGTCTAACTTTAATAGCAAATAATGGAAATCACATTCAGGAACAATGTTTAGCAAACAGAAGGACGAGGGAACACCAACATTCCTAACTGTTTAAACTGTATTGAATCATTCTTAAATAAACAAATTTGAGGAAAACATTAAGATAAAGATTTCTCAGCCAGAGAAGGTTACTGATATACAGTAGATCCTAACCCTGTTTAAACTGTTCTTTACAGCAGAATATGAACAATATGGCATACATAGAAGGAAAAACAATTCACAAAGAAAGAAGCACTTCACCAGTAATATAGACCAGGATCCCAAGGAAAAGCTTGTTATTGATGTCAAACCAGTTACAGTCTTCAAGTCCAATGTTTCAGTTCAACAATCATCTTCACTATAGCCTAACTAATCTATCACAAGCAGAGCTCCAAGGGCCAGTGAACACTATTTACAATCAGGAGTTTAGGCTCAAATGTATTTCAAAGCTCTGTAAGCAACTCTACCAACAATTTTTTTATCTTCTACAGCAGTATTTATAGAAGGATGAGGAGGTGAGAACCAAAAAGATCTCAAGGGTCATTAATACAGATTAAATGACTTCTCGGCCCTTTGAGGGGTTCGATAGAGAAGTGAACAGGTGGACTACTGTATTAATGTTTACAATTATGAATTTAAAACTCGATGGGAGTCTTATTTGACTTTGAGGCTCTGTGTAATGTGTGGAGTAACTCTGCAGATATTTCTGCATTGATTTCCTTGCAGAAGTAACTCCCTGGCTGTGCTGGAGGCGAATATCAAATTTTCTTCAATAACTTCGACCTTTGTTTTGAAAGGTTTGAGGCAACAGGTGGCTCTGTGGTAGCTGAGGAATCAATTTTCCTCAGATGTGGCGATGGAAGCCCTCCTGTCAGTGAAATACTTATGATTTTCTTTAAACTGTGTTTTGAGTCGGGGATTAGGCTTTTGATAACCGTCTTAGCCATAATCCCCGTAATATTGTCTTCAATCTTCGTCTGTCGTGCTTTTATTTTTAAAACTGACACTCTCTGACTGTTCCTTTGAATAAAACAGTGTCTTGTCGATGTGCAGGACCAGGCTGGGCTTCTTGGCATCAATGCTCATGAAACATTGACAAACATGGAATTCAAACCTGTGAATGGTTCTTTTTAATAGCCCGAAGGCATAGGAAACGTCTTTCCTAACCCTCGGCTTTCCTTCATTATATAATGGAAAACCATTAAAACACCTGCAAAATACAAAAACCGTTAAGAAATCCTGCGTTTTTAGGTTTAGACTGCTTCAGAAGGCGGGAAAGATCGTGGCCGTTGGATGGCTGCATCCAACGGTGGAGATTTTATTCAAAGGCGGTTAAAGAGATCGCAAAATCGCATCACAAATATTTGCGATGAGTGATCAGGGGTTTCACATAAAAATGTGATTTTGCGATTTGCGCGATGGAGGGATTTATGTGATGTGTTGATCGCATCGCAAATATTTGCGATGGATTAATTAAATCAAACGAAATGAAAATGCGATTTCGCGATATGCGATCGGGCGGATTGATCACATCGCAAGTTTTAGCGATGGGTCGATTGACCAACCCATGGAAAATGCGATAATGCGACATTGCGATTTGCGATAAGCGGTGGGCCATATATTATATGATATGAAATTTATAATAAAGTTTATATAATAACGTATGGCGAGGTATGGAAAAGGGGAAGTGGTTAGAAGGGTAGGGCTTTATAACATAAAGTCTTCATTATAAAGTCCTTTGGGTTATTTGAGGGGTTTCGGTAAAGCTAAAGAATGAGTCTTCAACCTTAATAATAGTGATTTTCATGAAGGGGAGAAAATGAATCATGAAAACACAGGGGATTTTACGGAGAAAGAGGGGAGCATATGAAGGTTAGTTTTGAGTGGGAGAAGGGCGAAAATGATGGTTCTTGACAGTCTCTTATGAAAGTGGCGGAGATTTGAGCATGTGATAATGAAATGAATTCCGGACGGAGGCATGAGGCCTTCAAGGAGTCTTGAGCCAACAATTTTTAGTGATAAAATTTGTTCCTTGGAGGCTCAAAAGTCTTAGCCACCTTTTGGTATAACAAAATATTATAGATGGCTAACATAAGGGAGTTAGAAAATAAGGGTTAGAGGTTTAGGGTTTAGGGGGTTAAATGGGTTAGGTATTTAGAGGTTTAGGGGCTTAGGGGATTTAGCAGTGAAGGATTTTAGCTAGGGGTTAGGGGTTAAGGGGTTTAGAGGTTTATGGTTTAGGGGGTTAGGGGTTAAGGGTTTAGAGGTTTATGGTTTAGGGGTTAAATGGGTTAGGGGTTTAGAGGTTTAGGGGGTTAAATGGGTTAGGGGTTAAGGGGTTATATGTTTAGGGTTTAGGGGGTTAGGGGATTTAGCAGTTAAGGATTTTAGGGGTTTGAAGTTAGGGGCTAATGGGGTTAGGTTTTCGGGGGTTAGGGTCGGGAATTAGGGTTTAAGGGGTTAGGGTTAAGGGTTTAATGGTTTAGGGTTTAAGGGGTTAGGGGTTAAGGGTTTATAGGTTTAGGGTTTAGGGGGTTAAATGGTTTAGGGGTTTACTAAGGGTTTAGGGGGTAAATGGGTTAGGGGTTTACTAGGGGTTTAGGGGGTTAAATGGGTTAGGGGTTAAGGGTTTATAGGTTTATGGTTTAGGGGTTAAATGGGTTAGGGGTTTAGAGGTTTAGGGGATTAAATGGGTTAGGGGTTGGGAATTAGTGTTTAAGAGGTTAGGGGTTAAGATGATAGTTTCATTGGTCTCTATTTGTGCACATTAGTTGCTTATTCTTTGCGTCTCAATGTAACCAATTTGTAAGTATTGTTGCTTGTTGCCATGTCTTCTTTATTTATTATAAAGAGATAGGAATTAAGAGAGGAACCAGTATCATAGAAGAAAGAATATGTGACCATATTACTCTATATGGAGATGGGAGATAGGGGCACCCTACCTACCTACTAAATGTCTAAACCAAATGTGGTGTAAACGTCTGTAATGGTGGTCGATTATACGAGGAGAGGATTTTATGAGGAGGCACTAGATTTTAAGGCGGTCACAATTTATCATTTTTTATACGACCACCCTCACACGACCCAACCCAACCCGACCCGACCCGCCCGAACGTGTTTCCTTGGGTAGCCTCATGACACGACACGACCTGACCAGACCCAACCCGACCTGACCCGCCCGAACGTGTTTCCTTGGGTGCCCTCACAATATGGCACAACCTGACCTGACCCGACCCGAACGCATTTCCCTGGGCGGCATTAGTACACGACTCGACCTGACCCACCTGAACGCGTAATTTCCCAGGGCGCCCTCATGACACAGCCCGACATGACCCGACCCGGTTGGACATGTTCCTTGGGTGCCCTCACATGACCCAACCTGACCCGACCCGGTCGGACATGTTCCTTGGGCGCCCTCACATGACCCAACCTGACCCAACCCTCTCGAACATGTTTCCTTGGGCGTCCTCACGGTACAACACAACCCGAACCGACCCAACTCGAAGGCATTTCCTTGGGCGACATCACACGACCTAACTCGACCGAACTTGCCTGAACGTTGAAGGCACTAGGGAGAAAACGACAAATGGGTCGCATGAACGTGCACAATGTACATGGGTGGTCACAACTTAGCATTTTTTATATGACCTCCCTCACACGATTTGACCTAAATGAGTTTCCTGTGGCGCGCCCCTCACACGGCACGCCCTGACCCACCCGAACAAAGGGCGCACGAGGGAGGAAACAAAAAGGGATCGCACAAACATGCACAAGCAACATGAGTGGTCACAACTTAGAATTTTTGATACAAACACCCTCATACAACCCAACCCGACCTGACTCGACCCGCCTGAACGCGTTTCCTTGGGCGGCCTCACACGACACGACCCGATCAGACCCAACTCGACCCGCCCGAATGCGTTTCCTTGGGCGGCCTCACACGGAATGGCTTGACTCGACTCGACCCGACCCGACCCGCCCAAACGTGTTTCCTTGGGTGCCCTTAATTATAATATGGCACGAACCGACCTGACCTAACCCGAACTCGTTTCCAGCTAATTAGGCGCCATCACATGACTCGACTCGACCCGTACGAATGTGTTTCCTTGGGCGGCCTCACATGACAAGACCCGATCACTAGAGCGCCATCGGTACATGAATCGACCCGACCCATACGAACGTGTTTCCTTGGGCGGCCTCACACGACACAACTCGACCAGACCCGTACGAATGTGTTTCCTTGGGCGGCCTCACACGACACGACCCGACCATACCCAACTTGACACGCCCGAACGCGTTTCCTTGGGCGACTCACACGACACGACCTGACCCGACCTGAAAGGGATAGTTGAACGAGCGAACAATGCCACAAGGGAGAAAACGACAAATGGGTCGCCTGAACGTGCACAAGGCCGCACCTGGGCGGTCACAACTTAGAAAAACTGATACGGGCGCCCTCGAATGAAACGACCCGACCCGAACGCGCCCGGTCGAGACCTCACATAGCACGCCCAACTAAACTATGCCACAAGGGAGCAAACGTCAAACGGGCCACCCAAACATGCACAAGACACCCGGGCGGTCACAACTTAGCAAAACTGATACGAGAGCCCTTGAACGAAACGACCTGACCCGACCTGAACGCGCCCGGTCAGGCGACCTCACACGGCACGACACGACGCATCCGACTGAACGATGCCACAAGGGAAAAAACGGCAAACAGGGCGCGCCAAACGTGCACAAGGCACCTGGGCGGTCACAACTTAGCAAAATTGATACAGGCGCCCTCGAACGAAACGACCCAACATGAACTTGCCTGGCTGGGCGACCTCACACAGCGTGACACATCGCGCCCGACCGAATGATGCCACAAGGGTGCAAATGGCAAACGGGCCGCCCGAACGTGCATAAGGCACCTAGGCGGTCACAACTTAGCAAAAC
The DNA here is from genome assembly GCA_034641835.2 of Pinus albicaulis. Taxonomy (NCBI): domain Eukaryota; kingdom Viridiplantae; phylum Streptophyta; class Pinopsida; order Pinales; family Pinaceae; genus Pinus; species Pinus albicaulis. Next base: position 777,462,627 of record CM076578.1, read on the forward strand.
TGATATGGGTGCCCTTGAACGAAATGGCTCGTCCCGAACGCGCCCGGTCGGGCGACCTCACACGGCGCGACACGACGCGTCCGACCGAATGATGCCACAAGGGAGAAAATGACAAACGGGCCGCCCAAACGTGCACAAGGCACACGGGCGATCACAAGTTAGCAAAACTGATATGGGCGCCCTCGAACGAAACGGCCCGACCCGAACGCGCCCGGTTGGGCGACCTCACACAGCGCGACACGACGAACGATGCACAGGGGAGCAAATGGAAAACATGATGCTCGAATGTGCACAAGGCACCTGGATGGTCACAACTTAGCAAAACTGATACGGGTGCCCTCGAACGAAACAACCTGACTCGAACGCGCCTGGTCGGGCAACCTCACATGGCGTGACACGGCGTGCCCGACCAAACGATGCCACAAGGGAGCAAACGAAAAACGGGTCGCCCGAACGTGCACAAGGCACCCGAGCGGTCACAACTTAGCAAAACTGAAATGGGCGCCCTCGAACGAAACGACTCGACCCGAACAAGCCCTGTCGAGCGACCTCACATGGCGTGACACGACGTGCCCAAATGATTAATGATGCCACAAGGGAGCAAACGGAAAACGGGCCACCCGAACGTGCACAAGGCACCCGGGCAATCACAACATAGAAAAACTGATACGGGCGCCCTAAAACGAAACGGCCCGACCCGAACGCGCCCAGTCGGGCAACCTCACATGGTGCGACACGGCGCGCCTGACCGAACGATGCCACAAGGGAGCCGGGCCGCCCGAACGTGCAAAAGGCACCCGGGCGGTCACAACTTAGCAAAACTGATATGGGTGCCCTCGAACGAAACGACCCGACCCAAACGCGCCCGGTCGAGCAACCACACATGACGCGCCCGAATGATTAACGATGCCACAAGGGAGAAAATGGCAAACGGGCCACCCGAACATGCACAAGGTACCCGGGCAGTCACAACTTAGCAAAACTGATACGTGCGCCCTAAAACAAAACAACCCGACCCGAACGCGCCCATTCGGGCGACCTCACATGGTGCGACACGACGTGCCTGACCGAACGATGCCACAAGGGAGAAAACGGCAAACGGGCCGCACAAATGTGCACAAGGCACTCGGGAGGTCACAACTTAGAAAAATTGATATGGGCGCCCTCGAACGAAACGACACGACCCGAACGCGCCCGATCGGGCGACCTCACATGGCGCGTGCGAACGAACGATGCCACAAGGGAGCAAATGAAAAACGGGCCACCCGAACGTGCACAAGGCACTCGGTCAGTCACAACTTAGCAAAACTGATAAAGGCGCGCTCGAACGAAATGGCCCGACTCTGACGCGCCCAGTCGGGCGACCTCACACAGCGCGACACGACGCGCTCGACTGAACGATGCCACAAGGGAGCAAATGGAAAACCGCGAGCCGCCCGAACGTGCACAAGGCACCTGGGCGGTCACAACTTAGCAAAACTGATACAGACACCCTTGAACGAAACGGCCCAACCCGATCCGAACGCGCCCAGTCGGGCAACCTCACACGGCGCGACACGGCACGCCCGACTGAACGATGCCACAAGGGAGCAAACGACAAACAGGCCGCTCGAACGTGCACAAGGCACCCGGGTGGTCACAACTTAGAAAAACTGATACGGGCGCCCTCGAACGAAATGATCGGGCCCGAACGCACCTAGTCGGGCGACCTCACACGACACGACATGGCGAACGATGCCACAGGGGAGAAAACGGAAAACGGGCCGCCGAAACCAAAAACTATCACGGACGATCACAACAGCAAACTAATATGTGCGCCCTCCAAGCGAAATGGCCAGGCCGAGATGCGCTGGTCGGGCGACCACCTATGGCGCGACACGGCGCGCTAGGAACTGCTGATGCCACGGGAAAACGACAAGCGGGGTATTTTGGATGTGCCTGAGGCACCCGAGGGCGGTCACAACTTAGCAAAACTGATACGGGCGCCCTCGAATGAAACAACCCAACCCGAACGCACTCAGTCGAGCAACCTCACACGGCGCGCCCGAACAATTAATGATGCCACAAGGGAGCAAACGGAAAACGGGCCACCCAAACGTGCACAAGGCACCTGAGCAGTCACAAATTAGCAAACCTGATACGGGCGCCCTCGAACGAAAAGGCCCAACCCAAACACGCCTGGTTAGGCGACCTCACATGGCACGACACGACGCGCCCGACCGAACGATGCCACTAGGGAGAAAAACGGGCCGCCCGAACGTGCACAAGGCACACGGGCGATCACAACTTAGCAAAACTGATACGGGTTCCCTCGAACAAAACGGCCCGACCAGGCCGCCGTAAGCCTCCTCGCTGACCACAGGTCCGAAGAGCAATGCAGGCAAGCCCGAGCGGGCCACCGAGGAGACGTCACCTGAACACCCCGGCAGTCCACTGACAGAAAATTGATACGGGTGCCCTCGAACGGGGAAATGGCCCAACTTCCGGACCGCCGTCGGGGCGACCCTCACATGGCGCGCCGGCGAACGATGCCACAAGGAAGCGGCAAGCGGCCCAAACGTGCCTAGGCACCGGCCGGTCCTGCTGCGCCGTGTCTGAGCCCCTGGCAAACAGCAGGCCAGCTGAAGCCAGCCTTCAGTGTGACCTACCAGTGACCCTGCTTAAACCCATCAGGCTGATGCCTGAGGAGCAAATGAAACCAGGCACGCCATTTCACACAGAACTTGCACAACCCTAAACAGGCTGGAAGACCTCGAACCCGTGATGTGACCGAAACGTGCCAGTCAGACGACTCCTGGCAAGCGATCACCAAAAATAACTCCCAAACCCTAAACCCTAAGATTGTTCCTAAACACTAACAACACTTGCCTCCTAAACGTGGCAATACCGACACTTGACACAACTATCGCAATATCGACCCTTCTTCTAACTATCGCAATACTGACAGTAATCTCTATAATGTCGCAATACCGACGCTATGCCCCAAATCGTTGCAATAGCGACACTTAGCTCTCTATAATGTCGCAATAGCGACACTTATCTTCTATAACGTCGCAATACCGACACTTTGCACCCAAGCATCGCAATAGCGACACTTAGCTCGAAGTGTCGCAAGACCGACACATTTCTCCAATCCGTCGCAATTCCGACGCTTTTCTATAAACGTCGCAAGACTGACACTTACCTCGAAGTGTCGCAATACCCACACTTATCTCCAAACGTTGGTAAAGCGACGGTTGTGGGCGGGATTTGAAAATTTGATAAAAATTGGGGAAATTTCCGACATTTGGTCAAAAGTGTCGGAATTTCCGGCAAATGTACTAGTGCAGATATCAATATGTTTAGATCTATAATGAAACACAGGATTAATAAAGAGTTTAATGCAACTCTGATTATCACAATGTATCAGTGTGGGATCTAAACGTGAACTAAACAAACCAACCAGGATCTTCCTCATCCAGATAGCCTCACATGTAGCTTGACTCTCTGCCATGTATTCTTCTTCCGCTGAACTGAATGCCATGGATCTTTGTTTCCTGCTGTACCAAGAAACTGCTGTAAATCCGATACTGAAAACCCCTCCTGATGTTCTCTTTCTGTCTGTTGGGCTGCCTGCCCAATCTGCATCTATGAAGCCATGCAACTTCACCTCATCCGCCTGTCTGTACCATAATCCATACTCAGATGTGCCCCTGAGATACCTTAGGACATGCTTGTCTGCCTTCCAAAAGAGCTTGGTAGGCTTAACCATCACTTTTGAAAGTTGGTTCACCGCATAGCATATGTCCGGTCTTGTATTAACTAAATACATGAGAGAACCCACCAACTGTCGATAAACAATGGCATCCACTACCTCTGCCGATGTAACATCCTCTTTCCTCCAATTTCCTGGAAGAGGAGTGTCGATAGGCTTGCATCCTTGCATGTGAAACTTCTCAAGTATCTCCCGGGCATACTTGCCTTGAGACACAAACAATTCACGTTCCCGCTGCCATATTTCCAATCCAAGGAAATAACGAAATCCTTCATCTCAAACTCCTTTGCAAGATCTGCCTTGCATGAGTGTATCAACTGCTCATTACCCATTAGTATTAAATCATCAACATAAAGAACAATGATTAAAAGCTTACCCTCCACCACAATTTGGTATAAGTTTGCATCTGCATCACTCTTGGTGAAGCCAAGTCTAGTGAAATAGCTTTTGATCTGAGTGTACCAAGCACGTGGTGCTTGCTTCAGCCCATACAATGCTCTTTTGAGCCTGCACACATGCGACTCACTGCTGAAGATCTCAAATCCTTCAGGCTGCTCAATGTACACTTCTTCCTCGATGATCCCATTAAGGAACATAGTCTTCACATCCATCTGATGAATGTGCCAACCCATCTGTGATGAGAGAGCAAGGATGGTCCTTATGGAAGAATATCGTGCGACAGGTGCAAAGGTTTCTTCATTTTCAATCCCCTCGATATGTGAGAAGCCCCGGGCAACAAATCTTGCCTTATACTTCTCGACGCTCACATCAGTAACTTGCTTTACCTTGTAGATCCATCTTGATCCTACAACTGATTTACCCACCGACCTTTGAACAATCTCCCAAGCACTTTTTTTAACAATGGAGTCATACTCCTCCACCATGGCATCTGCCCATGTGGGCTCTTGCACTGCTTCTTCAAAAGAAGATGGCTCTGTCATGATATACTTGCTCATAAGAGCCATGTATCCAGTAAATTAGTCAGGTGATTGTCTCTGTCTGCGCTATGATGTGGGGACTCCTACATTCTGTGCCACATCAAGCTTCAGTCTCTCAGCTTCTGTGGTACGCTTTCTGCCTTGTCTAATGTTTGGTTCTACATGAGTGGACTCCTCCACTCCATGAATCTCCTCCTATGGCTTATCCACATCTGGAGGCTTATCTTTAGGAACAAGAAGTTCCTCCTCTGGATGCAAGTGTAGCTCCCTCTCAAGCGACAACTTCATGGCTTTCACCTCATTGAATTTTATATGCCATCGCACCACAGTCATCCGACTGTCTGGAAAATACACACGATAATTATGGGGTGTTTCTGTGTACCCCACAAATATCCCAACTTCTGCAGTTGGCTCCAACTTCTTCCTGGTGTCCTTTGTCACATGAATGTAAATAGATGAACCAAAAATCTTCAAATGAGAAATGTCAGGCTTCTTACCAGTAAAATCTTCTTCAGGTGCACTCATTCCAAGTACTCTATGAGGACAATGTTTTTGGACATAAACCGCAGTGTTGCATGCTTCCGCCCACAAGTGCATTGGTAGGCCCTGGTCATGCAACATAGCTCGTGCAGCACCCACGATCATTATGTTCTTCCTCTCCGCAACCCCATGCTTCTATGGGTTATGATGCACTATGAGTTATCTTCAAATTCTTTCTTTGCTACAGAAGTCTTTGAATTCGTTCGAGATGGATTCACCACCATTATCGCTCCGTAGAGCCTTCACTTTCTTCCCCGACTCCTTCTCCACCAATGCTTTAAACTCACAGAACTTTGAGAATGTTTTGCTCTTCTTCTGCATGAAGAATATTCAGCATCTACGAGATTAGTCATCAACAAATATAACATAATACCTGTGTTTTGCTGTTGAAGCAACCGAGAAAGGTCCACACACGTCTGTGTGAATTCTCTCAAGGATCACCGAAGCACGGTTCTCCTTCTCATGAAAGGTGGTCTTCAAAAAATTACCCATAGTACATCCCTTGCACTAATCTGACTGCGCAAGAGTACCCTTGGGAAGTCTAGTAGAAATCTGTTGCAAAATCTTCAAAGCGCCATGGTGAAGATGGCCCAATCTCTTGTGCCATAATTTGCCCTCATCCCGGCTCACCACTTCTTCTGCTTTGCCAATCATTGCAACGCAACCATCTACCTCCAGATTGTAGAGATTCTTAACTCGAATCCCTATCCTCTTGGTTTGACCTGTTGTTTTATGTCATAGGAAAGCTTTTCCCTCACTGAAAACAACGCCATAACCTCCGTCTTCCAACATTGCGACCGAGACCAAGTTCTTCTTTAGACCTGGAACATGCATAACATCTTTCAACATAAATGGTTTACCTGACTCCCTCTCAAAGGTAATGGTCCCAATGGTGATCACATTTTATCGACCATCGTCGCCCATCTCTATATGCATTTGAAGGTCCTTCTCCTCCAAGTCATTAAACAACTCCTTGTCTCCCGTCATATGGAAAGACGCACCACTATCAAGATACCACACCGATCCCATTACGCTTGAAACCAAGCATGCGATCAAAGAGAAATCAAGTTCAAATTGCAAGGCTAAGGCCTCACCCGCTGCAGCTCCAACAACCTTCTTGTTCTTCTTCTTCTGTGGGCAGTTAGTGGTGAAATGCCCATGTTCGTGACAGTGAAAACACTTCACCTTGGACAAATCTTGCTTCTTGCCTTTAGCTTCGGATTTTGGATGGGATTTTTTCCCCTTCCCCTTCCTCGATTTGGCAGCCAAAGCCCAATTCTCTTCATCTTCATTCTTCGATGAAGAGCCATCCCTGGTACTTCGCCTTATCTCCTCCTGCATAAGATCCGACCAAAGTCGCTCCCAACTCGGCAGTTTCTCCCATCCATTGACAAAGTCTTCGTAGCTATGCCAACTCTTTGGAAGCCCAAGGAGAGCCAAGTTCACCAAGTAATCATAATCAACATTAATCCCCACACTTCCCAGTTCATCCCTACAGTGGACAAACTTCGTGAGATATTTTGGAATACTATCGCCCTTCTCCATTTTTATTTTTCTGAGCTTATCTTTCAACACCAACTTCCTCTGGTCACTGCTGCTTTGGAAAAAATCTGTCAAAGTCTTCCACATTGCAAATGGAGTGGCTTTCCCGTGAAGGCTAGACATAATATGGTCCTTCACAGCTTCCAAGAGAATTCTTCTTGTCTTTGCTACTTTCTTTTGCCATGCGTCAAGTAATGCAACATCGCTAGATCCCAGCTTAGGAACATCGCTATCGATGAACTCCTTCAGTCCATTATCTTCCAGCACCACCTCCATCCTATCCTTCCAGGCTATGTAATTGGAGCTCCCATCAAGGGCATACTCCAATCGCAACCCATTGAAAGACATTTCAATGTATACTCAACTGTCGCACCAACAAATATCTGCAGCAAATTTAAATTGTCCACCAGCACAAACTCAACAATTCTTTGCAATTGCAATCTTCAAGAATTAACACTGCTCTGATACCATGTAGAAATTATATACAAGATATGCATGTATATATCCAGATTCTCCTGATCTAACAATATTTATCTTCTTGCTAAATATAGAATCCTTCCACTGTTAATCTTTTGCGGAAATTAAAATCACTTGCAAACACATGAAGCAATAAAAACAATCGCACATAACACAGTTGTTTAACGGGAAATCCTAAAGCTAAAAACCCCAACTATCATATATTATGTATCATGGAGATCATGTAACAATCTCATACAAAGCTTAGTACATCAAGTTCTCAGTACAATCAATCGTCACACATTAATAAGAAGAAATATGCAAATCCATGCACTGATTTCTTGCAACCTTCTTGCCTCCATATACAATCCTTATTTGAAGAAGACCATTGAATGAATTGAATCTACCTTTCTTACTAGCTGATACAATCCTCATTAGCCCTCCAATGTGTGTGATGCAATCAATGCATCACTGTAGTCACAAAAGATAATCCATCTCACCTTTTCACCTATCTCTCCAGGTCTCCTTTAGGCCCGACATGCAGCGTAGTTAATTCTTTGTATTTGTTCAGTTGATTAGTGAGTTATTATTTGTGAATTAATTAACTAATTAATTCACTCCACTCTCACTAGTGTATCATTCAGTTAGACTAGATACAACTAGCTCAACTAAGTTTAACTCCAATAACTGAGTTAAATTGAATAACAACTCCATGAACTACTCTTCCAACTCTGTCATAACTTTGCCACTTCAGTTCTAACTAAGTCCTCCATGCATGAACCACCAGTAAACCCTAGGAATTGCGTAATTCCTTCAGCCCACTGATTTGCCAAATCTGCACACTAAAATTAAGTGCTCCAAGAGAATAAGTTGATGTTTATTATCGGATTATTATTAAGAGCTAATAATAATCGACACTTCTATTTTTAGATCGACGATCTATAAATAGACTTCGCGCAATATTCTAAAAATAGAATTTCATCTATTTTTCCAACTTGACCAACCATCCACAAATAGCATCCTGCAACTTCTGAAATATGGTCACCATGTCTAAAAATAGACATAGTCTAAAAATAGACTTACACCTAAAAATAGCCTGCGGGCCCACTTAGTGAAGGTGACTAATTTTCACTAAGCTCATCATCTTGTTGAATCTCAACAATGAGCTTCTCCTTAGATTTCTTAGCAACAAAATTTCTTTGGATATTGTTGATAATGAACAACACCTAATAAAAAATGCCATGTTTCTTCTAAATAATAATGAGGATAACAAAACTTCAATTGAGATTCACCTTAAGAAAAAGCATGAAGATACCACATGAAAATTTGAAAAATGAGAGAGAAAGCATCTTAAGTTCACCTAAGCCATACCGAAAGTGTTAACAACTCATAATAAAACATTATTTTATTTGCCAACATTTTGACACTTGAGGTCAGTGATTCCTTAATGCAACAATTTGGTTTTTTAGTAAGTTTGGAATGCCCCTTGGTTCATATTTATGGAAGGAATGTGCCAAAAAACAAGTTTCACACCCTCGAGGTAAGCAACCCCTTAACTAAATGATTTAATATTTTTGGGACAACTAGGACTTGAATTTGGTTTTGTTTCTAGCAAATTGGCCCAATATGAGAAATTTCTCACCTCTAAGGTGAGCCACTACTCTAGCTTGGTGAATTACCCAAAAGATGAGACAAATCACTACCTCACTTGGAAAATCTCTCAACAAAAGACAAATTGCTCATATCTAAGGCAATCAAGCCTCTCTATTTCAATGATGCACTAATAAAATGAATCACTTAGCTTGGGCTGCTAGCCACCCTTTTAACCTCGACAATTTACCAATTCACCCTTTAAGTCTGGAATTTTAACATTTTAGGAAAATTAGCATGTTTTTTTATTGTTATTTCCATTGAAATTTCCCTAGGAAGAAAATCACTCATCTTGGATGGAAATTCGCCATCTAACGCAATAATTTTTCTACTTAAACTCTGCCCCAACTATTTTGCACTTGCTTCTATTCCCTTTTTATCAAAATAAATTCCATTAGATGAAATCGTAAACATGGGGTGGGGAATGTATGTACAAAACACTCAATGTTTCTCTCTTTAATTACCTTGTGTTTCATTGGTGCATCCACATTTCACTCATTGGATTTCCATTTACCCTAGGTAGGCCTATGTTACCTTGTTAATATAGGTGGATGTTTTATTATTTGATATCATGTAGTAATAGTTTGAAGAGTTTTTTAGGGGTGTTTTCACTTGCACACAAATTGGTTCATTTACCAATCTAATGTGTAACACTCTTTTGGTCTCCAAACAACTCTCTTCATGTTAGATCTACCTTGATATGTTGATGCAAGGGCTTCAATATAATCAAACAAAATCCATGATTTCCTTTCCAAATTGATTTATTGGATCCAACAAGTGTGCATTACACATTGGTCCTTGTGCTCCCCATCTTTCATTAGAGGTTGGTTTGAAGTGGTTAACATCATTACTAAGCATTAGAGGAAACCATAGAGATTGTGTAATATACCCCCTCCTAATCCCAACCCACAAAACCTATTAGAAGGAGCTGGTTACTATGATGACCTGAGATCCAAGGTAGCATTATGGAAATGGGGTCTACCAATTTTGATCTTTTTCAACTTCCTTAAAACTTCCTATGGAGGAATTCATCATGCTCATCTCGTCAAGATGATTCTATTGATATAAAAAATTTCCCAATCTGACTCTCAGACCAATCGGTATGGCCATTCGAAGCCCTGACCAATTAAAGGGTGCCACGATATTAGGATGCCACGTGGAACCCATGTGGAGCCCTCGTCATTGTCCAAATATTAATCCACCTATTAGTTGTCGACTCATTCATACTCCAAGTCACAGGTTGACCCTTCTCAGCTGCTTACAAGGCTAAAAGGGGAACTTTCAACACACAACACACACACACACAAACATATTTGTGTGTGTGTGTGTGTGTGTGTGTGTGTGTGTGTTTGATTATGCATAGGCGCAGACCACCCTATCCAACTCACCCTAGGACTTCAATCCTGGACATTATGTTTATGCTCTCCGTCCAAACCCATCGGGATGACGAGGATTGGGATTATGTGGACTTGCATAGGGACATGTCGAGCCTTAAATAATTGTCAGGGTGATGGCACTTTATAAGGTGTTACATATCGTTAAGAGATAGAGACAAGATGTTTCTTGTTCCCCGAAGTCTGTCTCCCATGAGGAACAAAGGCATGCTCCAAACAACAACTTGGGTAGACAAGGCTATGGGATTACATGGAGGCATAATATGCATATCCATTACAATCCTGCAGAGAGCGGTCATATGACGGTTGAGTTGTTCTGACACTTGAAGGAGTAGCTAGGGCGGGGTGAAATTTCCTAAAGGATCACATCCACGATCCTTTGTCGCATGCGGTATAATTTTTGCATTGACGGTGAGATTACACGCACGTGTGTGTGTGTGTGTGTGTGTGTGTGAATACATGAATAAACCCATATGGATGTAACGTTATCCTTCCTGATATTGAAATAAAGAAACAAGGCTTACTGGCCCATTGTACAAGCGATACAATAAATAGAATGGGATTTTCCCATTCATAATCATTAAGGCCCATTAGAAAATTTGCAAAATCGTCAGAACTTAGGGGTCTACAAGCCTCTCAGGCTAATGTTAATAGATAAAATCAATCCCATCTTATCTCTGAGATCCATTGATCCCTCGGGCTATTAATAAAAATACAAAAAACTCATGGAAGCAAACAAGAACATACAATGACCAAATTCCTATTAGGAAATGTAACGACCCATTCCTAAGTTATAAGCAAAATAACATTAGCGAGTATACGACATACGCATATGATAGCTACACATGCATATATCGCATACCCCACACTAGTATTAAGACTACCTAAGTTAGAGTAACGAATTGAATATTACCATATATTTAATTTCGCCAAGATATAACGAAATATCAATAGGATACCTAACACGTATAACGCTCTATATGCATATGCATGGGAGAGCATTATTCAATAAAATCAAAATATAATTGAGTAAAAATTATATGTGAGTAGACCAATAAAATAATAATATAATTTAAATAATTATAAAGACAATTTAATTAAGTTAAAAACAAACATAATACAATTGATCTTAAAATAATCAAATCAAAGTTAATATCTCCTTAAATGCATAAAATATCCACATAAAGGCATAAAATATCTCCTTAAATGCATAAATATCCCCATAAATGCCATCATATCTACGTAAGTATGAGGAGGTGGAGAAAAGTTATATAAGTAGGGGAACATGAAGGAGAAGGGAGGGGGGGGGTTTGGGTTTGCAAAATTCTGTATGATTGTGAAGAGGAATGGTTGAAGGATATGAACTGTTTTGAAAGGGAGACTCATCGTTCTTGGAATTCTGGGCAGAAGAGGCATCTTCTGGGTCTAGGATTGTTTCCTATATTGGCTGGGAGGAAACGATTGTTTCGGTAACTTGTCCGCTGCATTCACGAGGAGAACCACATCTCAAGAAATCATCAGTTTCGTTCCAGGTATTTTCCTAAGTATAAAATAGTTGCTTATGTAAGTTTTAAATTTACTGCTAGTTTCATTTATTTGCATCTATGGCTGAAATATATGTATAGGATTAAATTCATGAATAAAAATGATGAGTAGGGGCTTTACAGGAAATTACATTCCACGAGAAGCTAAGAAATCTCAACCCCCAATCAATTCACAAGAAAGAATCACACATTTGAGCATTAAATTTAACAACACTACAAGCCTTTAGCCCACACAACATTTGTATAACTGACATATATAAGAAACGACACTCCTCAACATTAGCCTATCATTATATTAATGCAAATAACATAGACGATATAGCAGTCACAACGACAAACATAATATTATACTTATCTTATAAAAGTTCTGGAAATTGCGAGTGGGACCCTAACTCTCCACCCAACCATAGATGAGTTGCAACCAAGTCTTTCTTATAGTTGTCACCCTTGAGCCAAATTCCAGTGCTTTAGGTGGAGTGCTTTTGTGGGCTTTTGACCAACATAACAACTAAAACAGGGTGCCCCAAGCCACACTGCCGTCATCCACCAACTACCCACATCATCATTCAAAATTTTAGGCATAAACACTTCATGCTAGGTTACCGCAGTGAAAATAACTTCAACTCACTTTTCAGGAGAAGAGAGCCCACAATAAGGAAGGTTCACCAATGGTTAAGTTAATGGGTAAATAAATCACTTCTCTAGGTGGTTCCTCAGTGATTCAAGCACCAATGCTTCAGCCTCAAGGCAACTCCTAGTGATTCATCATCCCTCACCACATGTAGAAATTATAAAAACAATATGTATACCAATGGATTCAATATGATCATGCAATATACTAGAGCAAGATACTAAATCCTTCTACAATTAATTTGCGGAAATTAAACACGATCGCACAATCACACCAAATAAGAGAAAGAAGCAAATCAATTGGAAAACACAGATATTTTTCCCAGGGAAAGCTTGCTGCTCAAATCCCCTCTATCTCTATTGTATAATGAACCAAGGAATCATGAAACAATACAATGCACTCTTCTCATAAGAGTTTGTTGCATTATCCTGATTCTCTCACATTGATATGGACAAAATTGGGCTAGTACTTAGCCAATTCTCAACCTCTGCTCAGCCTGCCTTGCTTACGCAATCCCTAGTCAATTAATCCCTATTAAATATGATAATTAAGCTTCCTTAACGACGCAATACATCATGGGCATCCTATGGTGTATATAATTGCACCCAGGCAATTTGCTATAAATACAACTGATAGATAACTTCCCTTTAACCTCTACCTCAATTGGGTCTTCATCAAAACTGACATGCATGCAACTATTAATAGTAAATCATCTGTCACTTGACATGTCACTGCATGTGAATTAAATCTGATTTAATTCACTTGACCTCTCACTAGTGCAACAATCAGTTACAACTAGTTAGACTGATTTTGACTCAATTAATTGAGTTAATTGATTTCTCATGCATTAAACTAATACACTAACTGCAACTTGGACTCTAAAACAAATATAATCACTCTACATGCCTCACTAACCACCCTCAACTCGAATTTCATGAGCTAATTGAGTCTATCACACTCAGTTAACTATTACAAGTGATTATGAGTTAAGATTACAATTTATTGTCCAATATATTTAAGGGATAAATAAATTTGACACACATTTCTTCTAATTTAATTAAGAAATAATTAAATCAAAAGCCTCCATGGTAGCCATTTCTGGGTGCCATTTTATGGATGTTGTTTATGGATGCCAATTTCACTTTTTCTTGTTGCAAATTTCAACACTCCCTCTCAACAAGAAAGGAATAAATTTGTCCCGATACGGTACCTTTGGAATGTTCTTGCATGCAACACTTATGAAACTGAATAACCTCCAAACAACTGAATCAATATAATGCATCTGTCATCAGAGTCTTCTGACTGTTGGATCCTACTGCACATGTCTACTGGACCCTTTGCGTTGCTGACATCTGCATCCATGCACTATGCACTGCTACCAACTCTGATCTGCACTCCAGTATCAGAAACTTGTCACTATTATTTTTGTCTTCTTGACATATGACTGCATCAATCTAACTGATCCTTCTTGCTACTATTGTATTATGGGCTCCTCGTAGCTAGGTTCGATCCATGAGACACACCATCTCAATGAAACCTTCCCAATTTCTTCTTAGGATTAATTCTACACATCGCCCCACCACACACCCGGAGGTATAGTTGCATGTACTCCCTCTGCCCTTCTGGCTCGAAATTTCCCCCTCCTAAAGGTCTCTTCTTGAGTGGAATCTTCCACTCGGTCTCCTCTCTACTTCTCCAATTGTGGCTTCTCCACAACCTTCTGAGACTGCTTATGAGGCTGCATGTTGAGAGATAATTACTCCCTCTCAACCACCAAGTCATTTACCACTCCTTTTATCCTCAAAGCCTTGCATGAATTCTTAACCTCGAGAGAATACAGGGTCTTAACTCTTGAACTGATCTACTTCACCTGTCCCATGGCTATATGTTTAAGGAACACCTTTCCTTTTCTAAACATCACCTCTTAACCATGATTTTCCAATACTGCTCAGAGACAAGATTCTTCCTTAGGCCCAGAACATACAAAACATCTGCTAGTCTGAGATGGGATCCATTCTCCCTCTAAAAGGTAACTGCACCTATGTCTGTAGTGCTATACCTTTCGTCATCTCTAAACTCTATGTTCTATTGGAGGTCCTTCTCCCCCAAGTCACAGAAGAGATCTCTATTCCCCGTCATATGGAATGAGGCACCATTGTCTAGATACCACCTGCATCCCATTACAATGTTGGCCATGCATGCAATGAGAGTAAAATCAAGCTTGAATTGTGAAGCCAATGCTTCACCCGCTGCAACTGTAAGCTCCTTCTTTCTTGCCTTCTTCTGTGGACAATTTGTAGCATAGTGCCCATGTTCGTGACAGTGAAAACATCTGATCTTGGACAAGTCTTTATTTCCCACTTCGCCTTGGGATTTATTTCCCTTGGCCTTATTTGCCTTATCGGCCAAGGCACAATATTCCTCGTCATTATTCTTGGATGAGGATCCATCCCTGGTATTCTGCCTGAATTATTCTTGTACCAAATCTGACCAAAGTCGCCCCCAATCTGGTAACATATCCCTCCCATTAATCGAGTCCTGGTAACTATGCCAGCTCTTGGGAAGGCCTAGAAGTGTCAGGCTCCCCAAGTCATCATCTGTTATGGTCACACCAACACTTCCAAGCTCATCTCGACATTGAGTAAACTACGCCAAGTATGTTGGTACCATATCGCCCTCTGCCTTCTTGATTTTCCTGAGCTTGTCCTTTAGCGCCAACTTCCTTTGGTCGTTGTTGTTCTGAAACAGATCTGTCAAGGCCTTCCACATAGCATATGGAGTTGCCTTTCCATGGATACTCGAGACAATGTGATCTTTAACTCCCTATAATAAGATCCTCCTCACCCTTGCTACCATATTTTTCCAACCATCAAGAAGAGCGACGCCTGCTGCTGCGGGCTTGGGAATATCATTATCAATGAATTATTTCAACCCATTTCCCTCCAGAACTGCCTTCATTATGTTTTTCCATGCAATATAATTATAGCTTCCCTCGAGTGCATATTCCGATCTTAATCCATTGAAAGCCATCTTGATCCGCTTATCACTCCAAAGAAAGTATCTGCAAGTTTTAATAATGTTCAACACAGACTCAATTTATTCTCCGTTATTGTGATTCATGGCGCTCTGATACCATGTAGAAATTATACAAACAATATGTACACCAATGGATTCAATATGATCATGAAATATACTAGAGCAACATACTGAATCCTTCGACAATTAATTTGCAGAAATTAAACACGATCGCACAATCACACCAAGTAAGAGAAAGAAGAAAATCAATCGCACAACATAGATATTTTTCTCGGGGAAAGCTTGCTGCTCAAAATCCCTCTAGCTCTATTGTATAATGAACTAAGGAATCATGAAACAATACAATGCACTATTCTCACAAGTGTCTGTTCCACTATCCTGACTATCTCACACTGATCTGGACAAAATTAGGCTAGTACTTAGCCAATTCTCATCCTCTACTCAGGCTGCCTTGCTTACGCAATCCCTAGGCCATTAATCCCTATTAAATAGTATAATTAGCCTTCCTTGACTGCGCAATACATCATGGGCATCCTATAGTGTATATAATTGCGCCCGGGCAATTTGCTATAAATACAAATGATAGATAACTTCCCTTTAACCTTTGTCTCAACAGGGTCTTCATCAGAACTGATATGCATGCAGCTATTAATAGTAAACCATCATTCACTTGATAGATCAATGTATGTGAATTAAATCTGATTTAATTCACTTGACCTCTCACTAGTGCAACAATCAGTTACAAATAGTTAGATTGGTTTTAAATCAATTAATTGAGTTAATTGATTTCTCATGCATTAAACTAATACACTATTTGCAACTTGGACTCTAAAACAAATATAATCACTCTACATGCCTCACCAACCACCCTCAACTTGAATTTCATGAGCTAACTGAGTCTATCACACTCAGTTAACTATTACAAGTGACTATGAGATAAGATTACAATTTATTGTCCAATTTATTTAAGGGATAAATAAATTTGACACACATTTATTCTAATTTAATTAAGAAATAATTAAATCAAAAGCCTACATGGTAGCCATTTCTAGGTGCCATTTTATGGATGTTGTTTATGGATGCCAATTTCACTATTTCTTGTTGCAAATTTTAACACCACACACCAAAGTGATATTTCCCAGTCCAACAGGTTCATCAATCCACAAAATTCCAATGGGTCCTTCAACGTTACATGAAATCCACTGCTCTCTCTCTATGATGCTTTTTATCCAACAAGCATGTCAAAGGATTCCTTAGTTGGTGATATGACCTAGAGCTCAAAACTTGGGTGGGGATCATTGTTCCTTTTCTTCAAATTTTCGCTCTCTTATTGCTTCTGCATGCATATTCCCTATGTGCCTGAGAGAGAGAGAGTGTGTGTCCTCTTTTCAAGTTCCCTCGGTTGATTTTCATTGTGATATTCAATAGCCAACCACTTGTATCTTCTTGAGGTTCCACGCGGACCCCCTTGTTGGACAACACAACCCATACTGCTTTACTAAATTTTTGTCCTTATTTACTTGTTGTTATAAGCTAAGGATACCTGGGCCTATCCTTTTCTTGTTAGTTAAAATTATTGCATAATCATCCCATTTAAGATCACTTCAACCAACCCATATCTGTCATTTAAAACATCCATTCCCTCAAGCAATATCTTACCTCGGGTAATGGATTTTATGTCCCTTTCTTAGCCAATCATCATAATTGAAACTATTTACATTGAGGGAAATATTTTTTCCAGGGGATATCACAATCCCCTTCGCCTTGGGGGGAACACTATCCTTGATGTTTAGGATCCATATACAACAAAACATGCTTTATATCAAGCATTGTTGTTTAGGGATATTTATATACACAAATTTGTAAAACATTTACAATATATTTACATTTGCTCTTCTCAACAAATAATAAAGGATATGTTTCCCTCATCTTGTCATCCAATTCCCACGTGGCTTCCTCGGGCCTAAAGTGCCTCCACTGCACTTTGACTTGCTCTATTACTTGATTCCTAAGTGTGAGTTGTCTATGATCCAAGATGCATAGAGGTTCTGACTGGAACTCTCTTTTTGGTTCCCCCTGTAACACATTCCAATTAATAACATTATCAATGTTCTATACATATATTTTAAGCAATGAAACATGGAAAATAACATGGACCTTTGGTAAGGCTAATCTATAGGCCACCGACCCATTTCTTTCAAGTATCTCAAAAGGGCCACAAAATCGTGGTGCTAACTTGGCACATGACCCAATCTTCAAAGAGGTTTTCTCGGGTCTAACTCTCAAGTAAACATGTTCCCAAACTTGGAACTCCTTATGCACCCTATGCCGATAAGCATAACTTTTATGCTTGTCTCATGCCACCTTTAAATTTTGACTAATGGTCTACATTTGTTGCTCCATTTCTTTTAGTATATCAGGCCAAACAGGGGTATTATTCACTGGATCACTAGTTGATAGGAGTATTTCAACTTCTTCCATATAGTGCCTCGAATGGGCTCATTTTTATAGATTCTTGGTATCCATTTTTGTATGCAAACTCTACAAGCGGAAGATAATCTTCCCACTTCCTTGGTGTATTTCATACATCCTCAACATGTCTTTGATGATTCTATTTATCCTCTTTGTTTTCCCATCTGTCCGTGGATGATAATATGTACTTAAGACCAATTTTGTTCCCAAGTCTGCAAATATTTCCTTCCAGAACTTTAAAGTGAACTTAACATCTCTATTTGAGATAATATTCTAAGGAACTCCATGATATCATATGATTTCCTTTATGAATATTTGTGTCACTTTTATAGCTAAATTTATAGATTCAATAAGCACGAAGTGAGCCACCTTTCTCAACTTGTCGACCACTACCATGATTGCATCATGTTGTCTTGGAGTCTTTGGCAACCCTATAATGAAATCCATGGAGATTACATCCCACTTTGATTCCAAAATGGGAATAGGTTGCAACAAACCTACTCGATGTTTACATTCAGCTTTCACCTGATGGAATTTTATGCATTTAGTAATAAAAATCTACGACTTCCTTTTCAAATTAGGCCAAAAATATAACTTTTCGATGGCCATAAGGGTCTTTTGGTATCTTGGGTGGCCGTAATACTTTTTATTATGGAACTCTTTCATTATGAGCCTCTTCATTTGTCATTGTTTGGCACATAGAATTTGTTCTTGAATCTAATTAGACCATCGTCTGTGAGTTGATATTCCTCATATTTTCCACCCTCACCATCTTGTTGCAGTCATCCCTTCATCTAGTGATATTTCTCATCATGTTTCCCACTATTTTCTTATTTTTTCTTCAAGATCAGTCCCATAAGAACTCGTGGTTACTAAATGATTTAATTACACTATATTGTTGAGTGCATTTTCTACTCTGTTGTCCTTGCATTTTATATATTTGATTTCAAAATAAAATTCACTAAGCATGGATAACCATTAGTCTTGCCTTGAATTTAACTTGGGTTTTTCAAATAAATACTTCAGCCCTCCATGACCAGTCATTAGGGTAACTTTTCTACCAAGAAGGTAGTGTCTCCACATCTTCAACACATGGATAATGGAAACCAATTCCAGATCATGATATACATAATTATGTTCATGCTCATTTAGCTCTCAAGACTCATAGTACACCACTTGACCTTCTTGCAACAACACTCCACCAAGTTCCTCCTAACAGGCATTCATGCACACAATTAAATCCTTTTCGAGATTTGCTATCCTTAATACTAATGCATTGGTCAACAACTGCGTCAACTGTTCAAAGCTTGTTGCATAATCAGTTGCCCATTCAAAACTCTTCCCTTTCTTTTGCAGGGAAATAATTGGACACCCAATATAAACCTCTTCTAGTAGCCTACCAGTCCCAAGTAATGAATTTGTGACTGAAAGGAATTGCATTTACTGAACTTTGCATAAAGATTATGCTCTCTTAGAAATTGCAATATTGTTTTCAAATTCTCTTCATGCTCTTCCTTGGTCCTTGAATAGGCCAAAATGACATCCACAAAGACTATGAAAACCTATCGAGATAAGGGCGTAGTATGTTGTTCATAAGGCACATAAAGGTTAATGTAGGTGTGTTGGTAAGTCCAAACGGAACTAAAATTAATTCATAATGTCCATACCTCATTTTTAAGGTTGTTTTATTTATGTCCTAATCCTTTACATGCACCTGATGATATCCTTACCTCAAATCAACCTTGGAGAATAGTTTTTCTCCTCTTAGTTGGTAAAATAGATCATCAATCCATGGAAATGGATATATATTCTTGATGGTTACTTTATTCAGTTATCCATAACCAATGCACAACATAAGTGTATCGTCCTTAATTATGAATAGGACTAGTGCTCCCCATGGAGATATAGTTGGCCTTATAAAGCCCTTATAAAGCATCTCCTTCAACTGCAATTTTAACTCAACCAACTCAGGCATACTCATATGTAATATTCCCAATTAGCAATAGCTAATTGGAAATATTAATTTTGACTATTTTTCTTTCATAAAATTAAAATATAAATAAAGTGGGTGAAGAAACACTTAGCTCACACTTAGGATAGAAATATTTCCTAAAATCATTTAAGAGACATGTCTATTTGGCAACGTGGGGCCTAGTGGTCAAGTGGCAGCGTAGGAAAAGGAGCAACATAGACAGCGTGGGGCCCAGCCATCATAGAGTGAGTTGGACATCATGGGCCAAAGGGAACAACGCAGAGAGGGGATCATCTGTCACCTCCACCGCTTAGAGCAGGAGGTGCAGCTTTTGCACCTATCGGGGGAGCCCTTGCAGCCTTGCAGGGAGTTCCTAAGTACTTGACACTGCATGTCCGAGGTATAGTATGAGGGCAGCGTGTGTCGGTGTTGGTAGAAAGTGGGGCTACCCACAATTTCATTGATGCTCAGCTGGTAGAGCGGAGGGGCATACAGACGGAGACTTTTGATGGATTTTCGGTACTGGTTCCAGGGAACCGGACCATGCAGTGTGCCAGGTATGTGCCAGTCTTGGCAGTGACGATGGGGATGTACACCCTGACAGATCATTTCTTTGTGGTGGACATTTCAGACACCAACGTGATACTAGGGGTACAATGGCTTATCACATTGGGGAAGGCCACCACTGCTCGGGAGACCTTGGAGATGGAGTGGACGGACAAAAAGACTGGGACGCATGAGAAGATTTGAGGGATGCACACCTACCCACCACAGATAGTTTCAGCACACCAGATGGAGGCATATTTCCCGAAGGGGGACATAGAGTGGGCAGTGTAGCTGCTTGTGTCGGAGGCAAGATCTACAGGGCAGGCCATGCACCTAGATGTACAGTCCATTCTTGATAGGTATGCTATGGTATTTGTGGAGATACCACCAGATTGGGGGTTCGAGCACATTATTGAGCCGGAGCAGGGTATCGAGGCTATCATCACTACACCCTATAGGCACCCCAAAGCCTATCGGGATGAGATTGAGAGGGCTATCCATGAGTTCTTAGCTCTTGGACACACCCGTCCTAGCACCAACCCCTTTGCGCTTCTTCAGTAGTGATGGTGAAGAAGAAGGATGACACGTTGAGGATGTGCATTGATTATAGGGCCCTGAACAAGAAGACCATGAAGAACTGGTACCCATCCCATAGATTTATGAGTTGATGGATGAGCTGAGGGGGGCCAAGTTCATCTTAAAGATTGATTTGAGATCTGGGTACCATCAAATTCGTGTGAGGGAGCAGGACATTCCCAAGACCGCTTTCCGGTGTCATTACGACCATTTTGAGTTTTTGGTGATGCCCTTTGGGCTAACCAATGCCCCGGCCACTTTTCAGTCATGCATGAATCACATCTTCCGCAGTCACTTGAGGAAGTGTGTGTTAGTGTTTTTTGACGACATATTGATCTACAACAGGACATGGGAGGAGCACCTCCAACATATAGAGGTTGTATTGCACATTTTGGAAGAGCATCAGTTTTATGCTAAGCTCTCCAAATGCAAGTTTGGGTTGACCAAGATGCTCTACTTGGGGCACATCATCGGGGTGGATGGAGTAAAGGTCCACGAGGAGAAGATCAGGGCCATCAGGGAATGGCCGAAGCCGAAGAATGTGGCAGAACTTCGGGGATTTGTGGGGATCTGCACCTACTACCAAAAGTTCGTCAAGGGATTTTCCCAACTTGCTGCACCCCTTACAGATCCCACCTAGAAGGGGGCATTCAGTTGGACAGATATAGCGCAGAGGGCTTTTGAGAGGTTCAAGGATGTGATGAGCAGCTGTCTAGTGTTAGCCTTGCCAGATTTTACACAACCCTTTGTCTTAGAGTGTGATGCATCAGGGGAGGGGATCGGCGCAGTTTTGATGCAGGGAGGCCACCCCATAGCTTTCGAGAGCCGGAAGTTACTGCCACATGAGAGGTTGTATGCGATATACGACAAGGAGATGTTGGCCATCATGCATGCAATGGCCAAGTTTCGAAAGTACCTGGTAGGGAACAGATTCAGGGTGAGGATGGATCACAACAGCCTACAATTCTTTTTAGAGCATAAACAGTTGCAGGAGAGGCAGCAGAAGTGGTTCAGTAAGATCCAGGCTTATGACTTTGACATCGAATATGTCAAGGGGAAGAACAACGTCATGGCCGATGTACTTTCCTACAGACCGACAACATTGTCATTGATGAGTTTGGACACAGATTGGAGGACTCAACTGTTGGTAGAGTACTCCAAGGACCGTTTTTCTTGTGATATTTTCGATGGACAGGTGACAGATGACAGGTACAGAGTGATGGATGAGGTGATTTATTACAAGGATAGGATCTTCTTGACTGAGGGATCACAACTCAAGAAGAAGATATTGCACGCCTCGCATGATTCTCCATTATCGGGCCACCAGGGGTTTACCAAAACCTATAGGGCCATCAGAGAGAGGTTCTCTTGGAAGGGCCTCAAGGAGGACGTGCTCCAACATGTCAAGGAGTGCGAGGTTTTCCAGCGTAACAAAGGAGAGATGAACCATCCGACAGGATTATTGCAACCTCTTCCCATACCTGAGGGGAAATGGGAGAGTATCTTGATGGACTTCATTACAGGGTTGCCCACGGTACAGGGCAAGGATTGCATATTTGTAGTCGTTGATTGGCCGACCAAATATGCTCATTTTTTGCCATATCGACACATTACACTGCAGCACAGGTAGAAGATTTGTTCTTCAGGGACATTTTCAGATTGCATGGTCTCTCGAAGACCATTTTCAGTGACAGGGACAACTGCTTCATGGGAAGATTTTGGCAGGAGCTTTTCCATTTGGTGGGCACTGAGTTGACACCGAGTACTAGTTACCACCCCCAGACGGATGGACAGACCGAGATAGTGAACAAGTGGCTGGAGGGCTACTTGCATAAATATGT
This sequence comes from Pinus albicaulis, assembly GCA_034641835.2. Lineage (NCBI taxonomy): Eukaryota > Viridiplantae > Streptophyta > Pinopsida > Pinales > Pinaceae > Pinus > Pinus albicaulis. The sequence continues at coordinate 777,485,519 of CM076578.1, forward strand.
CAGCGGGCAACAGAAGGCATGGTTGAGATGGTTGCACTTGGGGGAGTACTGCTACAACAACACTCATCATATGTCCATTGGTATGTCTCCGTTTTATGCATTGTATGGATATCATGCTTTATCTTTTACTGACATGATGTTTGGTACTAGCAAGGCTCCTAGAGCCAAGGATTGGATCCAAGAGAGTCAGGATATACTACGAGCTCTCAAGGATAACATGGCTACAGCGCAGAACCAATAGAAGTTGTATGTCGACAGGGGACGAGTTGAGAGGTAGTTTGAGGTAGGGGACTTGGTCTACCTACGCTTGTAGCCATATCGGTAGTCTCACGCTGAAACAAAAGGGGGCTGAAAAGCTCAAGCCTAGCTTCTATGGACCATACAGGGTGATACACAGAGTGGGACAGGTTGCATATGAGTTGGAGCTACCCTAGGGTAGCAAGATTCACAAAGTTTTTCACGTATCATGCCTAAAGAAGGCACTGGGGCAGCAGGTGACTGTGACAGAGGAGCTTTTGCCCACAGATGATGAGGGGCACTTGGTGTTACAGCCGGAGGCCATTATTGACACTAGGGAGAGGCAGCTATGGAGCAGAACAGTCAGGGAGTACCTAGTGAGGTGGAGGAATTTACCGGATGAGGATGCCACCTAGGAGAGTGAGAAGATTCTGCAACATCCATCATTACAGTTGCTTGAGGACAAGCAACGTTTTGTCGGGGGAGACTGTAATATTCCCAATTATCAATAGCTAATTGGAAATATTAATTTTGACTATTTTTCCTTCATAAAATTAAAATATAAATAAAGTGGGTGAAGAAACACTTAGCTCACACTTAGGATAAAAATATTTCCTAAAGTCACTTAAGAGACATGTCTATCTGGCAACATGGGGCCTAGTGGTCAAGTGGCAGTGTAGGAAAAGGAGTAGCGTAGATAGCGTGGGGCCTAGCCAGCGCAGAGTGAGTTGGAAAACATGGGCCAAAGGGAACAACGCAGAGATTGGTGGGGCCTAGGTGAGGGAAAGGCTCACCAAGCATAAAAGGAGGGAGGGTCACCTCATTATCTCTCATTCTGATTATGCATCTTTGAGATTTGTCTTCTGACATTGAGCACGCTTGCTGTTTAGAAAAGTCTGCACATACTGTTCAGTACATCGGGTGTCTTCGTTCGGAGATCCCATCCTCAGCCCTGGGGGACTTCGAGTGCCTGCTCGGGTGAGGAGTTTCATGCTTGTTTTTTCGGAGAGATTTGAACTACCACAGGAGGAGCATCCACTCAGAGAGACAACACAGTCAGTGAGAGGGAGGACGCAGTCTTGAGAGGAGGTAGTTCCATATTGGGGGTTTTTTGGTGGATTTAGCCCGGGATAGTGGGTAAGGGGCCAACCCTTCCCTATTCCAACATTTTAGAGGATTTAGGGGCCATTATTTGGATCATATCATTTAGGACCAACGTCCCTCCTTGAGGAATAGCGTAGTGCCTCAAGGGAGCCATTTTTGGGGGTCGACCATTTCTGAAAAGCTTTCTGGGATTCTCTGGGTATTGGGAGTAGAGGCCATTCCCGAAGTTTCAGAATTTTCCGAGGTGGGGAGCAACCCCAAAGATTCAGTTCATTCCAACAGTAGCAGCAACACAATAGCAATACCAGCAGCTTGGGAGATAACGCAATCCAGAGAGAGCAGCTATTCCGGATCATTTCCTGAGAGTCTTTCTACGCTTGCCTAGTGCAAGCCGAGGTGCCATCATTCTGATCACCTCTGTACTCATTTCCATTTCCCAGTATTAATAAAATGGCTCAGCATTCTCCATATTGTTTGTTCCCCTTATGATTTGTCTATAGTTGCTGTATGTCTTTGTTTATGTGCTTGTATTGTTGTTTATTTCCATTTCAAAACTCTTCCCTTTCTTTTGCAGGGCAATAATATAAACCTCCTCTAGTAGCCTACCAGTCCCAAGTAATGAATTTGTGACTGAAAGGAATTGCATTTACTGAACTTTGCATAAAGATTATGCTCTCTTAGAAATTGCAATATTGCTTCCAAATTCTCTTCATGCTCCTCCTTGGTCCTTGAATAGGCCAAAATGACATCCACAAAGACTATGAAAAACCTATCTAGATAAGGGCGTAGTATGTTGTTCATAAGGCACATAAAGGTTAATGTAGGGGTGTTGGCAAGTCCAAAGGGAACTAAAATTAATTCATAATGTCCATACCTCATTTTTAAGGTTGTTTTATTGATGTCCTAATCCTTTACATGCACCTGATGATATTCTTACCTCAAATCAACCTTGGAGAATAGTTTTTCTCCTCTTAGTTGGTAAAATAGATCATCAATCCATGGCAATGGATATATATTCTTGATGGTGACTTTATTCAGTTATCCATAACCAATGCACAACATAAGTGTATCATCCTTCATTATGATAGGACTAGTGCTCCCCATGGAGATACAGTTGGCCTTATGAAGCCCTTATCAAGCATCTCCTTCAGCTGCAATTTTAACTCAACTAGCTCAGGCATACTCATCCTATATGGTATCTTGGACATTGGTGATTCTCTAGGCATAAATTCGATGGAGAAGTATACCTATATGTGAGGAGGCAATCTAGAAATTTCACTGGAAATACATCTGCATAATACTGCAACACAAGATATCATTTCAATAGTTCGCTCTCCCCTTCCTCAATGCTAGCATTAGTTTTCACATCGCTAGAATTTGCACAACAAATATATGACACACCTTTCAGCAACTGTGCTTATCCTGCATGCTTGTGATCAACCTTACTGAGTGTTGTCGCTGCGACAAACACCCTCCAAAATTTTTCCTTCACTTGAATTTTGGATCCTACTGAGGATCTTGTGATCGGTTTTTCTATAGTCACTTCATGGTCAGTTGATGCCCTGTTAAGTCTTTGAGCTCCCTCTTGGATTATAAGTGTCGAATTTATCTGCTTGCACATACTCAGTCTGCAAAAAATTCACGATCACATTCTTTTACACAATCTTGTACATGAATATCACAATCCATCAACACTGTGCCTCTGCAATGATCAACCCATGTTGCTAGTCAGTGCACACTTTCATTGGCATTCTCTCACTTTTGGTTGTGATTGTACTTTTGTTTCGGTGAGTTTTCCCATGGGGGCTTCACTAGGGGAGCAATACCATACCATGTGGGTTCATATTGGGGGATATATAATGAGGAAGAAATGACATAATATATTGGGGGATATATAATAGGGGGTAAAGGGTTTTTATATTGATAGGTATAAAAAAATGGAGCTCAAAGTTAATGAAAAAAAATAAAGGGGTTTAAAAAATGCTAATGAAAAAATGGATACCTACAATATCTAGTGAAAGTAAGGGTTATTTAAATTGGGAAGGTTTATTGGGTTCATATTGGTAGGGGGTAAAATAATGTGATTTTTAGAGGTATTTTCCAATATGTAGTCAAATTAAGGGTCTTGTTTAGTATGCCATGAATGCACGTGATATGTCAGAGCTTCATTAAGTGAAGCCCCCAAAGTTTTTCAAATTATCGCTTTTGCATGCCTTCACTTTCCCAAGTGTCGCTTTCATGTTTTTAATTGTCACCTTCACTTGCTTTCATCTTAATTAGTGTTGTTTTCATGTTATCTTGGCTCTAGCATGTGTTGTTTTCACCGTCGCAAGTGTCGTTTTCACTTTTCTCTTTATATATAAAATGTCATCTTTTTGGAATTGGAAGTGGTGCTTATCTTGTAAAGTGGAGTTTTGGCTTGTTTCAAGGGGTAACTTTGGTGTTGATGAGTCCTACTAGTCATGTAGACATGTTTTACACTCATTCCCAAATTTTCATGCATTGTCGCACAAGTGTCATCACTTTCATTACAAAGTGTATCTTTCGTGTCACTGTTATACAACATTTTGTCATTGTTCCTGCAATCCCCATCCTGCATATTGGAGGACCATTTATGTGACTTATATGAAGTGTCATGCCTTGAAAAAAGTGTCATTGCATCCCTTGACATGAGAATAACATTTCCTCTGTTGAATTTTCCTTGAACAGACCATAAAAAACACATGCTTTTGGGTTGGCGTTGGCAGGCAGTTATGGCCTCGGGTCGATAAAGGAAATTAACACTGGCCCCTGCGCCCATTGGCGCTTTGTCTCAGTGAGCTGCCCGCACCGAGCTATTTTTGGAAAGTTTTTTAAATATAGAAGCGAAGTTTCCAAGCTAACTACTTCGTGAGCGAGTCATCTTGTTTTGTTCGACTGCATAATGTCGAGCACCTTCCTTTGGCTTCTTGCTTCCTCCTTTTTGGGCAACCTCCCAAAGGATAAGGCCTCCCTTCCACCATTTGACGGATCCCAACCTCCTCCTTTCCTTCTATAAATACACCTCTCTCACATAGATGCCGCTGGCTGAATAGGAATTGCTGAAAATTTTGCTAAAACAGTCTGATATAGTTGGTGTGAGATAGAGCAGAGAGAGAGACCCTTGTCAAGAGAGAGCTTAGGCTTTTTTCCTCGCCACGTCCAAATTCCTCGACGAATGCTCGAGACGTGTTTTAACTCGACCCGCTGAAGGAGGCTGCGATGTCAAGGCTCCGATTGTAATCTCTTTCTTTCTCTTAATATATACATGATTGATGTTTTGGTTCCCATCTTGTGTTGATGTGATTTATCTTACACAATACATTTAATTCTCCTTGACTAATTAGCTAGTTATAAATGCAATTATTGTCTTGTATGTTGCTTTCGTCCTTTGATCTTTGTGTAGGCACCTGAGTACCATTGATGAAGGATCGCGACATGTCAGGACAAGGATCAGGAGACCCCTACTACAGCTACGACAACCGTGTTGGATCACAGGTAGGACAATCTATCCCGACTCATTTCATTCATTAACTAGGAACCGACACATTAGCATGTACTCTTGCTTCTAGACGCACCCTAGGGCTAGAAGGACCACCTCTGTCCATAGAGGGGATTTACCTACACAACAATCACACTTGGAGAGGTATGGTGCATTGTTGTCACATTGAGGGCATCATGTTGTTTTTATTTTTTTGAGTTATCAATGTTGATTCGTCGATTATTCTGAGTGTCTTATCATGATCTAGTTTTGTCTCTACTCACTTGAGCCTCACTTATCCCACACTTAACCTTATCCAGAAAAATTAATTCCTGAGGCAACTTGACCTCACTCATCCTTCTTGAACTGTGCATTGTGTAGTCTTAACTCTCAAGCCTTGACCTTACCTCTTGAAACTATGCACTACGCAATATCAGTGCTCAGTACTAGTCCTTGAGCTCCATAATTATGCAATCCTTGCCTCCAACCAACCTTCTCTGCACACTACGTAGTCTCAAGCATCAGGCCTCAACCTTGAGCTCTTGAACTGCGCAATCACTTGGCCTCTCTCCCTCCAAAACTGCGCATTGGAAAATTTCAATCCTCAATCTTAAAGTCTTGATCCCCTCAAATGCACAAACTCCCAACCTATTCTCCTATATGAACCGTCAATTGGGCAACTTCAAGCCTTAATTTTGATCCCTTGAGTTCCTCAACTTTGCAGTCACTCAATCCAGGCCTTCAAAACTGCACACTGCATAGTCTCAAGCCTCAAGCCTCCAGATTGAGCCCTTGAGTCCCTCAACTGCACAGTCCCTCTGCCCAAGCCTCCAAAACTATATATTGCGCAGTCTTAAGGTTAAAGTCTCTAGCCTAAGTCCTTGAGTCCCTCAACTGCACAATCATTTGACCCTAGCCATCTTGAAATATGCATTACACAGTCTCAAGCCTCAGTATCGAACCTTGGCCTCTGGAACTACACAATCCCTGAGTCAGTGACTCAACCAATCACCAATTCTAGCCCTAACAAGTGATTTCATAAAGAATCTTAGGCTAGGGGTTTATCAGACTGATTTCGTCTTGTCATGGGCGGATTGCAGTCACAGGTATTATATTATGTCATGACAGGATGATGATGGAGGAGATGGAGAAAGTTACAATGCTAGAATACACCCAAGGAGCCGAGGATATGAGATTATCATCAAGAAAGAAGACGAATGAACATTGGATTACAATAGAAGACCAAAGATCAAGACTGCATGAAGATTGAATCTAATTCACAACCCTTTGGAAGGTGGATATGAAGAACAAAGCATATATCTCATGAAGACAGAAGATCAAGGTCACATTGAAGACTCCTTATCTTCAAATCACGAGGAGAAGGAAGAAGAAGAACTTGCACTATCTCCCAATAATACTCAAAGATAGCAGCAACAAAGAGTGACTTGACATTTCCATGTCATCATGCAGTCCATGTCATCAGTGTCATGTCATGAGTCATCACGTGGCACATCATTTGTGGATTATGTAAATTCTATATTGGAAAATGTAATGTAAAGTGGAAGTATAAGAGTCATCCATGTAATGTGAAAAGTCATGTGGGAGTCGAAAGGTTATAGAGAAGTCAAACAATCATAAGGGTAGTCCTAGAGTCATAAGGGAGGTGAATGATGACCCCATTTGTTATATATACAACCTCATTTTTCATGCAGAGGAAATTTTCACCTTGGCTCCTCCTACCATGCATTGGAGATGAAGATAATTTTTTTGTAGGAGAGAGTGACTTCTCTAATGCTCCACTACTGGGGCTAGTGGTGTTCACTATCTTGATGTATCTTGGTCCTTTTACTTAATTAAGAAGCTCATTGAGTCGACACACTTTCATGCACATGTCATGAATATTGTGAGACTATTCTTTGAATGTTTTTGATGTATGTTGTCTTTATTTGTACTAATGAAATTAAACTATTTCGGTGGCTTTGGTACTTATCTTGTTGAAGGTGTGTTGTATTTGCTTTAACAATGGTTTCTTCCTTGTGAAATTCATATGTATATGTTTGTGTGCCTTTTATAGATTAGTACTATTACTTGTCTTTAAAGGGCCCACTTTTCTCTTCCCTTTCGGTAGAAAGACCTTGATACTTTCCGCAGATGAACATTTCACAAGGCATACTCACTTAATGACCTGAAAATACCTATGTATTACTCTCCTGTGTTGAAATTTGTAGCCAAGGAAAATATACAATGATGCATGGCAATTAAGTCAATGTTTTGGATGGGGTTCCTATTCCAAACAGTGTGAGATCTAATTGTGAATTCACATCGAGGATACCCCCTTGGTAGACGAATTTCCAGCACTGTCAACAAAATGGCGCTAGAAGGAGGGCCAAATGACAAGTTGTGCTCATTGAGTCTATTATGAATCTCTTATCTTTAATGGATCATTCTCAAATCATACTCCCAGGGTGTTTCTCTCATTTATCCATCTGTCACTTTTCAATCCCTGATGAGCCTCTTTATCACTTGTCTCAATTGAAGTTTGACAATGATGATGGAACATCCATAGCTGAGCATATTTATGATTTTCTTAATTTTTGTGAATCTTGCGAAATCGATGATGAATATTTTTCTTGTGTTATTTTTTTCTTCACACTTGAAGGTCATTCTAATCAATGGTGTCATACCTTACCATCTGCTTCCTTCCATTATTTTCATCATTTCCTCCAAGAGATTTATCAAGCCTTCGATAGGTATGATTACTGGGATGATTATAAAATAATCAATCAACTTAGAATGAAGCCTAATGAATCAATTGAGGATTTCTCTGATCAATTCCTTCACCTATGTTAATAATTTCCTGAAGAAGACACATATTAGGATTTCTTTAAACAAAATTTTGAGCACTTGTTTCATATCTCTTTGCACGGTGAACCAAAACCACATGATGTTTCTACTTCCCCAACTCTTGTAAGTCATGAGACACCCCTAATTTCAGAGGAGGAACCTGATATTACTTTTGTTACTTGTCCTCCTCCTTTTTCAGTTTCAATGCGAGTGCCTCCTTGTGATGATAATAAAGTTGGTAAATCTACAAATCAAATTCCCAATCCATATTCTCATCCTCCTTCTATTTTTCATGATTCAGATCCCATGGAGGAAATCCCAGAATGGTTCATGAAGCCTATGGTGAAGACTAACTCCTCCATTCTGCAAGATGATATTATTGCTCATAACTTAAGTCTTGAATCTAATTTGGATACATGTCATCCTTTACTATCTCTTTTTCACGATCCCTTATCCCTTGACATGCCTAATCAATTTCTTTCAAATCCAAGTAGTGAATAGGTGCAAGGTAGTCACATTTCATAGGTACAGGAGTAGAAAGGTGAATATTATTTCAATCTTTCTTCTCTTTTTAAAAATCCTCCACATGAAGATGGTGTTTCCTCATTCTTAGCTGACATTGAATCTGGTAATCTTGGTAGTCAATCAAATGTGATTAGTTTGCCTAATCAATCTCAAGTATTTGGAAACAATCATCTTGATGAGAATGAATTTGTTGATACATATGATGATGAATTCCCAAGTGCACCATTTGATCTTTCAGTTTCTTGAGAAGATTTTGTTTCAAAAGATTTAGATCTCAAATATGGTTTAGTTAAAGAGGATTCACTTATGAACACTTCTTCCTCTTCACCTCCCTGTCTTTTGTGATCTACTATTTGTAATGCATCAAATTACGATGGAAATTATTCACATTCTTCAAGTTTTTTATCTGATGATTTGAATCTTGAAATGATACAATATAGTGATGTTATCCATGATGAAGAAGAAAACAATGAAATTATAGATCATCCATTCCATCCCTTATCATCTCCTGCTTTGTATGGGGGTAACTCTTCGAATTAGTGTGATCATGAGATTTTTATGATGCATACATTATTAGAGTCGTGATCAGAAGAATAATATGAATCATGTAATCTATTTGTTGAAGTTGAAGAATCTAATCAAACCAATGATGTAGATAGTTACCATAGAGATAGAGGTGATTTTTTTGACTTAATCGATAAAAACTGTCCACTTATCATTTATGGTCTAACTCAGTTTAAAAAATGTTGTTATCTGTCTTTTCAAAGTTACAGAACTTGTCAGGAAGTTGAGGAACTTCAACTCTCGTTGATGGTTATGTCAGGTTCTTGCAATCCTGGTGAAATTCCTGAACCATGTCAGATCTGGATGTTCTTGGAGAATTCTTTCATTCATATTGTTTCATTGGATGTAAACTCATCCTTGATTGATTTTTGGATTCCTTGCTATAATTTTCCTATTTATCGAGATCGGGTTTTTGATCATTCTACTGTAGTGAATTTATCCTCATACAAATCTCTTGTATCGAATTCGTGTTTTGTGTGTACATCTTTCGCGAGCATGCAGAATCATGGAGCTAATAAATTTGAAGATTACCTTTAGCCAAAGAGTTCAAATCTGTTGAGTGCTATGGTGAATAGTCAACTCCTATTTTTTCTTGTGAATCTATTCATGACACCAAAAATCATCTTGAGTGTTAGCAAGTGCTCGAGTGATTTGTTGAATCAAGTTCCTCTTTTTCATCTATTACACCTTGACTGGTTTCATATATTTTCTATACCCGCATTCCTTTTCAATTCTTTCGATGATTATGATGCTTGTACAATTTGTCACGAGTTACAGCAAAATAGTTTGTCATTTTCGGCATGCGAGGAAGTTAGTTATAGTGTTCAGAGCATTTGTGAAGTTGTTCAAATTGAATTATATTGGGAATCTAATGCTTTAATCATCTTATCTGATCATGATTATGACTGTCATTCAAATTACCATTTTCCCATCAACATGTCTGATGACAGTTGTCCTACATCCTTTGATCCTTATGTTTTAACATCTTAGTATTCAGGTACTTTTCAAGCAGTTGAGGCACTTCAGCCTTTGTTGATGGTTATGTTAGGTACTCACTATTTTGAAAATCCCTCTGAATATGATAAGATCCATTTTTCCTCACAAGATTCTCATTTTGATACTGCTCTTTTAATTGAAAATTCATTTGTTCAAAGATTTCAGGGTTCTCAAGAGGACTATTTTGAATTTTACGATCCAATCACTGAATGGTTGGAGCAATCCTACTTGGCAAGCTTCACCACAAATAACAAGCTTCGATGTTTCCTCATGCTTGCTAAGAAGTACAATGCAGATGAAGATACATTTGCAAGAAGCTTCTGAGGTTTTTTTAACTATGGTCTTCGATATAAAGGTAATGATGTTAACTGGTTAGACGTAGTGGTTGTGACACATCTTTATGTCGATATGAAAGACCTTCAATCTTTAGTGAAATTATTCATGCTCTTATCTTTTATGCTTCACATTACTTTATATCAGTTTTAATCAATCATATCTTTGTGTATGCAGGTCAGAAGTAGCTATGGTGGCTACATTGGAATTTTCATTATGCGTGACCCCGACCTTCTAACTCGTTAGGTTAGGAGTATGTCTAGTTGCATCTTAGTTTCCCTTGCACTCATCGTGCACTCACTTTTGGTAGCCTTTTGTTTGTTTTATAGACTTTGTCTCACATTTTTTTGATTAGTTTAGCCCCCATTTGTTTTGTCCTTTTGATTTTGGTTTTCTTATTGTGTCTTTTCTCTTCTTCGTGTTTTTTTTAATAAGACTTCGCATGAAGGATTTTCCCTATGGCTCGAAGAAAATGTGGCAGAATATAAAATGGCTTTGTAACATTGAAGCATTTGGCTAACCTTCAGTCATTATTCACTATATTGGTTACACTTTTTGGTCAATGATGTTTTGACATAAAATATGATCCTTGCGTAAGGAAAGCTTTGTGGCGAACCATGATTTCTATGTCTATTTTGGAAACCTTATGCTTACACTTGGTTCTTTATGTTTCAGTGTTTTCCACATTGATCTGATCAAGTAGATAAGGATAAGGGGAAAATATAAATAAGAAAATTGATATCAAAGGGGTTATATATGTTTCTCTGAAGGAACAACCTCTTACGTTCTCAATAATTCAGGATCCCTCTTCTGCCTATAAAATGAATAAGTGCTTATGCACAGTCCTATATAAAATACATAAATAAAGGGTGAAAGAAGAGAAAGGCTTCTTGCGTAGGGAGGTGAAGCAAGTAACTTCATTGGAGTACTATCCAGGCTCACTGGAAATGGAGCAATGTTTGTGTTCCTGTAGTGACTCTGCTGCGGTACTGTCCAGGACTACTGGGAGTGGAGCAACTACAAAGATGAAAAGTCGTACTCTGAAAATATAAAGCTCATGAACTATACTACCATTTCTTATTTCTGAACATTGTGATATGGTTGGACTCATGATTGTGTTCAATCGAGGAATGACAAAAGGGGACTATGTTAATGCACGAGGTAAGTGGAGAAACCAAAGTGATTTTAATGATGAATCAATACTCCCTGAGGAATTAGATCTTGCACGAAATAGTTGACCAAGGAAGAGAAGCTGGAGTTCTATCAATGTGTCACCAAGTGTTGTCGTTACGACAAACACCCTCCAAAAATTTTCCTACACTTGAATTTCGGATCCTACTTAGGATCATGCGAATGGTTGTTCTGCAACAACTTCTTCATCGACTAATGCCTTGTTAAGTATTTTAGATCCCTATTGGATTATAAGTGTTGAAGTCAACTACTCGCACATGCTCAGCCTGCAACAAGTTCATGAGCAAATTATTTTACACAAGCTTGTATAGGCATAGCACAATCCATCAAGATTGTGCTTGTGCAATGATCAACCCATGTCAACAATCAGTGCACACTTTCATTGACAATCTCTTAATTTTGGTTGTGATTGTACTCTTGTTTCGGTGAGTTTTCCAAACTATCTCTTTTGTGTGCCTTCACTTTCTCGAGTGTTGCTTTCACGTTTTCTACTGTCGCCTTCACTTTATTTCATCTTAATTAGTGTCATTTTCATGTTATTTTGGCTCTAGCACGTGTTGTTTTCACTGTCGCAAGTGCCGTTCACAGTTTTCTCTTTATATAGTAAATGTTATCTTTTGGTATGAGAAGTGGTAGTTATGATGTAAAGTGGAGTTTTGGATTGTTTCAAGGGGTAAATTTAGTGTTGATGAGTCCTACTAGTCTTGTACACATGTTTTACACTCATTCCCAAAGTTTCATAAATTGTCGCACAAGTGTTGTCACTTTTGTTGCGAAGTGTATCTTTTCTGTCACACATGGAGAGGTATGGTGCACTGTTGTGGAATTGAGAGCATCACGTTGTTATTGATTTTTTGAGTGATCAATGTTGTGTCATTGATTGTTCTGAGTGTGTGATCATGATCTAGTTTTTTTATCTACTCACTTGAGCCCCAATGATCCCACAATTATCCTTATCCAGAAAATTTCATTCCCGGGAAACTTGACTTTACTCAGCCTTCCTGAACTACACATTTTGCAGTATCAACCCTCAAGCCCTCACCTTGCCTCTTGGAGCTGTGCACTGTGAAATCTCAGTGCTCAATCCCAGTCCTTGAGCTCTAGAACTGTATAATCCTTTCCTCCAACCATCCTTCTTTGCGCATTGCACAGTCTCAAGAATCAAGCCTCAGCCTCGAGCTCTTTAACTATGTAACTGCATAATGCCTTGGCCTATCTCCTTCCAAAACTGTGCATTGGGAAACTTCAAGCCTCAATCTTGAGGCCTTAATCCCCTAAACTATGTAATCTCCCAGCATGTTCTCTTGTTTGAACTATGCATTGGGCAACTACGAGCCTCAAAATTGACCTCTTGAGTTCCTCAATTGCGCAGTCACTTGACGCAGGCCTTTAGAATTGTGTATTGCGTAGTCTCAAGCCTCAAACCTCCAACTTGACCCCTTGAGTCCCTCAATCGCGCAATCCCTCTTCCCAAGACTCCAGAACTGTGTATTGCACAGTCTCAAATCTCAAGCCTCAAGCATGAATCCGTGAGTCCCTCAACTACACAATCCTTTTACCCTAGCCATCACGAACTACACATTGCACAGTCTCAAGCCTCAGTCCTAGACCTTGGCCTTTGGAACTGCACAATCCCTAAGTTAGTCACTCAACCAGTCACCGGTTCCAACCCTAACAAGTGATTTCATGAAGCATCTTAGGCTAGGGGTTTAACGGATTGATGTTGTCTTGTCATGGGTGGATTGTAGTCGTAGGTATTCTATTATGTCATGACAGGATGATGATGGATGATATGGAGAAAGAGACCATGATAGGATTTGAGGAGATAAGATGATCATAAAGAAAGAAGACGAAGGAACACTGGATTACAACAGCAGACCAAAGATCAGGACCGCATGAAGACTGCATTTAATTCAAAACCCTTTGGAGGGCAGATATGAAGAAGAAAGAATATCTCTCATGAATACAAAAGATCAAGGTCACATTGAAGACTCATTATCTTCAAGTCACGAGGAGGAGGAAGAAGAAGAACATGCATTATCCCTCAAGAAGACTTAAAGATAATGACAACAAAGAGTGACTTAACATTGCCATGTCATCATGCAGTACATGTCATCAGTTTCATGTCATGAATAATCATGTGCCACATCATTCATGGATTATTTAAATTCTATATTGGAAAATGTAATGTAGAGTGGAAGTCCAAGAGTCATCCATGTAATGTGAAAAGTCATGTGGGAGTCAAAAGGTTATAGATAAGTCAAACAACCATGAAGTTAGTCCTAGAGTCACAAGGGAAGTGAATGATCACCCCATTTTTTTATATATACACCCTCATTGTTCACACAAAGGAATTTTTCACCTTGGATCCTCCTACCATGCATTGGAGAGGAAGATAGTTGTTTTGGAGGAGTGAGTGAATGCTCCACTATTGGGGCTAGTGGTGTTCACTATCTTGATGTATCTTGGGACTTTTACTTAATTTGGAAGCTTGTTGAACCATCATGCTTTCATGCATATGTCATGAATGTTATAATACTATTATTTGAATGTTTGTGATGTATGTTGTTTTCTTATGTACATTGAACTATTTCAGTGGGTGATCAACGATTCATTCATATGTATATGCCTGTGTGCCTTTTCTAGATTAATATTATTACTTGTCTTTAAAGGACCCACTTTTCTCTTCCCTTTCGATAGAAGGACATTGATACTTTTCGCAGCTTAACAGTTCACCGGGCATACTCACTTGCTGATCGGAAAATACCTGTGTATTACTCTCCCATGTTGAACTTTGTAGCCAAGGAAAATCTAGAAGGATACATGGCAGTCGGGCCGATTCTACGAATGGGTCTCCTATTCCAAATGGTGTGAGGTCTAATTGGGAATTCACAGGGGAGACCCCTTTGGTTGAAAAATTTCCAACACCGTCAACACTAAGGTAGGATTTCGCCTCCCTTGCAATATCCTTCTTTCTCCATGCTCATCAAAACACTCAAGTGCTTTCTCAAAAAAATCAACTTTGGTCCTGTGTGCATGCAACTAATCCATTCCTAGTGACATGTTGTACGCACCCAATGGTTGCACATTGAGTTCTTCCATAGTGGGAATTCTATTTAATTCAATTGGGCATGCCTTCACCCAATACTTGACACTCTTCTTTGTTCCCTTGGCTAATTGAACTAGCCAGGATTCCTCATGTGGTTCTTGGTTCAATTGACATTGTTCCATGAGCATTGGGCTTACATAATTATAATTAAAACCAAGGTTAATCAAAATAGAAATAAATTGGTCGCAAACCTTACCTTCCATCTCAATTAAGGAAGCTTGATGGTATTCTTGCTAGTTGTCCAGTGTTGTATAGTTCCTGGGCATACCACGTCCCACATTTCCTACGATTTGCACTTCTTGTACATTGTACATTTTCAGGCCAGCGGTTTGCATTGCAGGAAGTCCTGTCTCAAATGATTTTCACCACATGTCCAACACTTATATGGACCCTTCCTGTAACTCTTGGCTCCTTCTTGAGTAAAATGATCTTTTCCAATGGCGTTGAGCCTTTGGTGACTGTCTTGAGTAGTATGGGTTGTATGCGATTCATTAATCACCTTCTGCCTTTTGCCTTTGAACTTGGCACTACTCTTAGACTTCCACACAGATTTAAACTTTGTCTTGCACTTGGATTGAGCATAACATTGTTTCAACTTTTTAATGGCATCATTTAATGTCTGAGGCTCATGGATCTCAATCAATATTTGAATGATAAAGGCAACCCACTAATGAATCTTTGAATCTTCTCCTTCTCATCTTTAAGGTATGGTACATATCCTAGAAACTCCAGAAAATTAGTGGTGTATTCTTCATCTGACATTGATCACATTCTAAACTCATAATGTTATTTTGCCTTGCTATCACAATATTTGTCTAATAAATATTTCTCTCTAATGAGCCTTTCAAATTCATTCCACTTCAAGCCCTCTTCAGTTATGCCCCTGAAATTCTTCAAACCTTCCCACCATATGTCTACTTTTACCTTTAGACTATAAGTGGCTACTTTTTCTTTCATGTTCTCTGAATAGTTTTGGATTGTGAAGAAATTCCTCATTCCAAGCAACCAAGCTTTTGCATATTAAAATTTCTTCATCACTCCATCAAATGTGGGTGCTTTGACCTTCTTAAATTATTTTGGCATATAGTCCCTTTCTCTCTTTATTTGATGATGATGATGATGATAATTCCTCCCACTATAATAACTAAAATTTCTACTAGAGTGATGCCCCTAAGTGCTAGATATTCTCTCTAGGGTACTCAATGGTGCATTCCTCTCACAATGTCTTCACTTTACAAATTACTTCCTATGCCTCTTCTTGGACCTACAACCATTTGCCCCATTTGTTCTCTCTTCTGGTTCCAAAGGAATTTTCCTGTCTCTATGAATAGCCCCCAGATCATGTTTCCTCTGCCTTTGCAAGTTTGAGAGGCTTTGGAGTATGACTACATTTACCTTAAATTGCTTTACCTGACCCCTTACCAAACTTTCATTATCTTCCTTACAACTCCTAATCTCGACCCTTAGGCTCCTCAAGGTATCCATTAAATCAGGAGGGTTTTCCCCTCCCTCTTGGTTAATTTATCTATCTTCTTTCCCATGTTGTGCGTGGTCATAACTATATTTTACCATCTTGTTGATCATTTCTTGGTCGTCGAGATTTATGGTGTACCATCCTCTACTATTCTTGGTGATCTTCATCTTATATTATTTTTTGTCACATGCACACATAATTATTAGATTTAAACAAAATTCAAGCATATAACAAAAATTATCACCTTAGCTAATTATTTAGGGATCTGTTGGTACAAGGATAGTTGAAAATTACATTGCAAGTTAGCACATAAATAATAATGAAATCACATCAATACTTAGTACCATGTTACATACTTCATCGTGTTCATATTGTCGAAAAGATTCCAACAATATAAAATGTTTCCTAATCTGACTCTCGGATCAATCAATATGGCCATTTGAAGTCCTAGCAAATTAAATGGTGCCATGATATTGGGATGCCATGCTGTGCCCATGTGGAACCCTCATGGATATCCAAATCTCAAGCCACCTGTTAGCTATCGACTCGTTCATGCTCCAGGTCATGGGTTGACCCTTATCGATTGCTCACAAGGCTAAAAGGGAAAATTTCAACACACACACACACACACACACACACACACACACACGTGTGTGTGTGTGTGTGTGTGTTTGATTACTATGCATAGGCATGGGTCACCCTATCCACCTCACTTTTACACGTCATTTTGTCACCATGACATTTGACGGTCAATATGAATCTATCACCATCCATACTCATGCTTCCTGAGAAGTCGAACATTTATATTCCTTAACCAAGTATTGGAAATTGGGAAAATAACTCTTAAATTATCTTAAAGATGGCCTACACACTTTTTGCGGTCTCTTCCTGCGCATGCGTGAATATTACTAATATTACACACCATTTAAAATAAAGTAAAGGCGAAAAGTAACTTCTAGAAGCATAGTTGGGTGCATATTATTCCAACTAAAAGTCTCAGAGTTGCGCCAATTCGAGCTAAATCCCTCCAATCATGGAACTTATCCCCTTGGATCAAGGAACCCTAATCCCTTCATTTGTGGATCACACCCCTCTATTGGTGGATCTGAAATCTCCTCAATTTATCCTATAAATTGAGTTGAAACTTCAGGGTTAGGGGTTCACTTATGATAATCTTATGCTGGTCATTCTAGAGTGGAAATCTTGTTAAACCAAGGAGGAAGATTGGAAAGGCATATGTGAGGAATCTATATGACATCAAGGCTCGGTTGTAAGATTTCTCTTTATATTCTTGAATAATACATTTGGATACTTTTTCTCATTGTGTTGTTTTCAGATTCATTAAAGCGATTACAATTCTTAATCTCATTGATCATTAAGTTAAGATATTATTTGGATTATTACATACTGCACATGCTTTTGATTCTTTGCATGTTCGTGAGTGCAGGTTTCTTCTTAGCATTGAAGGACTTTTTCGGGACAAAAGGCAAGGTATTCAACAAACATATTGTTGAAAGGTAACAGAATTATCCTATCTTTTCTAGTTTTGATAATATGAATGCTAATGACTTAGGGAAAGAGATATTCTTATGTCTATTTGTTTCTAGTTATCTATTGGGATACTAGCAAGATCGCTCATTCCCGCAAGAGGGATTTATCTGGGTAACACTCACCTCGGGACTTCAATCTCAGACATTATTTTTATGTTCTTTGTCCAAACCCACCAAGATGACGAGGACTAGGATGACATGGAAATGCAGAGGGACGTGTCAAGCCTTAAACAATCATTGAGGTGACAAGGATTTATAAGGTGTTGCAGATCGTTTACAGACAGAGATGGGAAATTTCCTATTCCCAAAAATCCATCTCCCAAGAGGAATAAATGCACGCTCCAAAGAACAACCCATGTTGACAAGGCTCTTGGATCACGTGGAGGTAGAATATGCATATCCATTAAAATCTTGCAGAGAGAGGCCATACTACGACTGAGATGTCCCAACGCTTGAAGGAGTGGCTTGGGTGGGGTGACGTGTCCCGAAGGATCATGGTCACGAGCCTTGGTTCCATAAAAGGGAGCTTTGTAAGGGAAAGGGTGATAATATAACACATAATCCCACAAATAATTATTATGTATTTAAAATCCTTTACACATGCTCTTATAAGTGAGTCTTCCTCATCCCACAGTCATGATTTGATGCAAGCATGAACAAATTCAATCCTGCCTTTCAGTGAAGGAAGTGCCTAAATGATATGTGTGCGTGTGTGTGAAAATAAATGTTTAAACCCATATGCATGCAATTTTATCCTTCCTGAGATTGAAATAAAGAAGCAAGGCTTACTGGCCCATTATATAAGTGATACGATAAATAGATTGGGTTTTGTCCATTCATAATCACTAAGTCACATTAGACAAATTGCAAGATCGTCGCAACTCAGGGGTCTGTAAGCCTCTCAGGCTAATATTAATAGAAAAAATCAAGCCCATCTTATCTCATAGATCCACTGATCTCTTGGGATATTACTAAACATACAAAAAATTCATGGAAGTGAAGAAGAACATACAATGTCCAAATTCCTACAGGAAATCACATTCCACGGGAAGATAGGAAATATCATCCCTCAATCAATTCACAGGAAATAATCACACATTTGAGAATTAAATTTAACATCACTATACACATGTAGCCCACACAAAATTTGTATAACTGACATATATAAGAACCAGCACTCCTCAATATTAGCATGCCATTATCCTCATGCAAATAACATATATGGTATAGTAGTCACAAGCACAAACTTAAGATTATACTTATGTTATAAAAGTTTTTTCAAGTGAGAGTGGGAATCTAAATCTCCACCCAACCATATACAATTTGCAACCAAGTATTTCTTGTAGTTGTCACCCCTGAGCCAAATTCTAGTGCTTGAGGCGACATGCTTTTGTGGGATTTTGACCAACAAAACAAGATGCCACCAGGCCACATTAACTTCATCCACCAACTACCCACATGATCATTCAAACATTTCAGGCATAATCAATTCATTCCAGGCTACCACAACGCAGAGAACTTCACTTTTTAGGAGAAGAGAGCACATAATAAGGAAGGTTAATTAGTGGTTAAGTTGTTAATGGGTAAATAAATCAATACTCCAAGTCCTTCCTCAGTGAGTCAAGCACCAAATATTTAGCCCCAGGGCTAATCCTGGTGATTCATCAACCCTCACCAACACATGAGTGATTCTTCCCGTCCATCAAGTTCATAAATCCACAAACTTGTAGCAGGATCTTTAGCCTTACAGGTAAGCCACTACTCTCTCTCTGATTCTTTTTACCTAACCAACCTCCTGTTAGAGGATCCCTCAGTTGGTGCTCTGATCGAGAATTGAAATATTAGGGGTGGGGATTATTATTCCTTTTCTTCTTCTTTCCTCCCTCTCACTACTTCTACGTGCATATTCCCTGTGTGCATGAGAGAGATAGTGTGTGTCCTCTTTTCATGTTCCCTTAGTTTTTTTTTCCTTGTGTTGTTCAACGACCAACCACTTGCCTCTTATCGAGTTTTCACGCAATCCCCCTCCTTGGACAACAAAACCCCTACTGCTCTATTAAATTTTTGTCCTTATTTGCTTATTGTTAGAGACTAAGGACACCTAAGCCTATCGTTTTCTTGTTGGTTAAACTTATTGCACACTTAGTCCATTTAATACCACTTCAACGAACCCATGATTGTCATTTAAAACATTCATTCCCTCAAGAAATCTCTTACCTCAAGCAATGTTATTTGTGTCCCTTTATCAACCAATTAACATAATTACAATTATTTACATTAAGATAAATATTTACATTACAATTATGTCCCTCCCCGTAAGTCTTGTCTCCTTCTTTAGTAGAACAATCTTTGCCAATGGTGTTGAGCCTTTGGTGACTATCTTGAGTAGTAGGGGTTGCATGCAATTCATTAATCACCTTTTGCCTTTTGCCTTTGAACTTGACACTACTCTTAGACTTCCAATTAGATTTAAACTTTGGCTGGCACTTGGATTGAGCATAATAGTGTATTAAATTTTTAATGGGATCATTTAATGTCTGAGGCTCATGGATCTCAATTCAATCTTTGAATGATAAAGGAAGCCCACTAATGAATCTGTGAATATTCTCCTCTCATATTTAAGGCATGGCACATATCTTAGAAACTCCAAAAACTTAGTGGTGTATTCTTCATCCGACATTGATCCCATTCTGAACTCATAAAGTTATTTTGCCTTGCTATCATAATATTTGTCTAATAAATATTTCTCTCTAATGATCCCTTCCAATTCATTCCACTTCAAGCCCTCTTCAGTTATGCCCCCGACATTCTTCAAACCTTCCCACCATATGTCTGCTTTTCCCTTCAGACTATAAGTGGCTACTTTTTCTTTCATGTTCTCAGAATAGTTATGGATTGTGAAGAACTTCTTCATTCCAAGCAACCAAGCTTTTGCATATTCAAATTTCTTCATCACTCCATCAAATTTGGGTGATTTGGACTTCTTAAATTCTTCGGGCATATAGTCCCTTTCTCTCTTTATTTTATGATGATGATGATGCCTCCCATTATAATAACTAAAATTTCTACTAGAGTGGTGCACATAAGTGTAGATCTTCTCTCTAGGGTAATCAATGGTGCATTCCTCTCACAACGTCTTCACTTTCCCTCCTATGACTCTTCTTGGACCTGCTACCATTTGCCCCATTTGTTCTACTTCTGGTTCCAAAGGGATTTTCCTGTCTCTATGACTAGCCCCCAACTCATGTTGCCTTTGCCTATGCAAGTCTGAGAGTCTTTGGAGTATGACCGCATTTACCTTAAATTGCTTTACCTGATCCCTTACCAACCTTTCATTACCTTCCTTACAACTCCTAATATCGACCCTTAGGCTCCTCGATGTATCCATTAAATTAGGAGAGTTTTCCCCTCCCCCTTGGCTAATTTATCTATCTTCTTGCCCATGTTGTGTGAGGTCATAATTATATTCTACCATCTTGCCGATCATTTCTTCATCGTCGAGATTTATGGCGTACCATCCTCTACTATTCTTGGTGATATTCATCTTATATTATTTGTTGTCACATACACACACACACATAACTATTATATTTAAACAAAATTTAAGCATATAACAAAATTTATCACCTTAGCTCATCATTTGGGGATATTTTGGTACAAGTCTAGCTGAAAAATACATTGCAAGCTAGCACATCAATAATAATTAAACCACATCAATCATTAGTACAATTTTACATACTTCATCATGTTCATATTCTCAAAACGACTCCAACAATATAATTTTTTTCCTAATCTAACTCTCGAATCAATCAGTATGGCCATTTGAAGCCCTAGGAAATTTAATGGTGCCATGTGTCGCCAATTTGGAACCCTCATGGCTATCCAAATCTCAAGCCACCTGTTAGCTGTTGACTCGTTCATACTCCATCTCACATGTTGACCCTTATTAATTGCTCACAAGGCTAAAAGGGGAACTTTCAACACACACACACACACACATGTGTGTGTGTGTGTGTGTTTGATTATTTTGCATGGGCATGGGTCACCCTATCCACCTCACCTCGTGACTTCAATCTTGGACATTATGTTTATGCTCTTTGTCCAAACCCACCAAGATGACGAGGACTAGGATGACATCGACTTGCAGAGGGATTTTTCAAGACTTAAATAATCATTGGGGTGATGAGGATTTATAAGGTGTTGCATATCATTTACAGATGGAGAAGGGAACTTTCCCGTT
This sequence comes from Pinus albicaulis, assembly GCA_034641835.2. Taxonomy (NCBI): domain Eukaryota; kingdom Viridiplantae; phylum Streptophyta; class Pinopsida; order Pinales; family Pinaceae; genus Pinus; species Pinus albicaulis. Next base: position 777,507,185 of record CM076578.1, read on the forward strand.
CCCCGTAATTGTAATTCATCTCCCAAGAGGAACAAATAATGCTCCAAAGAACAAACCATGCTGACAAGGATCTTGGATCACGTGGAGGTACAATATGCATATCCATTAGAATCCTACAGAGAGAGGCCATACTATGACTAAGATGTGCCAGTGCTTGAAGGAGTATCTTGGGTGGGGTGAAGTGTCCCGAAGGATCATGATCATGAGCCTTGGTGCCATAAAAGGGAGCTTTGTAAAGTAAAGGGTGATAACATAATACATAATCCCACAAATAATTATTAGGTATTGGAAATCCTTTCCACATGCTCTTATAAGTGATTATTCCTTGTCCCATAGTCATGATTTGATGCAAGCATGAACAAATTCAATCCTGCTTTTCAGTGAAGGAAGTGGCTAAATTATATATGTGTGTGTGAAAATACATGTTTAAACCCATATGCATGTAATGTTATCCTTCCTGAGATTGAAATAAAGGAGCAAGGATTACTGGCCCATTATATAAGTGATATGATAAATAGAATGGGTTTTGTCCATTCATAATCACTAAGTCCCATTAGACAAATTGCAAGCTCGTCGCAACTCAGGGTTCTACAAGCCTCTCGGGCTAATATTAATAGACAAAATCAAGCCCATCTTATCGCATATATCCACTGATCCCTTGGGATATTAATAAAACATACAATAGCCTCATGGAAGCAAACAAGAACATACAATGTCCAAATTCCTACAGGAAATCACATTCCTCGGGAAGATATGAAATATCATCCCCCAATCAATTCACAGGAAAGAATCACACATTTGAGAATTAAATTTACTTTCACTACAAACATGTAGCCCACACAACATTTGTATAACTGACATATATAAGAACCAACACTCCTCAACATTAACATGCCATTATCATGATGAAAATAATAGAGATGGTATAAGAGTCACAAGCACAAACATAATATTATACTTATGTTATAAAAGTTTTTTCAAGTGAGAGTGGGACTCTAACTCTCCACCCAACCATATACAAGTTGCAACCAAGTCTTTATTGCAACTTTTACCCCCGAGTTAAATTCTAGTGCTTGAGGTGGTGTACTTTTGTGGGATTTTGACCAACAAAACAAGATGCCACCAGGCCATGTTACCTTCATCCACTAGCTACCCACATGATCATTCAAACATTTCAGGCATAATCACTTCATTCTAGGTTACCACAATGCAGAGAAATTCAACTCAGATTTTAGGAGAAGAGAGCCCACAATAAGGAAGATTCATTAGTGGTTAAGTTGTTAATGGGTAAAAAAATCAATACTCCAGGTCCTTCCTCAGTGATTCAAGCACCAAATATTTAGCCCCAAGGAAACTCCTGATGATTCATTAACCCTCACCAACACATGAGTGATTCTTCCCAGTCCAACAAGTTCATTAATCCACAAACTTCTAGTGGGATCTTTAGCCTTACAGGCAAGCCACTGCTCTCTCTCTCTCTCTGATTCTTTTTACCTAACAAGCCTCCTATAAGAGGATTCCTTAGTTGGTGTTATGATTGAGAGTTCAAATATTATTGGTGGGGATCATTATTCCTTTTATTCATCTTTCCTCCCTCTCACTTCTTATGTGTGCATATTCCCTGTGCGCATGAGAGAGATAGTGTGTGTCCTCTTTTCAAGTTCTCTTAGTTGTTTTTTCCTTTTTCAACGACCAACCACCTGCCTCTTCTCGAGTTTCCACACAACCCCCATCCTTGGACAACATAACCCCTACTGCTCTATTAAATTTGTGTCCTTATTTTCTTATTGTTAGAGGCTAAGGACACCTAGGCCTATAATTTTCTTGTTGGTTAAACTTATTGAACACTTAGCCCATTTAAGACCACTTCAACCAACCCATGCTTGTCATTTAAAACATTCATTCCCTCAAGCAATCTCTTACCTCAAGCACTGCAATTTGTGTACCTTTATCAACCAATTAACACAATTACAATTATTTACATTAAGATAAATATTTTCCCAGGGGATATCACAAATTGATTCACCAAATAACATCGATGTTTTCAATGTATGGATTTGTTGTTAATGCTACAATACCCTCCAAAATTTCACTACATTCAAATTTTGGATCCTACCTAACCGTCACACCAAGTGTTTCTTTGGTCATGAAGTGTCATTTCCAGTAATTCTAAATGTTTTGAGTCTTCTCAATCATTCTTAAGCGTCACCACATTGTTTAGAACATATTTAGTGCACTTCATGGTTGTAAAATCTTTGTTTTTTTTTGTGAAATGACACTTTTGGTTGCAGTCACACACACTTTGTTCATTGTACTTGGGGAGTGTTTATGAACTGAATTTTTGAAGTGTATTTTTAATTGTTCAAGTCTGTCTAAGTCTTATTGATGATTTTCTATGTGTCGCACTTGATTTAATGTCTATATTCAGTGTGTTCGCCCCTTCTTCTATCTTCCAGATTTAGACAAATTTTGGTTGTACAAGTTAACTCATTAAGGCTAGGAGTGAATGACACACTTTTGAGCCTTGATTGAGACTCTTTCATTGTTCATAAGTGCGCCATGTGCCCACCAAGAGTGCATAACGCACTCCTAAGTCTCATTCCACTTATTTTTTTTGAACTGCACCCTCAAATAATTCCTTCCTACTTGTTGAGCACATGGTGCATCATCAAAGAATCATCATGACTCCTTCAACCTTAAGTAATGAACCTTACGCCCTCCTTGACCCTCTTGAGTAGATGAGTAAACCCTGAAGCCTTAAAGATTTATCCCTTTGTCATTCAGTAATGTGCCTTGTGCCCTCCTTGGCTCTCTTGAGCACATGAGGACACCTCGAAGCCCTGAAGCCTCACCCTTTCAACCTTGGACAATGTGCCATGCACCCCTCCTCTCTCTCTTGAGTGCATAAAGCACTTGAGAATCCTAAATTCTCTTCCTTCGTTTTTAAAACCTATGACATGTTCCCCCCCTTGAGCTTCCTCTTTCCTATTGAGCACATGAATGCATCTCCAAGATCCAACCCTTTAGTGTTTCAGAGTGTGCCCTTGCGCCCAGAAGTTTCCTTGTATTTTCCTTTCCAAGTGAACTATTAACACATGAATGGAAAACTTGTGTTAGTATGAATCTTAATCACATGTGTACGAAAAAGGCTCACTTTAGCTGTGCGTAAAAAACGGCCCTAACAGCAAATATGGCTGCCAATATCTTTATATCTGCAATTAGTTGACCAAGATAAATGCTGCAAAATCTAGAACTATGCATTAAAAGACATTAAGAAGTAAATAAAAACAAGATTTGCTCCATGCATCCAATAGACAAGACAAGAATATGTTTAAAGAATTTTGTATTTATGGCACCTGGGAGGAGAACATAGAAGGATGTTACCGGTCCTCCTCAATGGGATGGGTTCTTGTAAGTCCTCAACACTTCAGATCTAAAATCCCTCTCTACTGATAGTGTAGAAAACCCGGACAAAATGGAACTCAAAGGGAGCTCACAAGAAAAATGGTAGCCAAATATGACTATGATGGTGGATCAATAGTCAAACCAAAAGTATAGATCCAGAGTGATCTTTAGGCAACAAAAGGTGATAAATGAATGGAAAAACCCTTCTATTTATAACAAAATATTGAGTTAGTCTAGATATTGGTGCATAATTAAATATTATTAACCAAATCAAGATCCAACTTTTATGGAATATTTTATTATATTTGTTGGAGGGAAAAAGAATTTGACTTGGGTCAAATCCCTTTATTTGTAAATAATAAATAAATAAATGATTTATTTATTATTTTAAGGATGTGGTTAAGTAATAATCAAATAAATAATGATTTATTTAATTATTTATGGATGATTTAGTTAAATTTAACAAGGAATATTATTTAAATAAGGTTTAAATAATTATTCTTAGAAAATAATAAGATAAATAGTGATTTATCTAATTAATTTTCCTGTTTTGGGTTAAATATGACTAGGAATATTAATTAAATTGCTGTTTAACTAATTATTCCTTGAGGAAAATCAAACAAATGTGGATTTATTTAATATTTTCTCATGGGGTTTCCTGTTTAGACCATAAACAACTTAATAAAGGTGGTTTACTAAGTTATTTTCATAGTGAAATCAATTTTACTTAGGGTAAAATTGGTCTTACATGGTGTACTTAGGTCCATCTAATAGTAACAGGTTAGATGACCAAAAAATGGTGTAACAGATTCCCCCCCAACGTGCGAGTGTTAGGAGCTAATCGTATGACCGAAGTACGTTGTAAGAACTCAATCACTAGACATCGAAGGGGAAGTCAGAGAGAGAGAAATATGGGGTAGACCAAAGCGCTAGAGGACTAGACCCTGAGGAGGTGAGACTTACAGGTTCGAAAAGTCTCTTTTATGAGTGAGTACCTGTGTTATAGGTGGCGGGGGAGGCATACCTATGCCCGCCGAGACAAAGTGCAAAGAATAATGCGTCAAGTAAACAAGGGACTGAACAATATAGTACATGCTGGCATAAACATGAGCCAGGTAAAAAACATGATAATGAATCCCACATACATACTGTGCCTAGGATAACAGCCAAGACTTATACAATAATATCTGAGTACATGAGATACAAATACAACCCAAATGCCCCTGTAAACAGGAAAGGGCTCTGAAAATCTGACTGATACATGCAAACAAAAAGGCACTGCAAGCAACAGAGGCCAACATCATCAAATCGATGGAGCTGCATCACAGGCTGTAATGAAGAGGTCATCCGGGAATGTGGGGGGCTACCTTTAGGGCCACCCCCTCATGAGGTCTGAAAACATCTCACACACACCCGTGAATCACCGATATCAACTGCTGCATCACTGAACCATCAAGTATATGGATCTCGATCGTGCTGAAAGGAGCTGGAGCTGAGAAACAATCAAGTCAAAGGGTGATAAGGAGTCCCTTTGCCTGATTCGAGGCACCGAAAAAGAGTGGAAGTTGGAACCAAGGTCCACCGCCCTCTAGACCTGTCTTCTGGAATGAATGATATGATATCGACAGAAGGAGGTCCGCCATAGATGGGGCAATGAGGAATCCTCCACTAAGGCATGAGAGAAAATAGTAGAGAGACTGATAGACTGACACCAGGGATGATGATGAAATGGGGGGTACTGAGTAGCGGATGGACGACTTCCCTTGTTAGAGAATAAAGGGCATGGATGACCTGGCAGTGACTGACACAATATCATAAGGGATAGTGGACAGTAGGAGTAAAGGCCATAATGTGCGACACAAGAGAGGAATCAAGAAATGAAGAATGGAGGACTATAGCGGATACAAAGGGACTCGAGATAGACTCCATGAATGCGATGATGACTCAACTCAGATGCTCTAACCAAGGGCGACTCGATGATGCTACCACACAGTAAAGGTCTAATGGGGACCATAAATACATGAGTACAAGATGGCAACTCACGACAAAAATTGACATGAGCATGGACAAGTATGGAGGCAAAGTGGTGCCCCAAGTACAAGTGTTGCAAGTGAAGAGATTCGATTTTGAGGAGTGGTGAAGTGACCCTTCTTGGACAAAATGCGTCCTGGTGAAGTATAAAATCACAAAAAAATAATAGATACCCATTTGAGGGCTCAGTGAGAGCTTTCCAACGGTACAGACGGTTTGTCAAATTGAGCTAGCGGTTTGGCCACAGCAGGTGAAAGAAAAATCAGGGGTTTCTCTTTTAATAAGGCATTTTCCCTTCAAATTCACTCATTTGCAAGTGGAGCTGTGGTGAATGTAGAGAGGAGAGAAGGCCCTAAATCTTGCGACGAGCGTAGCGGACAAATCGACCATTAGAATCAATATCTGTAAGTTGCAGGTAAGAGGCCTAACCCTACTCTTTCATTTCAGTGGATTGAAAGTTTAGTTTAGGTCCCCAGAGCTCAGTAATAAACCATTGCTCCTCTTCACGGCCGGGTCACACTTTTTGGGGAAAAAACTGCAACTTGGGTAGCAGTTTTTCCGCAGAAAACAATGAACTGTCCCAAGATTGGGCCTGAAAAGTGCGACCTGACAGAGAGGGGTTTTTCTGTGCTGTTTTTTGGTGGAGAAATGGGTTTTAATGTTTGGATACAGTCTTTAATGTTGGGCAGAATTAGGATCAACTGGAGGGAGAGAGACCTGGGCACATTACGGTCGAAGATCCAAGAGGATCATGGTGTCTGCAGTGCATTGGCCAGGTTTGGGGTTCTGAAGTTTGTAGAGAACCCACTGATGAGAGCTAGAGAGCCCTTGTTGGCCCAGATTTTCGACTATTGGGATCCGGACCATGAGGTCTTTATAGTGCAGGGGCACCAGATCGAGTTGACGGTCCAAGATATATATTTTATGGCTAGTCTCCCACCACTTGGGATGGTAGGGAATACTCAGCCAGTGTTATCGTGAGGGCAGAACATCATGGAGTTTGTAGAGCGCCACTGTTGACCAGGTCTCCATGTCAAAGGGACACGGATACCCATCGGGGATCTAGAGAGGTTAGAGACCCGTGTTGTGGCCGCAGCGGTGCTGCGGATCCTGGGCAACCAGGCACTCCACCACATCACTGGAGGGTAGATGATGCTTATGGAGAGTGTGTTGAATGGGACCTACTATGGATGGGCCAAGATGATGCTGTTGTCATTGAAACGATAGTTGTCACTATGCAAGCGTCAAGTGAACCATGACTGTGCATATGGTACGGTGTTGTGCTCGCTCTTCTAAGATCTTGACACTTCGACCTCGTATACAGCTCCAGGATGGGGGCCTGAGGGAGCCCAGGATGAGCCAGTGGGGGCGACTACTGTGCAGAGGAGGAGTTGGGGCAGTCAGACGAGTGTTCCGATCCAAGTTTTTTGCTCATTGGGATCAGATGCCATTGTACATAGATGACTATCCCTATAGTGGGATGAGTTATCGTGGGGACCCGGATTTTCCACTGCCGCCTAGTCAAGTATGGGGGCCTGATGGTAAGTGACAAATTTCTAATCTTTGATGTGCATTGTAAAAATATTGTATATGGTACTTATTCTTCCACTTTTGGTATGCAGATACAACACCGGTAAAATCGGCCAGGTATATGGGATGGCCTATAGTATCGGGAACTGCCGGACCTAGTGGATCGAGAGCGCCACAAAATGAGGATGCAACAACCCTCCTAGAGGACATCCATCGTAGATGTGAGAGGCTTCTGACCGATGTTTCAAAGTGTGGCTGGAAAGACTTGGATGACCAGTACATAGAGCCATGTATTAGTCTACCCTCGGAGTGGCGAGGGGTCATGCTACGCATGGCGATGGTTGGACAGGGGATGCACGATCTACGAGCTGCAGGAGTAGAGCCATTGTCTTGGGATCCTCCAGATAGTGATTAGATGTAGGGGTAGGTGGTGCCCCTAGTTTTGAGTTTTTGTAACATGCTATGGGCATGTCATATATGGACTCTAAAACATGTTATACTACACATATTATGGATATGCATCGTTTTGATGGTTTTATGTCATTTTCTTGTGTTAACTACATGTGCTAAATGAGAATCTAGAATATTGTTTGCAATGCTATCTACATAGTGATTTTGTGCTCTAGGTACATGACTAAATGTAATGATTTCAAATTCACGCATCAAAAGCTTTACTCGTAGATATCTTCTAAAAAGGATAGGATTATGCACACGATATACACCATTTAATTGCATGACAAGAAGCAGGGAATATAAATGAACATGAAGGTGGAGGATGCGATGGGAAAGGGCATCGGCTAATAAACCTCACACTACATCATATTTGGCCTAATTATTGGTGGCAGTACCAATGTATACACCGTTCAAGAGAACAAGCGAATGTAAGGGGGTAAAAATGGCCCAACCTGCCGAGGCTAGATTCCAGGAGTAGCGATTTGCACCTGTTAGAGTCGGTATCTTCATCCCTCTGTCAGAGATCAAATTTCTCTTATTGCATTTCATTTTAGGTGTCTCATTCAGTTCAGTCAGCTGCATTCCATTAGGAGCATGGATCATCTGATGGTAGGGTCTTGTCACTCATATCCCTCATGTCATGTACCTACTGGTCCGTTTCTGTTCATCAAAATCATTTACAGTGATTTTTGGTCTCCTGGTTAGCAAAGAGTCATTTTAGGGTTTTTAGTCTCATTAGGTCTAGGGTTTCGTTAATTTAGTCTTCAAAATGACTAATAATATCAGAAAGCGCATGAGGGGGGTTCGAAATAGGTTTTCAGTGCAAAAATTTCATCGTCATAATGCTTGATAATGATTTTTCTTCAAAACTCTGTTTTGAAGAAAAATCGTCTATTTCATCCTTTTGTAATAAATGCAATGTAATTTTAAAAGTTTTTTCAGTTGTAAATTTCTTCAGGCGCAGCCCTGGTCACCTTTTCCAAGATCCCATGCCAGCTATCCCTGCAAAGACAGATAAGAGATTCATCATCAGTCCAAAAATCACAAAGGAAACAAAAACAGAGTTTATGTGAAAAGTGTCAAAGTTCAAACATTACCAAAGTGGGTTTTTTCAAATAAAAAAATCAAAGTCTATGGCATAAAAGATATTTTGTGTTTCAATAATCCATTTGCAAGCCAAAGACAAGAGTGAAGTCAAGAAATAGTGGAAGAAGCGAAATAGTGTTTGAAGGCGAAACTGTGGATGAGTTTACTGTCGCGGCGCACTGGGTGGAGGTCGCGGCGCATAGGGCCGCTCAGCTCTATGCATTTCTGAACGGGCGCGGCGCATACAACGGTCGCAGCGCACTGGGCCACTGTTGCGGCGCACAGGGCTGACAACCAAAATTTTTTCCATTGCTCCAAAAAAATTCAAATTGACTCAATCTCCTATGCTCTAAGTAAGTTATGAGACTTTGTCATTGCTATTAAACAATGTTTGGTGGTGATTGAGATGGATTATGAGAATTTGAAATGCCAAAACTTTAAACCCTATTCCCTTGTTTAAAGTTGCTCCTTAGGGTTTTGAAATTGAAGTTTTAAAATTAATTGTGGTGCCAAATACTCCATTTCCCCGACTTGTTCATTCCTTCCCTCACTGTAATCCTATCATTACTGTTCATCCCCTATCCCCTTGCATCCTCAAAGTCACTCATTCCTAAGTCCCATTATCCCTATCCCTAGTCATTTCATTTCCTATCCCTCTCCCTTTCCCATTTCACTTGTAAAAATTCCCAAACCCCAAGTTTCCTAAATAGTCAAGTGGCTGTCCCTTGTCCATAAGTTTGTCAAATCAAAAGCTTTCAAAAAGGAAAATTCCACTTGGAAAGACTTCATTGTTCCCACTGCCCTATATCTGCTACAGTCCCTCCCCTTTGACACACATTTGGCAACTAAAACAAAACACCAAATTCTCATTTTCATCTCATACAAGCCAAACATAGACCTTGAAACATCATGGAGACAGACACTGATACATCATATGACAGAGATAGTGATTCTACCACTGAGCTACATACACCTAGAAGGTCTCGTAAAGGTGGAAAACATGCGAGAGAAGAGCCCACCTCATTGACTCAATTGCAGGCTTGCCCACTTGCCATGGCATGTTTTTGAGAGTAGTCATGGTATCAGTATTGTGAGATGATTGCCAGGATTCATCATCATCAGGAGTTAGCTTGTTTGTTTGTATTGCATTTACATGATGGTCAGGTAACTCTTGCTGGTGTAAATTTCACTTTGACACCAGAAACCATCTCTCAAGCAACCGGGATACCGAATGTGGGTGAATAGTGGAACAAAAGACAGCAGGTGGAAAAAGTGCATTATGAACCATACATCAGGCCTAGCTTTGTGAGGCAGCTCAGCAGGGTGTTCCCATTCCGGTTCCTGAAGGAATCATATGCGCCTCTGATGAAACTTATTATCAGATATTTCAGTTGTGAGTGCCGGTTTTCACGCCTCTATGCCTACCACATCAGGTTATTGATGCATTTCACAAGAGTGAGGATGATGAACATACCTTATTTCATGTGTCGGAATATCAAGAGAATGACCACTCTTGTGCAGAAGAAAACTCCCGAGCAGCAGCACAACAATATTTATCACTATGCACTCATCAAGATCGTGGTTGTACATCAGCTTGGATTGCAGGGTATCTCATGGGAGGATTTCATTTCCCATGATTTATTCACAATTCCTCAGGTTCCTCCGGAGGTTGTTCATGAGCCAGGTGAACCTCCACATCAGCCTGAAGGTCACGAGACGGAGCCTATCAGTGTGCCAGTGTTTGTTACTTATCAAAGAGGCACCAGAGTATTATTTGCAGTAGCCCAACGAGTACTATCTCCACCTGGGGTGGAAGGGGTCTCGTTTCCGTCATCAGCAGCACAGGTACATGTACAGGGCAGAGGTAAGAGGCCCATGTAGGATGAGGGCCCTTTAGGAGGCCAGGATACTGATTTCATATTAATTGATGAGGATTTGAGCTCTCCAAGCTCAAAGTTGAGGGAGACAATTCAGGAGCAGAGAGCGGAGATTGACACATTGAATGCAAGTTGCAAAGAGCCCAATGGATGATAAAATACTTGGAGCAATAGAACAAAAATTTGGAGGATCAGCAAACAATCATGGAGTTGCAAAACATTCGTGAGAATCGGCAAGCTGCCCGAAGAAGCCAAACTGAGATGACACCCATTGAGCGTGAGATTGAGGCAGATAGAGAGATTTGGCTTGAGAGGGTCAATATTCATCTTGAGAAGCTATTGGAGAAGGAAAAAAAGGAAAAGAACATGCTCAGGCACATTAAGAACCATTATTGGGCGTGAAATCATGTTTGCAAAGCGAGGATCAAGATCCTGAAGGCAAGGCTAAGGAGGGCACTAAAACGTCACAAAAGGCATGATAGACTCCAAATTTTGGCTGAAGCTTCTTTGGCCTAGCATAGTGCTTGATGGTGGACATTCAACCCAAATTTCAAGAAATTTTGGAAAAATTTTGTCAATTTTGAATTTTTTGGCCTAAACACAGATTTTCCTACCCGACGCGTAGCGCCGCTTGGTGCGCGCTTATAATTGGTAGTTCCTTTGGAGGAAAACTTTGCATTTCTGGATTTTTCATGAAAATTTATGCATTCCTACACATTACCTAAGAATTTTGACAAGTTCTGGGTTGCCTAAAGAGTAAAAAACACCTCAAAAATGACCTTTCTGCCACTTTTTGCACACACAGGAAGCAGTGTTGGGAGATTGGATTTTTGGAGGGGAAAATGGAAACCAAATTCAGACATTCCACTGGGGTTGGATATTAGACAGGTAGGGCTTTCCAACAAGCTATCCTGCACTCAATTTGGACTTCGGGAAGGCCCTCAAAATTAGCCTCAAAGTTGTGCTACACATAGAGATTTCAGGTGCGACGCATTGGGAAATTTGGCCTATTTTTCACTCAGCAGCTCATATTTTCGCCTAGTTTTGGATAGTTTGACTTTTTCATATAACTCTTGATGTACCTTGATGTAATTTCATGACCATGATGTAATTTTGGCACATTTTTACTCATCTTAGTAGATTCATTCACCAAAAAGTGAAATGTAAGTGAATGAATCAGTTTCCTATCATATAGAGGCAAGTTGTTTCATTGCCTATTTTCCAGTTCTTAGTTTAATATGGTTGAAACAAATCCTAGAATGATGAGCTCTACCCTTAGAGGCATGGGAATGAGTTAGGATTGTCTATATCATGTATTTATTCAGTCATTTTCAGGGTTGGACACTTGGGATTGCTTGGCACTTCATTGTACATTTCATCTCTGCAATTTTGGCAAAGGAATAGACCAGGTTTGCAGCACTCTTTGGGATCCATGTGGCTCTGTGTTTTGATGGTGTGTTTCTCTATGTGATTTTAAGTTCATTGATGTTTATGTGTATCATTTCTCTTCTCCTTTCTTCTTAAATTAAACAAATGAGTTATAAAGGTGGAATTCATTAGATTGCTTTGCTCTGCCTTCAGTTTTGTTTAATTTTCCATGTTTTCATTTGTTTGAAGAGGATTCTTGAAAGCCTCTTTCCCTCTTAAGCTCCTCACCGGTATAAGCTATCCATTCATTCAATGCAAATCATCAAAACAATTTCCTTCCTTGCCCCAATCAAAACTCTGCAAAAACTAGGCCTTATCCCCGGATCCAAAACTGCCTTTCCCTTTGTTTCCAACAAAACCCCAAAAATAAAAATCAAACTCCTTCACTTATATACCTAGCCTAAAATTAGCCTTTATTTCAAGTCATATAAAGCCCTATTGATTATTTTTGCTGAGGTTTATCCGGAGAGAGCCCTCTTCTATTCTAGTAGGGCTAGCCACCAGACTGAGTGTGGTTTGATGTTACCCTGAACTCTGCCTTCTTTCAGCCCGAGGTAGATTTAGGCAATAACATAGTGGCGACCATACTGGGGAATAAAATGGTTTGCTTGTTAGTGTTATTTGTTTTATAAGCTACAGACGGAGCCTGAAGTTATGCCAAGTAGCCTTCGAAACGCTCTTGCTTTGCATTAGCGAAAGTAGATAAAAGCTGCTTCAGTAAATCTCCGGTCTAGTTTGTAAACGTGACACTTGACTTATAAATGGCTCCCAGTACATCAGATCATTCTGGACTCTTGGGTGATGAGTCTAGAATTTGATAGGCTGAACAAGTTGGTTTTGTCCCTTTGATTTTTGAAAATAATTCAACACACTAGCTTCCAAAAGACATACTAGAGCAAATCCGGATCCCGATCCACCTCCAGTGTATGAAAATCCCAATCTGATTTCAAGAATTCTTCGTCGAGAAAGTCCTATGATTCCTCTATTCAAATATCATTCATGTCCTGCTATTTTTGAATACCTTGAAGATCTTGAATTTGACGAACAATTTGAGTTGTCGTTGTTTGAGACGAAGTCTAAAAGTGCTATTGGTTCTATGGTCATAATATCTTGAAATTGAACAGGCTAATAGATCCATTGACAGTTACATCTTGAATATTCAGAATTCTATTGTGGCAACGAATATTCCTAAGTTTATAGAGTCTGCATCCGAAACACTTGGGCCATCAGCAGTTACTTCCGATTCACAAGTTCATACCGAGCCTCCTTTCATTCCTACCATTCCTGTGCAACCATCTATTTCTGATCAACAATCTGCAATAGTATTGCCTCCATCGACACCTCATACATCTACTGCTCCTGCTCCACCTATATTTCCAAATCCGATTGTAAATCCACCAAGAGCAATGGTTGCTCGATTTTCACCTCTTGTGTTGCCTCAGAACTTGGATGACATGCCCGCTGATTATCAAAGTAAGATTCCATTGTTTGATGGCACTCCTCAAAGTGTTCCTGCTCAACAACATGTTGATAAAATGGTTGATTTCTTTGACCTTCATGAAATTGATGCAGAAAATGTGACTATGAGATTATTTGTGCAAACTTTTGGAGGAGAAGTGAGAAAATGTTTCAGAGCTTTGCAACCTAGGAGTATTGCTACATTGGCTGAGCTTCAGAGACAATTCTTGGATCGATAGGAAGTAAATAAAGATCCTCTTCAGATCACTTCTGAATATACCAAGATCAAGCGGAATGTTGGTGAGTCTGTCTAAGATTACTGTATTATATTCAATGCGGTTTACAATGCAATTCCTGATGAGTTAAGGCCATCTAGGAGGTCGGCTTTGCTTAAATTTCCGGATGGTTTTGATCCGGATATGGCCTATCAATTACGAGAAAGAGATCCGACCACCTTAGAAGACATGCAGAAAATTGTAGTGAGTGTTGAAGCTAATTTGAATGACAAGAGAGCTAGATTGAGAGCTAAAAAGAAAGCAGTAATAAAGGAAGAGACTTCTACTTCAGATCAAGTACTTCGCAAGGTGGAAAAGATGATTGGAAGATTAACACTTGATAAGCCTGAACCGCAGATCATAAAACCTAACTTCCGTGGCTAGCAGCCACCACAATTCAGGATCAAACAATGAGAATAGCGAGCACAAGAACTGCCAGTACAACAGCAGGTAAAAACACCTTTACAACATAATTTTGTTGGTCCGGAATCAGATGATGAAGAGAATGTAATAGGAGAATAAAATCACTTCTTTACACCTGATGATTTGCCAAATTTTATCACTGAAGATGAGGAGTATGCAGAAAGTACAGTTGTACAAAAAGACGAGGATTTCATTTTGGTAAATGAGACAACTCTTGAAGAAGAGTCAGATGAGTATCAGAGAGGTTATATGAATGCTTTGTCCGCCCAACAATGTCAATATTCACTTAGAAACAAAGATGCGCCTATCAATCCAATCCAAAAGAGAAAGGAAGTTTCAGCACCAAAGAATGATTCACCTGTTGCACAAAAGAAGGGAAAAGAGATAGCTGATCCTACTACTAGCAAATCCCCATCAGCAAATGAAATATCCAATCAGCCATTTGTATCGAGGGAGAAAGTTGAAAAGAAGGATGTTCCAGCCAAAGAGGTAGAAAAAAATTTAGTCTTTAACTTAGAGAGTGAAATTTCTAAGTTAAAAGTTTCCATTCCTTTGACTGAATTGATGAAGAATAGCAGTTATAAGGGTCATGTGTCTAAAATTCTGAATTTCGATCCAATTTCTGATATGGTGAATGTGCAAGATGATCAACCTGAGTTGATATTTGGACCAGCATTGGATGGTGAGTCTCCAAATAATGATGTGCCTCCTTTTTATATCAGCCTTAGATTGCATGATTTTGTGTTACATAATGCCATGTTTGATTCCGGAGCATCTCATAATCTCATGCCGAGAGCAATCATGGAGAAATTGGGATTGGACATCACTAGAAAATATCATGATCTTTATTCTTTCAATTTTAGCAGAGTAAGATGCATTGGGCTTATCAAAGATTTGGTGGTTCGTTTAGATCAGATTCTGACTAAGAATGTTTTGATGGATGTGGTTGTGGCGGATATTCCTCCTAGATTTGGCATGCTTCTTTCCAGATCTTGGGGATAGAAATTGAAGGGAACATTGCAACTTGATTTCTCCTATGCTACCATTCCTGTGTTTGGTCAGATGATAAGACTATATCGGGAGCAAAAGATGAAGTATATGATCGCCAGCAAGGAGAAACCAGTAAATCATCCAATTAATTATGTACATACAAATTTAGAGTCTTTTGTTTTGTATTCAGATAGTTTCAATGATGTAAATAGTCAGTTAGTTGAAGCAGAGGACATTCCGGAAATCACCGAGAATTTTAGAGAGGTTTTGAAGAAAGAGAGACAAGAACTTGAAAGTTCCGTTGAGCAATCAACCTTCCGACAGCAGCAGAAAGTTGATGGACAACAAGCAGAAATAACAGAGCAAACATAATTTCAGCACTTGGAAGAAGATGAAGATGGTTTGTGGACCATGGATTTTGATGGTGCAGTAGGAAGTGATTGTGTTGGAATTGGCATTTGGGTACGCATACATTTTTCCGCCCCAAACAAGGTATCGAGTAACGTAAGGGTCTACTCTTATAAATTAGCTTTTGATTGTTCAAATAATGAGGCAAAATACGAAGCTTTGATTGCTGGTCTGAAAATTCTTAGAAAGTTGAATGCTAAGAGGATTGCAGTATATGGCGACTCCGAGTTGGTAATTAAGCCAGTGAAAGGTGAATTTCAAGCTAAGCATCCTCGAATGCGAGCTTACCGAAATGTTGTTCTTGATATCTTGAAATTGTTTTCAGACTATACTTTGACTTGTATCCCTCGTATTCAGAATGGTATTGCAGATGCACTTGCAAAGGCAGCCAGTAATTTGAAGATTCCGATGAACTTAAGTAACAAATTTGAAATTCATGTGAAGCATCGTCCGACTGTCCCGGACAATCAAAGGTATTGGAAAGTATTCCAAAATGATGAAGATATTGATGAATTTCTGCAAAACAAAGGTAAATTCAAAGAAACTTCAATTGATATGGAGCGTGATGATGGTGAGGCTGATGTGCAAGTAAATCAGATGGAAGTTTTGCAGCTGAAGGATAATGTCATTCCTAAAGGCTTGATACCTTTAGAGGAGCTCTTCGATCAAGATGACGTAGCTAAAATACCAACTAAAAAGGGAGTTGAAGATGTGAACATTGGATCAGCTGAAAATCCAAAGATGGTGAAATTGTCCAAAGCATTGCCACCGGAGGTAAAAGCAAAATATGTTAGTTTATTGTCTTCTTTTGCTGATGTATTTGCTTGGGACTATTCATATTTGAAGACATATGATACCAATATAATTCAACACACCATTCCAATCAAGCCAAATCAAAATCCCTTCAGGCAGAAGTTGAGAAGGATAAATCCAAAGCTGCTGCCCTCAATTGAGAAGGAAGTAAATCGATTGTACAAGGCTGGTATCATTGTTCCTATAATATTTTCAGATTGGATTTCCAATTTGGTGCTCGTACGCAAGAAGATAGGTGAGATTCGTTTGTGCATTGATTTTAGGAATCTGAATAAGGTTTCTTTGAAAGATAATTATCCATTTCCCAAAATGGATCACATACTTTAGCGAGTAATTGGAGCATCTCGTATGTCGCTACTCGATGGTTATTCCGGGTATAACCAAATTCTGGTCCATGAGGATGACAGAGACAAAACAGCGTTCACCACTCCGTGGGGAACTTTCCATTACACTAAAATGCCTTTCGGTTTGAAGAATGCTAGTGACATTTCAGTGAGCAATGGATATGGCATTTGCAAATGAGAAAGATGTTTTTCTAGTTGTGTATCTTGATGATTTGACAGTCTTTTCTAATTTTGATGAAGAGCACCTTTACCATTTGAAGAATGTTTTTCAGTGATGTAGAAAGTATGGTGTGTCACTCAATTCGAAGAAGAGTTTGTTTGCCATGGATGAGGGCAAAATTCTTGGTCACATATGGCATCTGTATTGACCCAGCTCAAGTAGAAGCTATTTAGCAAATTGATCTTCCCCAGAACAAAAAGGAGATCCAATCCTTCAATGGTAAGATGAATTTCTTACGCCGCTTTGTGCCTAATCTTGCCGAACATCTAAGAGAGATTACGAACATGCTTAAGAAAGACAATGCAGTGAATTGGACTGAGGAGGCTGTAAAGTCTTTCAATTTAGTGAAGTTGGTTCTTTCTTCAGCTCCGGTTTTGATCAGCTCGGATTATACTCAGGATTTTATTTTGTTTTCATTTGCTTCGGAGCATACTATGGTAGCATTATTAATGAAAAAAAGAGATGACAATGAAAAACCAATTGCTTTTTTCAGACGAACCATAAGAGATGCAGCCTTAAAGTATAACATCATTGAAAAACAAGCTCTTGCTTTAGTGAAAGCGTTGAAAGATTTTCGGGTATATATTATACATTCTCATATTCTTGCTTATGTTCCTAATGCTGCTGTTAAGTATGTTTTAGTGCAAACAGATTCAGAAGGGAGATGAGGCAAATGGATTGTTGCCTTGTTGGAGTATGATGTGGAGATAAAGCCTACAAAGATTATCAAAGGACAAGGGCTGGCTAAGCTAATGGCTAAGTCAAATTTACACACCTTAGACATCAATCTCATTGCTGCTATGTCCGAGGAAAATGTGGAAAGTTCATCAGTTCAAGTATCAGAAATATTTGTGCTTTCTCCTTGGTATTCAGACATTGTATATGTGCTTCAAAATTTGTCACCACCGCCTGGCATGGCTAGAAACAAAAGTAGAACTCTGAAATTGAAGGCTGCTTAGTTTTGTATTTTGAATAATTCACTCTATTGGAAAGATCCTGGTGGTGATTTGCTAAATTGTTTGGTTGAAGAAGAAGCAAAGCAGGTTATGGAAAATTTTCATAAGGGAGATTGCGGGGGTCACCTCTTTTGGAAAACAACGGCCAACAAGATTTTGAGAGCGGGATATTACTGGCCGACACTTTTTGCTGATGTGTATAAGACTGTCAAAAGCTGTTATGAATGTCAGATTTTTGAAGGGAGGCAGAAATTGCAGCCTTTGCCGCTTAAGCCCATTGAGGTAAGTGCTCCTTTTCAGCAGTGGGGTTTGGATTTCATTGGCGAAATCCATCCTGCTTCTTCAACTCAACATAGGTGGATCCTCACAGTGACAGATTATTTCACGAAATGGATTGAAGCAATTCCCACCAGGCAGGCCACAGATTCGGTAATAATTTCATTCCTTGAGAATAATATTTTGTCTCGTTTTGGTTGCTCGAATAAGTTAATTACTGATAACACAACAGCCTTCAAATAAAAAATAATGGTTTAATTTTGTAACAAGTATCACATCATTTTGGGACACTCAACCGCTTATAATCCACAAGGCAACGGATTGGCGGAGTCTTCGAACAAATATTTGGTCAACATCATTAAAAATTTGCTAGAAATAAACAAGACAGGTTGGCATAAGAAGTTGGTTAATGCACTTTGGGCAGACAGAGTGAGTCAGAAGAAATCCATTGGTATGTCCCCTTTTGAGTTAGTATATGGAGTTGACACGGTGTTTCCAACCTCTCTCGCAGTTCCAATGGTCAAACTTCTACAGGAAGCTGGCAGTGAAGATGATCATATGCAAAGAAGAATAAATCAAATGATCCATTTGCAGCAGACGGGAGAAGAAGTTTTTCAAAACACATTCAAGCTGCAAGAGAGAATTAAGAAAATATATGACAGAAAAGCCAAAGCAGACAAATTTCAATTGGAAGAAGTGGTGTTGAAATGGGATGCAAGAAACGAGGAAAAGGGTAAGCATGGTAAGTTTGAAAATATCTGGAAAGGACCCTTTAAGATTGCTGCATATCGGGGTGAGAATGCTTTTCTTCTGAAAGAGATGAACATGGAAGATTTTCTAGGAGGGCTGGTCAATGGTCGGCTGCTCAAGCGGTATCATTTCTGAAATGTTTTCTGCTATTTACATTGTCACTGTACATACCGTTTATTTCAGTTTCATTGCAAGTGTGTGCTGTGATCTTTTCTTCAGTTTGGGGCCCGAGGTGAAGGCTATAACGCTGAATATTGATTTCAGTTTTGGTTTGAGTTTGTCGAGTCAAGTCTTTCAGTCATTTTGGTTTCAAAATTGAGTCAGTTTGAGTCAAATTTTCAGTCAATAAATGAGTCAAGAGTCTTGTGTTGATTTGTCGAAGTTATGGACTCCATAGCCCAATGGATGAAGGCACTGCCTAGTCTCCCAGAAATCTGTAGTTCTTGGCACCTCCAAGGAGCTACCATCCCCATTGGAGCCAATGTTAGAGTCGGTATCTTCATCCCTCCGTCAGAGATCAAATTTCTCTTGTTGCATTTCATTTTAGGTGTCTCATTCAGTTTAGTCAGCTGCATTCCATTAGGAGCATGGATCATCTGACAGTAGGGTCTTGTCACTCATATCCCTCATGTCATGTACCTACTGGTCTGTGTCTGATCATCAAAATCATTTACAGTTATTTTTGGTCTAAATTAGCAGAATTCTTTCGGTAATAATCACATGAAATAAAACGAGGTCGACGCGTTTCGAACCAACCAGTGTGGTTCATCATCAGGACTATGTCATTTTAGGGTTTTTAGTCTCATTAGGTCTAGGGTTTCGTTAATTTAGTCTTCAAAATGACTAATAATGTCAGCAGGCGCATGAGAGGGGTTCGAAATAGGTTTTCAGTGCAAAAATTTCATCGTCATAATGCTTGATAATGATTTTTCTTCAAAAATCTGTTTTGAAGAAAAATCGTCTATTTCATCCTTTTGTAATAAATGCAATGTAATTTTCAAAGTTTTTTCAGTTGTAAAGTTCTTCAGGCGCAAACATGGTCACCTTTGCCAAGATCCCATGCCAGCTATCCCTGCAAAGATAGACAAGAGATTCATCATCAGTCCAAAAATCACAAAGGAAACAAAAATAGAGTTTATGTGAAAAGTGTCAAAGTTCAAACATTACCAAAGTGGGTTTTTTCAAATAAAATAATCAAAGTCTATGGCATAAAAGATATTTTGTGTTTCAATAATCCATTTGCAAGCCAAATACAAGAGTGAAGTCAAGAAATAGTGGAAGAAGCGAAACAGTGTTTGAAGGCGAAACTGTGGGTGAGTTTACTGTCGCGGCGCACTGGGTGGAGGTCGTGGCGCATAGGGCCGCTCAGCTCTGTGGATTTCTGAACGGGCACGACGCATACAACAGTCGTAACGCACTGGGCCACTGTTGCGGCGCACAGGGCCGACAACCAAAATTTTTTCCATTGCTCCACAAAAATTCAAATTGACTCAATCTCCTATGCTCCAAGTAAGTTATGAGACTTTGTCATTGCTATTAAACAATGTTTGGTGGTGATTGAGATGGATTATGAGAATTTGAAATGCCAAAAATTTAAACCCTATTCCCTTGTTTAAAATTGCTCCTTAGGGTTTTGAAATTGAAGTTTTAAAATTAATTGTGGTGCCAAATACTCCATTTCCCCGCCTTGTTTATTCCTTCCCTCACTGTAATCCTATTATTACTGTTCATCCCCTATCCCCTTGCATCCTCAAAGTCACTTATTCCTAAGTCCTATTATCCCTATCCCTAGTCATTTCATTTCCTATCCCTCTCCCTTTCCCATTTCAATTGTAAAAATTCCCAAACCCCAAGTTTCCTAGATAGTCAAGTGGCTGTCCCTTGTCCATAAGTTTGTCAAATCAAAAGCTTTCAAAAAGGAAAATTCCACTTGGCAAGACTTCATTGTTCCCATTGCCCTATATCTCCTACAGTCCCTCCCCTTTAACACACATTTGGCAACTAAAACAAAACACCAAATTCTCATTTTCATCTCATACAAGCCAAACATAGACCTTGAAACATCATGGAGACAGACACTAATACATCATATGACAGAGATAGTGATTCTACCACTGAGCTACATGCACCTAGAAGGCCTAGTAAAGGTGGCAAACATGTGAGAGAAGAGCCCACCTCATTGACTCAATTGCAGGCTTGCCCACTTGCCATGGCATGTTTTTGAGAGCAGTCATGCTATCAGTATTATGAAATTATTTCCAGGATTCATCATCATCAGGAGTTAGCTCATTTTTTTGTATTGCATTTACATGATGGTCAGGTAACTCTTGCTGGTGTAAATTTCACTTTGACACCAGAAACCATCTCTCAAGCAACCGGGATATCGAATGTGGGTGAACAGTGGAACAAAAGATAGCAGGTGGACAGAGTGCATTATGAACCATACATCAGGCCTAGCTTTGTGAGGCAGCTCAGCAGGGTGTTCCCATTCCGGTTTTTGAAGGAATCCTATGCGCCTCTGATGAAACTCATTATCAGATATTTCAGTTGTGAGGGCCAGTTTTCACGCCTCTATTCCTACCACATCAGGTTATTGATGCATTTAACGAGAGTGAGGATGATGAACATACCTTATTTCATGTGCCGGAATATCGAGAGAATGACCAGTCTTGTGCAGAAGAAAACTCCCGAGCAGCAGTACAACAGTATTTATCACTATGCACTCATCAAGATCGTGGTTGTACATCAGCTTGGATTGCAGGGTGTCTCATGGGAGGATTTCATTTCCCGTGATTTCTTCACAATTCCTCAGGTTCCTCCGGAGGTTGTTCATGAGCCAGGTGAACCTTCACATCAGCCTGAAGGTCACGAGACGGAGCCTATCAGTGTGCCAGTGTTTGTTACTTATCAAAGAGGCACCAGAGTATTATTTGCAGTAGCCCAACGAGTACTATCTCCAGATGGGGTGGAAGGGGTCTCATTGCCATCATCAGTAGCACAGGTATAGGTACAGGGCAGAGGTAAGAGGCCCATTCAGGATGAGGGCCCTTAAGGAGGCCAGGATACTGATTTCATATTGATTGATGAGGATTTGAGCTCTCCAAGCTCAAAGTTGAGGGAGACCGTTCAGGAGTAGAGAGCGGAGGTTGACACATTGACTGTCAAGTTGAAAAGAGCCCAATGGATCATAAACTACTTGGAGCAACGTAACAAATAGTTGGAGGATCAGCAAACAATCATGGAGTTGCAAAACATCCGTGAGAATCGGCAAGCTGCCCGAAGAAGCCAAACTGAGATGACACCCATTGAGCGTGAGATTGAGGTCGATAGAGAGAATTGGCTTGAGAGGGTCAATATTCATCTTGAGAAGCCATTGGAGAAGGAAAACAAGGAAAATAACATGCTCAGGCACATGAAGAACCATTATTGGGCACGAAATCATGTTTGCAAAGCGAGGATCAAGATCCTGAAGGCAAGGCTAAGGAGGGCACTAAAACGTCGCAAAAGGCATGATAGACTCCAAATTTTGGCCGAATATTCTTTGGCCCAGCATAGTTCTTGATGGTGGACATTCAGCCCAAATTTCAAGAAATTTGGGAAAATTTTTGTCAATTTTGAATTTTTTGGCCTAAACACAGATTTTCCTACCCGACGCGTAGCGCCGCTTGGCGCGCGCTTATAATTGGCAGCTCCTTTGGAGTAAAACTTTGCATTTCTAGATTTTTCATGAGAATTTATGCATGCCTACACATTACCTAAGAATTTTGACAAGTTCTGGGTTGCCTAAAGAGTCAAAAACACCTCAAAAATGACCTTTCTGCCACTTTTTGCACACATAGGAAGCAGTGTTGGGAGATTGGATTTTGGAGGTGAAAATGGCAACCAAATTCAGAAATTCCACTTGTGTTGGAAAGTATACAGGCAGGTCTTTCCAACGAGCTATCCGGCACTCAATTTGGATTTCGGGAAGGCCCTCAAAATTATCCTCAAAGTTGTGCTATGCATAGAGATTTCAGGCGCGACGCATTTGGAAATTTGGCCTATTTTTCACTCAGCAGCTCATATTTTCGCCTAGTTTTGGATAGTTTGACTTTTTCATGTAAATCTTGATGTACCTTGATGTAATTTCATGACCATGACGTAATTTTGGCACATTTTTACTCATCTTAGAAGATTCATTCACCAAAAAGTGAAATGTAAGTGAATGAATCAATTTCCTATCATATAGAGGCAAGTTGTTTCTTTGCCTATTTTCCAGTTCTTAGTTTAGATATGGTTGAAACAGCTCCTAGAATGATGATATTGACCCCTAGAGGAATGGGAATGAGTGAGGCTTGTCCATATCATGTAGTTCTTCAGTCATTTTCAGGGTTGGACACTTGGGATTGCTTGGCACTTCATTGTACATTTCATCTCTGCAATTTTGGCAAAGGAATAGACCAGGGTTTGTAGCACTCTTTGGGATCCATGTGGCTCTGTGTTTTGATGGTGTGTTTCTCTATGTGATTGTAAGTTCATTGATGTTTATGTGTATCATTTCCCTTCTCCTTTCTTTTTAAATTAAACAAATGAGTTATAAAGGTGGAATTCATTAGATTGCTTTGCTCTGCCTTCAATTTTGTTTAATTTTCCATGTTTTCATATGTTTGAAGAGGATTATTGAAAGCCTCTTTCCCTCTTCAGCTCCTCACCGGTCTAAGCTATCCATTCATTCAATCTGTTGTATCTCCTAGAGACAACCTAGAGTTGTAATAGACCAGTGGCTAGGACATCTTAGCATAGCAAGGAGCGTATAATATAATGTATGAAGTTGTCAACTTCAGCTCACCTGCTATCTCCTGTAAAAAGGGAAATAAACTAGAATGGGACCAGACTCTCAGAAAATGACACAGGAAATGAGATATTGCAGAGGAAAGATGTAGAACTCTAATACAAAAGCAACAGACAATTCAGAGACAGTTTACTGCAAAGCGGGCCAGTTCAAGTAATATGTCACAGATATCAATTATTAGAATATGTATGTAATGAAAGAAATTTTGAGGAGATATTAGCTAACATTGAGCTGATACCCAGATATACAATACCATCATGCATGGGCTTACCAATCTAAGAATCCATACATGACAGTAGCATTTTAAAAGCACCCTCCCAAAGAAGCTAATATAGCAGAAATACGGTTTAGATGAATAATGGAACAGAATATCATGCATGAGCCATATTTAAAGCGCTTGACTGATCCGAGCATGGGAATCTACTAGGATGAATCCATACCAAAAATCAGTGAGCCACTCGCATTCCAAAACATGATACAAGAAACATGGATGAAATGAAATGATATATTAAAATAACACATAAGAGAAAGTTACAGACTGTGAAATACCAAAGACCAGAATCCTCTTTAACAGATGGAACTCCTCCTCACTGAGACCCTATGGGCTCTGAGCCTTCATACAAGAGCTTTACAAAATGTATACAAAAATCCTTTCACTGCATAGTTTTATGATAAAATCTGGAACCCCAAACTATCTGTTATTCGGGGGTTTTATAGGAGAACAAGAGAGCTCGAAAAAGGGAGTAGGTGATGAACATTTAATTGTATCATTAAAACAAAATGGTGAAAAAGTGCCCGCCCATACTACTTGACGGCACTATAGTGCTGAATGTACTATGTGGCCTGCTAACTGAAATAAATGCACTGGGTAGAAATCTCTCCAGGAACACGGCAAAGCAGTAAAATCACATAAACATCCCGTCCTTTCCTGGAGAGAAAACTCTGTTGCAATAAAGCCTTGAGGGCATGGTTTTCTGTGTATAAGTCTTTCGAATGATGTGTAGGATCTTCAATCTGGTACTCTGCTTCAAAAGGTTGGATCAAGGCCCCTAAAATCTTTAGCTACCTGCCTTTAATTCTCTATCTTTCGTTGATATTCTCTATCTGCTCCATTAATGTTTCCATCTGCAAAATCTGCGTATTTTAATAACTCTAGAGGGTTTGACAGATTTTCACCCCTACTTCTTTAATGAAAGCCATGTCATAACAGCTTCCCAGATTTCCCTCATAAATTCTGCCTCTGAAAGATGGTCCTTTGATGTGTTCTCGACTTCTGAAACGGAGGCTGTGAATTATGGCAACTTTCCGCCACTGCAACCATGCAAAAATCCGCAAACTCGTTAAGAAAACCATGCGTACGGGGGTGATTATGGAGGATGGGAGAACAATGGCGCGGCGGTGGTGGAACAGTGTTTTATGCGTAAAAACGGTGAAAAATGCAATGGTACGGTGCATAATAGGGTTTGGTGGAGAAATGCATCGTGGGCCGTTTGATCAGGGTCTATAGGCGTAGATCAACAGCGGAGATCGAACAGTGGAATAATATACGACTACGGGCATGAAACATTAAAACTTAAATATAAAACAAGGAACTTTGGTTATAAGCAGAAATGCGAGGAAATGCATGAAATGTAATGAAATGGACGTGTGAGGCAGGACCCATATGGAATCGCAATCGGAAACCGGAGCGGGGGTCGGACATGCGATGCGACGAATCACATCGCAAATATTTGCGATTGGATGGATCGGAGGTCGGAGCGATAGGAGGCGGATATGCGATTGCGATGGGGAAGGAACTTGCGATGCGATGGTCGGAGGGGAAATGCGACGCGATCGATCGCATCGCAAATGTTTGCGATGTTCAATTGGGAGGCTTAACATAAATTTTGCGATGGGGGAGGAACATGCGATGCGATCAATCGCATCGCAAATATTTGCGATGGACCGATCAGGAGGCTACACATGAATCCTGCGATTGTGATGGTGCGATTAGTGCCTTAAGGGTCAACGCTTGGTTTCAGGCTAAGGGAATATGTGAGGAATTTGTTGGGGCTTGCGGTAAAGGGGCTAGGCCTTATATATGTTCGAATATGGGTTTTGTGGCCTTTTTTTAATGTAATTTGAGGGCAGGAAAATGCAACGATAAGAAAAAAACAGATTTTTAGGGCAGAAAGATGGGGTTTGAGAAGGTTTAAGCGAGATTACTGGCCAGGATTTTGGCAGGGGGCTGACATGGTCAACATTGGCTCCACCTGGGGACGACACGTTCATCCCTAAGCGTGTCGAGAACTTCGCAGACCTCCTGATCATCTTCTATATGAACTCTGCTCTTCGACATTTCTACTTTTCACCTCATGATTAATCAATTTTTACAAACAGGAGAAATAAACCTATTCTACTACTACCCTTATTACTCCATGAGACCAGATTAAACTGTTGGTCTCACATTTTCTCTACCTAAACTATATCTACTAGGATTAGACTGTCTAGTAGATTTCTTCACTACATTCTAAGACAGAAATTGAAAAACAGCCAAGCCAGGATTAGACTGTCTGGCTTGCCGGACTTTGCAGAAATTAAAACAACTAACTACATGCTCACAGGTTGAGATTTATTGAGCTTTTCCTACCTACCCTACTCTAACTGGAATATTTACAAACTAGCTTACAAACAATGTCTTCCAATGTAACCAGTCCATCAAGTGATCCCATGACTGGTCCTTCTTGCTCAGCTCCTTGAGCAGGCTGGATAGGCAAGGCAACTCCCACTCTTTTTGTTCCATAATAGTAGCTTTGGAAAATTTTCTTTCTGTTTGCAACATGCTGCTCAAAAAGATCTTTGATCCTTCTTCAAATGTTTGTAGGAAATGAGCATAAGGATCATGGAAAGATACCTGGCTATGAATATTTGGCAGGCAGGCTTCAACCAGGATCTCTTCTTCTTCCACTGGATCAAGAAAGAGACTCTCTTGAGAGAGAGAATCTCCCTCATCTTCTTCATTTTCTAAACTGGAGGAATCATCGTATATAGCAGCTGAGTCCTCTCGGAGCTCTGATATATTTGGCTTTAATGTGCTGGGCTCCGTGAAAAGATCTATGCTTTCTTGAGAAGTGGTTTGTTCCATTGCTTCCTCCCTTTCAGGAGAAGGCTCATTATTTTCATCGTGCTCAAGAATCTCTTCTTTGATCTCCTCCTCTTCTTCTGAAAGGAAGGACTGCTGACCACCGATCACATGACACTCATCACTGATGCTTTCATAACTTTCCCCATCAGTGTCATAGATAGGCTGACTGGATTCACTACTCCTCTGGAGTTGTTGGCTCTAGTTTTCCTCCCATGGGTCTACTGATGATGGTCCTGCAGGCTCAGCTTCTCCTTGGAAACAATCATCATCGAATAGATCATAACTAGGAAATTCATAATCGTAAGCAATGTCGCCAATCAAACCTGTCGGCTTCTCAGCAGGTCTTTCTTAATCTCGGTCCTCAGAGGAGTTTTCTGGATCCGAATCATCAAACTCAATAGACGAGTGAGCAAGGGAATATGTTCTATAAAAGACTTCAGAGGTGGATCGCTGATTTAATGTCTGATCAATCTCTTCTTCTGTCAAAAGGGGGGTTCCCTGTCATCATGGACAGAAGCACAACAATCCTCCTTTTCTTGCATTAGCTGACTGGGAGACGAGATGTTCTCTTGAGCCTCTTCTTCCATATCAGATTCTACCTCTTCTATGTGGTATCTTGTTTCCTCAAGGCAGCGTTCCCTATTAGCTTTTGCTATTAGGTCGTGATACTCTCTGATCAGCATAATACAAGATATAGGTAAGAAATCAGGCAATTCCTGCTCACTTTCCTCCTCATCTTCCATGGGCTTTAAAGCATCATACATGCCTTGCTCATTATCCACGTCTTGAGTTTGTTCTTGTTCTGGAAGAGGCATGGGCTGTTATAAATAATTATCATTCATATTCATATTAGCCCTATACATCTCTTGCACTTCATCAAACCTTTCTATTAATTCATATAATTGATCATACAAAGCATCTAGCTTTGTATCCCTATCCATGTTTGGATTCATTTTTCTGCAAAGATGGTCATTGCATCTTCTCAACCAGTTCAGAGTCTTCTACCAGTGAAGTCATTTGGTATTTTGGGAACTATGGATTCGCCAGGTGGATGGTTTAAGATCTTACTGTCCACCACAGTGATTTACCAAATCAAAGCCATTTGTTTCTTCCCCAGCGGAGTCAGGACTGCAAATAGATTTATCAAATAAAAAAAAGTGGAGTCGCCAAGGTGAGGGATCTACAACTCTCAACTCTCCATACTCACCTACTTGAAGAGTGAATTAGGTTTTGTCGAGGCCCAGGGATTTATATTTTCTTAATTTCGTCCCCGGCAACGGCGCCAGAAAGATGTTGTATCTCCTAGAGACAACCTAGAGTTTTAATAGACTAGTGCCTAGGACATCTTAACACATCAAGGAGCATATAATATAATGTATGAAGTTGTCAACTTCAGCTCACCTTCTATCTCCTGTAAACAGGGAAATAAACTAGAATGGGACCAGACTCTCAGAAACTGACACATGAAATGAGATACTACAGAGGCAAGATGTAGAACTCTAATACAAAAGCAACAGACAATTCAGAGATAGTTTACTGCAAAGCGGGCCAGTTCAAGTAATATGTCACATATATCAATTATTAGAATATGTATGTAATGAAAGAAATGTTGAGGAGATATTAGCTAACATTGAGCTGATACCCAGATATACAATACCATCATGCATGGGCTTACCAATCTAAGAATCCATCCATGACAGTAGCATTTTAAAAGCACCCTCCCAAAGAAGATAATATAGCAGAAATACGGTTTAGATGAATAATGGAACAGAATGTCATGCATGAGCCATATTTAAAGCACTTGACTGATCCAAGCATGGGCATCTACTAGGATGAATCCATACCAAAAATCAGTGAGCCACTCGCATTCCAAAACATGATACAGGAAACATGGATGAAATGAAATGATATATTAAAATAACACATGAGAGAAAGTTACAGACTGTGAAATACCAAAGACCAGAATCCTCTTTAACAGATGGAACTCCTCCTCACTGAGACCCTATGGGCTCTGAGCCTTCATACAAGAGCTTTACAAAATGTATACAAAAAGCCTTTCACTTCATAGTTTTCTGATAAAATCTGGAACCCCAAACTATCTGTTCTTCGGGGGTTTTATAGGAGAACAAGAGAGCTTGAAAAAGGGAGTAGGTGATGAACATTTAATTGTATCATTAAAACAAAATGGTGAAAAAGTGCCTGCCCATACTACTTGACGGCGCTGTAGTGCTGAATGTACTATGTGGCCTGCTAACTGAAATAAATGCACTGCGTAGAAATCTCTCTAGGAACACGGCAAAGCAGTAAAATCACATAAACATCCCGTCCTTTCTTGGAGAGAAAACTCTGTTGCAATAAAGCCTTGAGGGCATGGTTTTCTATGTATAAATCTTTCGAATGATGTGCAAGATCTTCAATCTGGTACTCTGCTTCAAAAGGTTGGATCAAGGCCCCTAAAATCTTCAGCTACCTGCCTTTAATTCTCTATCTTTCGTTGATATTCTCTATCTGCTCCATTAATGTTTCCATCTGAAAAATCTGCGTATTTTAATAACTCTGGAGGGTTTGATAGATTTTCACCCCTGCTTCTTTAATGAAAGCCGTGTCGTAACAGCTTCCCAGATTTCCCTCATAAATTCTGCCTATGAAAGATGGTCCTTTGATGCGTTCTCTACTTCTAAAACAGAGGCTGTGAATTATGGAAACTTTTTGCCACTGCAACCCTGCAAAAATCCGCAAACTCGTTAAGAAAACCATGCGTACGGGGGTGACTATGGAGGACGGAAGAAAAATGGTGCGGCGATGGTGGAACAGTGTTTTATGCGTACAAACGGTGAAAAATGCAATGGTACGGTGTATAATAGGGTTTGGTGGAGAAATGCATCGTGGGCCATTTGAGCATGGTCTATAGGCGTAGATCAACGGCGGAGATCGAACAATGGAATAATATACGACTATGGGCGGAATGCATGTGAAACATTAAAACTTAAATATAAAACAAGGAACTTTGGTTATAAGCGGAAATGCGAGGAAATGCATGAAATGTAATGAAATGTGATGAAATGGACGTGTGAGGCGGGACCCATATGGAATCGCAATCAGAAACTAGAGCGGGGGTCAGACATGCGATGCGACGAATTGCATCGCAAATATTTGCGATTGGACGGATCGGAGGTCGGAGTGATAGGAGGTGGATATGCGATTGCGATGGGGAAGGAACTTGCGATGCGATGGTCGGAGGGGAAATGCGATGCGATCGATCGCATCGCAAATGCTTGTGATGATCGATCGGGAGGCTTAACATAAATGTTGCGATGGGGGAGGAACATGCGATGCGATCAATCGCATCGCAAATATTTGCGATGGACCGATCGGGAGGCTACACATGAATGCTGCGATTGCGATGGTGCGATTAGCGCCTTAAGGGTCAGTGCTCGGTTTCAGGCTAAGGGCATATGTGGGGAAGTGGTTAGGGCTTGCGGTAAAGGGGCTAGGCCTTATATATGTTCGAATATTGGTTTTGTGGCCTTTTTTTAATGTAATTTGAGGGCAGGAAAATGCAACGATAGGCAGAAAACATATTTTTAGGGCAGAAAGAGGGGGTTTGAAAAGGTTTAAGCGAGATTACTGGCCACGATTTTGGCAGAATGCTGACATGGTAAACAGATGGGATCAAGGAATAATTTGAAAAATAATGATTTATTTTATTATTCCTAAATGATTTAGTCAAATTTAAAAAGGAATATTAATTAAATAATGATTTAATTAATTATTCCTAGAGAATAATAAGATAAATAATGATTTATCTAATTATTTCTCATTAATTGGGTTAAATATGACGAGGAATATTTGTTACACCATTTTTTGGTAATCTAACTCATTATTATTAGACGCCGAAGGAAAGTATGCTCGGGAGATACTTGGTAAGTTTCACATGGAGGACTGCAAGCCCATGGATACTCCTCTTCCAGGAAATTGGAGGAAAGAGGATGCTACATTGGCAGAGGTAGTGGATGCCACTGTTTATCGACAGTTGGTCGGTTCACTCATATATTTAGTTAATACAAGACCGGAAATATGATATGTGGTGAACCAGCTTTCACAAGCAATGGTTAAGCCTACCAAGCTCTTTTGGAAGGCAGCCAAGCATGTCCTGAGGCATCTCAGCGGCACATCTGAGTATGGCTTATGGCATAGACATACGAATGAGGTGGAGTTGCATGGCTTCACAAATGCAGATTAGGCAGGTAGCCCAACAGTCAAAAAGAGAACATCAGGAGGGGTTTTCAGTATCGGATCTACAGTAGTTTCTTGGTACAACAGGAAACAAAGATCTGTGGCACTCAGTTCAGCGGAAGCATAATACATGGAAGCAAGTCAAGCTGCATGTGAGGCTATCTGGATGAGGAAGGTCCTGGTCGGTTTGTTCGGTTCACATTTAGATCCTACAGTGATACATTGTGATAATCAGAGTTGCATTAAACCCTTGATTAATCTTGTGTTTCATGATAGATCTAAACATATTGATATCTGGTATCATCATATCAGAGATTGTGTGCAACGGAAGGTCATGTTGCTTCATAACATTCCTACAGAAGATCAAGATGCAGACATTCTGATGAAGGCGCTCGACAGGAGAAAATTCGAATACCATAGAGCTAGGATCGGGCTGAAGGATAATCCCTATCTTTTTGAGAGGGAGTGTTGAGATTCAAAAAGATGATGAGCTTAGTGAAAAGTAAGCACCTTCACTAAGTGGGGCCCGCAGGCTATTTTTAGGTGTATGTCTAGTTTTAGACATGGTGAGCATATTCTATAAGTTTCAGGATGCTATTTGTAGATGGTTGGTCAAATGTGGAAAATAGATGAAATTATATTTTTAGAATATTGGGCAAAGTCTATTTATAGATCGTCGAACTAAAAATAGATTCATGTTGATTATTATTAGCTCTTAATAATAATCTGACAATAAACATCAACTTATTCTCTTGGAGCACTTTATTTCAGTGAACAGATTTGGAAAATTAGTGGGTTGAAGGAATTACGCAATTCCTAGGGTTTATTGGTGGCTCATGCATGGAGGACTCAATTAGAACTGAAGTGGCAAAGTTATGACAGAGTTGGAAGAGTAGTTTATGGAGTTGTTATTTAGTTTAACTTAGTTAAGTGAGTTAAACTTAGTTGAGCTAGTTGTTTCTAGTTTAACTGAAAGATACACTAGTGAGAGTTAAGTGAATTAATTAGTTAATTAATTCACAACTAATAACTCACTAACAACTGAACAGAAACAACAGTTAACTATAGTGCATGTCAGTTCCAGTGGAGACCCTGTGGAGAGATAGGTGAAAGGGTGAGATGGACTATCTGTTGTGACTAGAGTGATGCATTTAATGCATCTGACACACATTAGAGTTGCCAGTGAGGATTGCACAATCAAGGCAAGGCCAATTTGAATTCATTTAGGGGTATTCTTCAGCAGGGATTGCGTAGTGGAGGCAGACTGTTAGGAGGCAAGAAATTGGTGCATAGAGATGCAAATTTCTGCATGACAGTGTGTAATGATTGTTGATTGTACTAAGAGCATGATGTACTTAGATTTGTATGAGATTATTACATGATCCATTGATATACATAATATATGATAGTTGGGGTTTTTAGCTTTAAGCTTTCCCGTTAAACAACTGTGTTATGTGTGATTGAATTAATTCACATGTGTTCGCAATTGAGTTTTAAATTTCCGCAAGTTTAACAGTGGAAGGATTTTGTATTTAGCAAGAAGATAAATATTGTTAGATCAAGAGAATCTAGTAATACATCCGTATTAATAAATTTCTACAAGTACTTCCCCCAATACTAGAGGTTTAGGTCTCCATATCAAGGCTTTGGAGTGACATCAGTCCCTTGTCCACCATTAGAGATTTAATCCACAATGGGATCTCTTTCAACAACTCTCCCCGAAACCCAAATCTAAATATGTCTTCGTCTTTTGTAAAATATAGGTAACACTCGGCTGCAAATTCCAAAATGTACCCCTCCAAAGTATATTGTACCCAAAATCTACTGCTCAGGTTAGATCTGTATCTAACGATGGAGTGCTACTAGATCTGTGTGCGTCCAATTGCGACAGACTCTATGCGATCTTCCTGGGAGTGACTTGATTTGAAGTCTCCGCAACCAATTGTAAGTCTCTTCGGGAAACTTTCACCATACAATTTCATACAAGTCACTCATAGATTCAGAAAAAGGGACCTGATATTTGAGAGTCTTTTCCCTCTACTGCCAAAGTTCCGCTTGTTGCGATATGAACTGATCTAAGTGATTTTACTACCAGCTTCGTATTTCCTTCTCGGAGATCCACGATACCATGATCTAATTTCTAAATAAGTTTTTGGGTCCCGGCAACGAAACCATGTGTTGTCGAAAAAGGAGGTCTTAGGGCAAGACCCAGGTTCAATTTTGAGGCCAACAAGGTTTTCGCAGTAGTCTAGAACAACGTCAGCATTTTCATCCTACTCGAGGCAGTAAGGAGTTTCACCCGGGGCGTGCCATGACCTTAATAATATTAGAAGATAGATCATGTAGAAGACTAATATGAACACAAATAATAGCTATGGATATTTAGAAGCCACATATATATCTTAACTCTAAGAAGGAGCTATAGTTCATCAGGACATGTCCAAAGTGCTGTATTAAAAATTTAATCTAGGCATACATCCACCATAAGCATTTAACCATCAATAAACTCACAATATCACACACACAAAAATAACTCAATTTCATTTACAATATCAAAACAACATACATGTGCTCCGCAGATTCTATTACAGTCCAGATCAGTACAAAATTTTTCCTACAGAGCTCTCTTGAGGCTTTCCTTCTCCTCGGCCTCTTGCCGGACTGACTAACTAACTAACCAACTCCTGAACTGACTGACTGCTTGCCTATTTGTTCTCCACCAACTGACACTGTCAGTCCTTGCTCCGCTTTCTTCTTTCTTACTAGGAGTTCTATTGATTGTTCTTGTCTCCCACCTCTGCCATTTGTGTCGTTCTCTACCAATGTCACACCACCTGTCTTCTAGCTTTCCGCAATTGTGACACCTCCCTGTCTACCTTGATTGCGTTCCACCACCTATTGTCTATCTCTTCGCAACTCAAAAATGTTCTATCCCTAAAACAAATTCCCCAACGTCGACCTCAAAAAAAATGGTTCGACTAGTCAGCAGCCCCACCCTCCGCAACCTACTCCTAGTACCTCTACTTAGCCTTCAAGACCCCCTCCTCAAGGGCCCTCATCTGTAGCTGGTATCCATGAGCCTATCTACCCTCCTGGAATGATTCCTCTTGGCCTTAACCATCTCAAAGCTTTCTTGCCTGGGAATTACCCCTCTGGTCAGATACCGTTTCTAGCTCCCCCTCCTGGAGTATTTTCGATACCTGTTATGGCTACCTTGTCTCTTCCTAACATGACCCTGGGGATCCCAGTCTGGTACATTGATGCCCCAATGACTATCTCGCCTGGTCAACCCAAACATTATACTGTTTTGACCCCGGTCCAACTGGTCGCCATGACCCCTCCCTTTTCTTTTGTGCCTCAGCCACCTCAACAAGAACCTACTCCTGTTGTGAAAGCTTCGGGTGAGGGGGGAAAAGCCCACAACAAGGCACCCAAGGACAAGGCTACCCACACAACACCGGCTCCTCCTTGGCCTCCAAATCGTACCCCCCCCCGTGTGCTTTGTGTGATGTTGTAGGGCATGCCACTCATAATTGTCCACAATTTCCTCGTATCAAGCCAATGGTTAATGTTGCGTTTCTTGAGTATAAGGTTCTTGAAACCTTTATTTCTTCCACAACCACAGCCAAGAACCCCAAGATTGTTCACACCAACCACCCCTATGCTTTATGTGATCTCCATGGCCATTATACCCATCTTTGTCCCAGCCTCAACCATTACTGCGCCTCTTTGGAAGTAGTTTAGGAGTACGAGACTGAACAGAACCAGCTCGCCTCTCCTATCCTCGCCTAGTATGCTTCAGGCCAACTTGAGGATACCTCTACTCCCATTGAAATTCCCCCTCCCGATGTCAAGATGATAGAGTCTTCGGCCACTATCCTCTACCTATCATCATCTATGAGATCCACAGTGGAAGACCCCTCTAGGACTTCCCCTTCTGTTTCGCTTGACCTCCCTTCAGCGATCACTCTAGGCTCAATATCATTGGATCCCTTATCTACTTTTTCTTCCATCACCCCCCGTGACAATGCACATGTGAACCTTTCTTCTCATGATGATGAGTTAGGTATCTTCGCCGCATGACGTGGTCTTTCTTCCACCAATCACCTCATCTGATATTGCGATGATGACATTATGGAAGAAATCACCACCCATAACTTTATTTATCCCCCCTTACATTGAACCCATGCATTCAAACCACATACCCCTTGTGGCCATTACATCAACACCCAATGTTTGGGTAAGGGGGCACCCATATTTGAGAGTCCAGGAAAAGCAATTCTCCACAACCCTCCTAGTTCATCTGGTCGTGTCAACTCTAGTACCATTATTCTTCCCCATTTAGAATAACCTATAGAGTCCCATATCACTTCATATCACTCGAAGGATGATCCCCCTCATCATTCCTTCATCTTACATCAACAATCCAATCCCCTAGACATTGTTGTTGACCAACCTGTGTGTTTTCTAGGTGAGCACCAGTTCATTATATCCAAATCCACTCTTTGGAATAGTGACACTATGTATGTGAACCCATAAATTTAGTCCATTTTCTTCATATATGCAGTGCCAAAATATATTGGTAATTCTCTACTCCCTTTCTCGAACTGCATCTATCCATTCTTCCCTTAGAAGATAACCATAATGTAAGAAAATGGCGAACCACATCATAAAAATGTGTTTAGATTCCACTTTTCTAAATACATTTGGCATGACCATAACATGCTTGGGGGAACCTATGCCCCTCAACCATAAAAATCCCAGCTCTCAGCCAAAAATAGCACGGAAACTCCCTTTCTCTAATATTTCGCACTTTTCATGTCATTTCCTGGGATAGGTCATAGTTTTCTGCCCAGTATTTGCTACCCAGGTTGCAAAAAAACCCCAAAAAGTGCGATCCAGCCTGTTCCTAAGCTCTCAGTGCCTAATCTGAAACTTTAGTCGACTAAATTGAAAGAGTATGGTTAGGCCTCTCACCTGCAATTGATGGATCTCGATTCCAATGGTCGGTTTTTCTGCTACGCTCGCCGCAACATTTAGGGCCTTTTCTCCTCTCTACATTCACCACAGCTACACTTTCAAATGAATCAAATTAAAGGGGAAATGCCTTATTAAAAGAGAAACCTGAGATTTTTCTTTCGCCAGTAGCGACCAAATAATAGCTCAGTTTGACAAACCATCAACACCGTTTGAAATATCTCACTGAGCTCTCAAATGTTATCCTTTAGTTTTTTGTGATTTGATACTTCACCCAGACACATTTTTTCCAAGAAGGGTCACTTCACCACTCCTCAAAATCAAATTTCTTCACTTGCAACACTTCTACTTGGGGCACCACTTCGCCTTCATACTTTTCCATGCTTGTGTCAACTTTTGTCGTGATTAACCATCTTGTACTCATGTTTTTATGGTCCCCACCAGGCCTATTCTGTGTGGCGGCATCATCGGGTTGCCCTTGTTAGAGCATCTGAGTTGAGTCATCATCGCATCCATGGAGTCTGTCCCAAGTGCCTTTGTACCCTGCTATAGTCCTTCATCCTTCATTGCTTTCTTCCTCTCTTGTGTCGCACATTTTGGTCTCAGTCATATTATCCCCTATCCCCTCCGGTGTCATGTCAGTAGCTGCTAGGTCATCCATGCCCTTTATGCTCTAACAAGGGAAATATTCAACTCGCTACTCAGTACCCCCCATTCCACTATTATCGCTGGTGTCAGTCTATCAGTCACTCTACTATTTTCTCTCGTGCCTTAGTTGGGGATCTCTTATTGCCTCACCTATGGCGGACCTCCTTATGTCAAAATCAGCTTATTCATTCCAAAAGACAAGTGTAGAGAGCGGTGTACCTTGGTTCCAGCTTCCACTCTTGTTCGGTGCCTCAGATTAGGCAAAGGGACTCTTTATTTCCCTTTGACTTGATTTTTTCTCATCTCTAGCTCCTTATGGCATGATCAAGATCCGTATACTTGATGGTTCAGTGATACATCAGATTGTACCAATGATTCCCGGGTGTGTGTGAGATGTTTCAGACCTCATGAGGGGGTGGCCCTTCAGGTAGCCCCCCACATGGTCAGATGACTTATCTACTACAACCTTGGATGCAGCTCCATAGATTTGATGGTTTCAGCGTCAACTGCTTGTAGTGCTGCTTTAGTTTGCATGTATCATTCATATTTTTAGAGCCCTTTCCTGTTTTACAAGGCCTCTTTGGTTGTACTTATATCTCATGTACTCAGATATTATTATATAAGTCCTGGCTGTTGTCCCAGGCACAGTATGTATGTGGGATCCATTATCATGTTTTTATCTGGCCCTTGTTTATGCCAACGTGTACTCTATAGTTCAGTCCCTTGTTTACTGGATGCATTATTCTTTGTACTTTGTTATCTCAGCGAGCATAGGTATTCCTCCCCCGCCTCATGTAGAACAGGTACTCACTCATAAAAGAGACTTGTCGCACCTGTAAGTCTCGCCTCCTCAGTGTCTTATCCTCTAGTGCTTTATTCTACCTTATATTTGTCTCTCTCTAACTCCCCCTTTGATGTCTAGTGATTGAGTTCTTACAACGTACTTCGGTCATACGATTAGTTCCTAACGCTCGCACGCTGGGGGGCAGTCTGTTACACCAATTTTTGGTCATCTAACCTGTTACTATTAGATAAACCAGAGTACACCATGTAAGACCAATTTTACCCTAGTAAAATTGCATTCACTATGAAAAGTAACTTAGTAATCCACAATTTATAAAGTTGTTTATGGTCTAAACACGAAACCCCATGAGAAAATATTGAATAAATCCCTATTTGTTTGGTTTTCCTCAAGGTATAATTAATTAAACCACAGTTTAATTAATATTCCTGGTCATACTTAACCCAAAATAGGAAAATTAATTAGATAAATCACTATTTATCTTATTATTTTCTAGGAATAATTATTTAAAACATTATTTAAATAATATTCCTTGTTAAATTTGACTAAATCATTTATAAATAATTGAATAAATCATTATTTATTTAATTATTACTCAACCACATTCTTAAAATAATAAATAAATCATTTATTTATTTATTATTTACAAATAAAGGGATTTGACCAAATTCAAATTATTTTTCCCTCCAACAAAAATAATAAAATATTCCATAAAAGTTGGATCTAGATTCAAGGTTAATAATATTTTAATTATGCACCAATATCTAGACTAACTCAATATTTTGTTATAAATATAAGGGTTTTTCCATTCATTCACTACCTTTTGTTGCCTAAAGATCGCTCTGGATCTATACTTTTGGTCTGACTTTGATCCTCCATCATTGTCATATTTTTCTACTTTTTTTCTTGTGAGCTCCCTTAGAGTTAGATTTTTGTCTGGGTTTTCTACATCATCAAGAGAGCGAGATATTAGATCTGAAGCGCTGAGGACATACAAGAACCCATTCCATTGAGGGGGACCGATAACATCTTTCTATGTTCCCTTCCCGGGTGTCATAATACAAAAAATTCTTTAAAAATTCTTGTCTTGTTCATTGGATGGATGGATCAA
Source organism: Pinus albicaulis (assembly GCA_034641835.2). Taxonomy (NCBI): domain Eukaryota; kingdom Viridiplantae; phylum Streptophyta; class Pinopsida; order Pinales; family Pinaceae; genus Pinus; species Pinus albicaulis. The sequence continues at coordinate 777,545,637 of CM076578.1, forward strand.
CTCTTGCTTATTATTTTCTTTTTAATGTCTTTTACTGCATAGATCTAGATGTTTGTAGCATTTATTCTGATCACTAACTGCAGATCTAAGGAAATTGACAGTCATCTTTGATTTTAGGGTTGTTTTTTATGCACAGCTAAAGTGATTTTTTTTCATATGCTTACGATTAGAATTTACACTAACACATGGGGGCACCTAGTTCATTCTATTTGGTAGAGACACCCCTGAGGGCGTAAGAAGTTATTGTCATCAACCATCAACACATCAGCAACATCAACATTGAATTTAGAGGACCATTTCCTATGTTATTGTAATACTCATTCATAGTCATCATAACAAGCATGGGACATGACCGCCTCATACAAACACTTATATATCCTTCTCTGTTCACAACATGGTTTTATTAAGTTCTCAGTAAAGGATTTTCCCTAATCGTCTCCATAGTAAGTTTCCCTCTCTCAATAAGTTAGTATTATTCTTAGGTAGGTCAGCAAAAAAACATGATATATTTTGGCTATACGTTTGCTCCCAACCTCCTACATTAGGGGGCAACTGTTAACATGGGAAAATAGTACACACATTTGTGCAATATAGATGACACCAAAATAATCTAGCAGAACATACAGGTGAATACTTTCCAGCTGAAGACATCATGAAATATAAAAAATATTTTTTTTTTTCCAAAGGTTTAAGTTATAAATTTTACCCACGTAGTTCGTCCAAAGGAAAAAATTAGCGATCGTGCGGCGTTTTCTTCGATAGCTATACAATCCAATGAAATTTCAAGTCAACAGTATGAGACCACTTCACACACTTTGAATTGGGATCCTGACATGTACCACCCAAGGACAATTGATTTCGAATCGACTTTGAGATATACAACCCCCAAGGGATCCTCTCGTCCTACTCATAAGTCATTTACTCATTAATTAACTAAGGGAGGGAAGAGGAATTCAAAATTTTATATAAATAGGTCATTGGAAGACCAAGAACAAGAAGAAGTAAATCATTGTTATGCTGCCAAAAATTTTCCTCGAAAATCCAACATTTCATTGAGAAGAGGATTTCATCATTGAGATAGTATTCATACTTCTTTGGAGAGAGAGGAAGGTTGCAAGGATATTGAAGAAAGTAACTTCCTTGTTGACGATTTTTGAGCACCATTGCTCAAACAATTCTCTCCAAGTGTTTAGAATTTATCTATTGTATCCTTCTACTTTCAACAGTCAATAAAGGGAGCCATTTTCCTAAAACTTTGTTGACGTGTTTGCTTCATTAAGAATTTCCCATGTGTTTTTTGGTATATATTTTTATTTTATGTTTATGTATGCCTTTCTTCCATCATTTCAATGCTTTATTTATGTAAGTTTTCCACTAACAACAACCAATTGCTTGTTTACTCCTTATAGGTAACAACCAACTCCAAGGAAAGTGTTTTTGGTACTCCATAGAAACAAAAACACCATAACAATATTTGTGCATTCCCTCGATAATGAAAAGCTTAAAAAGAATACATTTAAACTCTACATTTCATTTTCAATCATATTTATTTCAACCGTTGTCCTTAAACCATCAATCCTGAATCTATTATGTAATAAATGTGTCTCAATAACTTAAATGACCACTTAATCAATAACCACCTCAAGTGTTGTTCTTCTTTATCAAGGTAAACACTTCTGATTTCTACCTTTTTTTTTCACTTCCTTTTGAGACTTACTTGGTTTATAAGACCATTTCTCACATAAATATAATTGAACATCCAATTTAATCAGAAATTTGGTTAAGAATATTGATTTTTTCAAATTACATTAATAAATTTGAAAGTACAAACATCCAATCACTTTTTTCATTAAATTCCATCACAAATATATCAACATCTTTCATTTGTAATCATAAAATAAAGATTTAAATTGAAAAACAAAAATTACATATATTCAATAGAGGAGGCATAGGCCTATAGAAATAATTAAAAAAATATTATAAATTTCATATTAAAATCAAAATCCATAATCTGGATAATAATACAAATGTGGAGAGTAATGATTGTGGAAACACTGCAACAACAACACTATGAACTATAATTATAACTTTGATAACCTACTTCAGAAAGTGCAAAGTAGATACTATTGTTATTCACCCATTGATAAATTAAGTGTCGTAGAAATCACAACAAATAGTTGATATCCTCGGAATAGTGGCACAAATTCCAAAGCATATTTTTGACCCTAAGGTTTTATGCTTTCCCATGTAAAAGAATGTCCATGGCTGTCTAGGTGTTGGGGAACCAATGTAACTTTTAGTCATGGGATGGTAAGTAACCAAGATTTTAGCATCACAGATCTTATAGTTGTTGGTCACTTTGATAATCACTTTCCACTGATGTAGTCAGTTGCAGAGAATTTAATTTCACACCCCCACCACGTCTGATATTGAAGAAAAAGAACAAAAATCATAGAGAAGATGAAGGTATCACAATTACCAAATGCCATTGTCGTTGGTTCAAAAATGTCTGATCACATAAAATCGAAAAGATTAGGTGACTATAGTAGACAAAAGTTGATATATCAAAATGTGCATACGATATTTTGATAGTAACGAGGGAGTGAAATGTGCGGTGATAAACACATGAAAATTACCTAGAAGGTGAATTGGAAAGAAAACATTTTTTAAATTCTTACCAAAAGTAAAGTTCAACTCACAAAAACCACTTGTGAGCGTTTCCGAATAGATACGTGACTTGGTAAAATTTACACTTTGAAAAATCGTTTCCAATAGGCCATGCCAAGAATATACCTAAGTAAGGTTAACGATATATAAGTGTTTGCCATAACGGAAGAAACGTATAATAATAATAACATGGAAACGCCTTTGAGAGTATAGTCATAAGCGAATGTCCTGTAAGGTAAAATGAGAATAAAATGCCCTCTAGCTTTGAGCAAGTGAGAAATATCTTCTAATCGCTTTGTAATTTTATATATAAAATATCATCAAAGATTAGCGGCGAGCGCTAATAGGATCAAAGGGTTTCTGGCTGAAGCAATGTGTAGGGAACAATATGGATTTCTGAAGGGGAGATCGATCCATGATGTGGTGGCCATTGCTCAAGAGGCAATGCATTCCATCCACAAAAAAAATGGAGGCAATGATTATGAAGATAGACATCCATAAAGCATATGACTCTGTAGACTAGTCATTTATTCAACTTATTCTTTTAAAAGTGGGTTTTTCGATGGAAAATATAAGATGGATAATGGCTTACATTACATCGGTCAGCTTTGCTGTCATTGTAAATGGGATGGTTACTCACTTCTTCAAAGCTAAAAAGGGACTTAGACAGGGCTGCATATTATCTCCTCTTATTTTTATTCTCTTTATGGACAATTTTAGCAGTAGGCTCAAGATGGCTAATGACTAAGGTTATTTTGCAAGCCTATCCTTTCTTCATCAGTATGCATCACTCACTCTCTTTTTGTGGATGACCTGCTGGTATTTGGAAAGATTCTTAGAAAATATTGGTTCTATTTACACTTTTATCCTTATTCGCTTCAAAGCTGCTGCTGGTCTATGTATGAATAAGGAAAAATCAGTGCTGATATATGAGCATGGGGATATTAAAGAGATTATTTTCATCGAAAATTTTTTGGGGGTTGGTACTAAGGACCTGAAGGAGGGGTTATTGTATTTGGGTTTCCGTTTGAAGGCAACTTCTCTCAGGATTGCAGATTGGACTTGGATGACTGACAAATTTAAGAATAGAATACAGAGGTGGACAAACCGTTGGTTTTCGCTAGGTGGAAGGTACACTCTGGTTCTGGCTGTACTATCACAATTTGTGGTGTATTGGGCTCATATTTTTTACATTCCGGAGTACATTGTAGGTAAGATCAATGCAATCATTGCTCAGTTTATTTGGTCGGGATCGATGGACAAAAGGAAAATTCATCTGGTGGGACTGGATGCCGTCTCTATCCCTAAAAAATATGGTGGCTGGGGAGTGCTCAATATTAGAGTATTCAATAAGGCATTGCTGAAGAAATCGTTATGGAGGGGAATTAACGGAATGGGGATGTGGTCTTCAGTTATTCAGTGTAAATATGAAAGGATCCCATCTTTAAAGGAGATCTACAAATCTAATAGATTGAAGGCCTCCTTAGCGTCGGAGATTTGGAGAAGTTTTATTAAAATTGCAAAGGACATGGCGGAGTGACTTTGATGGAGGTTTGGAAACGGCCTTGATATTATGCTAGCTGGGGACCGGATTTAAGGGGTGGCAGTCCTACCTTTAAAAAATGGTAATCTGCTACATAGACTGGCACATAGAAGCATTTTTTTCTTTATCAGAAAATTGAAAGATGGAGCATGGGATCCCCAATTTGGAAGTCAGGGAGTAGCATGGGACTTCAACAAACAGAAGCAGCAGAATGGGATTTGATTGTCAAGGATTTGCGTATGGCAGGCTTAAGTTATCATGGTAATGGGAATAAAATCATATGGGATGGATGGCTCAAGGAGGGTGCGTTAATAGTAAAAGATATATATATATATATATATATATATATATATATATATATATATATATATATATATATATATATATATATATATATATACATGGGATATTGGCTTATGTGAGTAATATAACATAATCATTCTTTTATCATCTATGGCGTTGGGGCGTTCCTTCAAATATTTTTCTCTTTGTATGGTTGCTATGGAGACGAAAGATACTGACTTGGGAGGGACGCCAACATAGGGGCTTTAGTGGCCCTGGATGGTGCTCTCTGTGCCAATCTAACGAGGATACTTCTCCCCATCTATTCTTCAGATGTCCTTACTCTACATATATATGGACGCTTTTCTCTGCTGTTGTGGGAAGAAGAGGATGGCACCCAGTGAGTTTGGAAGAGGCCATTCAGGTGTGGGGACTGAATGGGGGCTCCCTTAAATCAATGCCACTATACATAATTTGGGAAATTTGGGGAGCTCGAAATCGCAGGATTTTTGAGCGCACCTCCACATCTTTGCAAATGATTCATACTTTTATCATGAGGTGGATGCCTAAAGGGAATGGGGACGCTAGTCAATCAAGGGATCTCTCTATTAGAGTTTCTCCTCATCAAATTGAACTTCAAGAAGTTTTCTTTGACGGGACTCAACAGGGAGGAAAATGTGGTTGTGGAGCTTGGGTAAAATTAAGCAATGATATCACATATCACATATGGTGGTTTGGGGGGTCTGGGTCAAACAACAGGGCAGAATTAATGGCCTTATGGAGTGGCCTTTGGATGGCACGACACTTGGAAATCAAAGAGGCGAATATATATGGTGAATAAAAGGTAACAATTGATGGTTTGTATGGCAAAAGTGCCATGTTTTTTCAGGGTGCATTAGGATGGAACGACAGGGTGAAGTATCTGATATCAAAAATTTGACAGATTGTCATGGAATCACATCTACAGAGAACTTAACACTAGGGCGGACAAACTGTCAAAAAAAGGATTGTTCTCTTCTCCTGGCAACTTGCACATCTTGAGCATAAGGGTTGGTAGAACGAGCTCCTTTTCGATTCCGATTCCCTGAAGTGCAAAGGGGACCAAACATATCAAGCGAACGTGAATACTTTTGGCAGGATGGGGTTTTCCTTTTTTGGCTTAGGTGGCTTCTCAACAGTTTTGAAATTGGTATATTATGATGTTGTGACTAAGGGTTTATATACAAGGCATCACATATTTGATCATGATTATCTATATTGAGTTTACAGCTGCATGTGGTGTTAACAAATTAGGAATAATGTTTACAGAGGCATTTTAAAATCGATTACTCCACTCATCGGGTGCAGGTGTCATTATCCATGCTCATGTACTGTTTTATATATCTAATATATTAACAGTGTTTTTTTTCTCTGAAAAAAATCATTTTTCCATGCTGCTTCAAAATAAAACGAAATATTCCTTAACAAAATGAAATATTCATTTGTTCAGGAATCCACTGTATTAGTTTTAAAAACTCGGCATTGTATCAAAAGATCCCAAATTTAGGGAACCTCTTTTCCTTTCTATGTAAAATATTATCAATGGTCAATAAAACTACATGACCTTCTATTTACAAAAAAAAAAAAAAAACAAAAACAAAGGTACATGTACTTGTGTCCTTTTTGGGCGGTGGAAAAATGATCATCATATCTACAATGGATTTATGGTTAATTATTATTAGCAATGTATCTTGACGACTGATTATTATTTAAGAAAATAAGATTTTTTAAAATAATCTTAAATTTCTATATTTTAAAAATGATTAATATTTTAAGAACTACAAGATTTTAAGTTTTATTTTAAATTTAATTTAAATAATACAAGAGAATCATTTTCCATTAATATTATTATTGAAACTATTTCTATATATATTTATAAGATTATATATGTTAAAACTCGAAGCTTTCCTTGCTTAACTTAATCATATTTTTCTCCACATTCAATTCATTATAAAACTTGGAGCTAAAAAATCCCTCCCCTTTCTCGACGTCCTTGTCTCTCACCTCCCTGATGGCTCTCTTACACACCAAGTCTTCCAGAAAAGGCTCATACCAATAGATACCTTCATGCCAACTCTCACCATCATCCTTCCCAAAAGTTTGTTTTTTTTAGAGCCCTTGTTACTTGTGCAATTCATATTTCTTCCTCTCAATATTTTTCCAATGGAAAATCCCATGTCACCAAATATACCAAAGCCAATGGTTACTTCACATCCTAGATCAATAAATCATTCCACTCCACCATCCACCTTAAACTAAATAACTCTTCGATTAATCCACCCTTATCCAAAATCACCCTTCCCTACATTCAGGGGGTTACCGATCATATTTCCAAAATATTTTGAAAAATGAATATCAAAATATTTTTCAAACCCCAAATAACCCTTAGCTAGTTCTTTAGGTCATCCAAAGACAAGAATGACCCCATTCTTGACCCCAAAATCTATGAGATCCATTGCTGATGTGGTATGTCTCATAGAACAAACTAGGAGATCCTTTAAAGCATGGCATAAAGTGCACATGGCAAACACCTAAGCCAAATCGCAAAATATGCCTTTGTTGAATATTTCCAAAAAACCAAACATTTAATTTGTTTTGATAAAACTAGAATATTGGGCTATGCTCCCTTCCACTCGAACCATATTATTAAGGAAGCTCTAGAAATAAAAATCACCCTAACAAATTTAATCGAGATGATGGATATATGATAATCCATTCCTAGAATCCCATTGTCCATTAAATTTCCTCCAAACCCTAGCCCACTAACCTTGATTTATGTAACACTCCCTCTTTACCCTCTACATTGATCAGGTGCTCAAAATTATGCTAAAAAATGAAAGTTTTCGAAATGGTGTGGAACCTAAACGATCGTGTAGATTTCGCTGTTCTGAATTCGAAGCAACTCGTTTCGTGAAAAACCGACACCGTATGCTCCCAGAAACGTGTTATGTCCGTTTTGTGAAACTTGAAAATTTTTGAAAAAAAATGCAGGGCAGCCCAGTCAGCAGTTCGTACTACTGGTTGGGCATGTCCAATTGGAAGGTTGATTGGTCAAAGGTTTTCTCCGGTGAATAAGGTGGTGCCAAGTGGCACCATATCGTTGGTTCGTTGTGGCGTGATATGATTGGTTGGGAATGTGGCTAACCACATGATGACATGCGGCCCAACCCCACCACGGGGTAGAACAGGAGGCCACAAAATTTTTTTCAGTGTCAAATTGCACTGGACATGGGTCAAACTCCAGACCTCTCTCTACATAGTGCACCGCATCACCGTTAGACCACATGTATTCCTTATTATATATAGGCCTGAAACTTTATGTTATGGTGTAAGTGGCATAGGTATAGGGGTAGGGGCCAAGGCTTAGCACCCCCCCTCTCACCCCTCCCCCCTCCCAATACAATGTTCATGTAACCTACAATCGGAGACCAGGGGTGTGGTGGAGTCGCCCCACAAACTGCTGACCAAACCGCCCATTTGACCTATTTGTCGAGACTACAATGAAATCGCCGGTTTGTTGCAACTAGTGGCTAACCGCCCATCCTCACCATTCAATGTGATCACTAATGACACTTACCATCGATGTTTAGTTAATCACCCGACATAAAATTTATATAAAAATATATAAAATGTGCCAATACCTATATAGAGTATTTTTCGAAATTAAGGCGTCATTGGGTGAATTAAGGTTCCGACATTTTCGCCTGGAATTTTGGGAAATTGTCGCCCAATTAGCTGAATTAAGGGAAAATTTGTAGGACCGGTCTGGATTTTGGGGAATTTGTGGAGCGGTTAGCAATAAAACTAGGGAGGCTCATAACTTCAATTTTTTACCAATTTCGGATCAAAAGGAAGCTAGACAGACATTTTTGGGCATTCTGGAGCTATTGGAGCAGGTTTCAGAGTTGTTTGAGTATTGTAAATGTATGTAATCACACTTTTGAGCATAATAGAAGAGGGCCAAGCCATTGGAAGTTGGACCAAGAAGACATAGCCCAGGCAGGGTGAACTCCTTCATCTTGTGTTGTTGTGATACATTTTTAGTGATGTTCATGTCTATTATATGTTGTTGTTAAGTGTTTTTTTAATGTTAATTTGTTCATGAAATTTACATAAAACACATAAAAACTCACGGTTAAACTTGTAATTTACTCCATAAATCCTCAAGCACTTAACATATTTTGAAGATGAATTTGGCACGGAAAAACTAATTTTCCCATTTAGTTCAATTTTGGTATCAGAGTACTTGGTTTTATTTGTGCAAGATAACTATTTGCAAGTGAATGTGATTCTTACAAGGTTGAAGCTCAAGAGAGGAGAAGTAAATATTGTGGATGTAGGATCTCAAGTTGGGACAAGGAAAATGAGAGCAAGATTGCCACAATCTCCACCACAAACTCCACCTCCAATTGTGGTAGAATATTCATTAAGCATGGCTCATGAAGGAGGAACTTATAGCATGCTAGATGATGAGAGATATTTTAGGAAGTCTTTCTTTGACATGACATAGATGGTGAAAGTACTCTATGAAGAGATAAATTCAAGGCTGCAGGGTGAAGGCTCCAAGCCTCCAAATGGAGAAGGTTATTAAGGAGGAGGAGGTAATGGATATGCTAATAAACCACCATATACTCCACCATTATCCTCACTACCATCTTCACCTTCATATTCATCCTCTTCCACTACTACAACCCTTACTCATATCCATCAACGTACCTTAAAAGGAATTGGTAAAACACCCCTTTTAAAACTTGATATTAAATTTGAGTTGCGTATTTATAATGGTAAAGTGAATGCAAAGAAGCTTGACAATTGGGTTCGTCAGTTGGAGGTCTACTGCTTGATTCAAAACCTTCAAGATGATGATACAAAGATTTGGCTATCTTCCTTGAGAATGGAGGGTGTAACACTAGTGTGGGAGGAAGCCAAGACACAAGATGAGATAAAAAAAGCACAATAATATCTCAATATCTTGGTCTGATTTCATTGCTGCAATTAAAAGACAATTTTAACCTCTATCATATATGCAGAAATTCATCATGAATTGGTATAACTTTAGACAACTTAAAGGTCAAAATGTGCAATATTACACCCAAGAATTTAGAAGAAGGTCTCTTATGTTAGGTGTTGATTTGCAATCACAAGACACGTTGCTGAAGTATATAGGGGGTTTACATACCTATCTAAGGCATACTATCCTTATGTTCAATCCCACTAGTCTAGATGAGGTTTGTGTGCAAGCCACTCACCTTGAGGCAAGAGGGAAAAATATTCCATAAGAGGGTAAAAAGAAGCCATTTAAGGGTGGATAGAAAGGAAAGGGTTTCAAAGTAAAAGAAAATAAAAAATGCATCTGTTAAAAAGGAAGGAGAGAAAATAACATGCAAGCATTTTTCCAAAGAGGGTGACAATGAGGACCATTGTTGGATCTTCATCTAGAGATGAGGCCTAAGAAATTCAACAAGAAGGTGAAATAAAAAACAACTACATCTACTCAACAACATTTGGGATCCGATTCGAGTGATGAAACTAAAATTATAGCCATGGGTATGAAAGGAAAAGAGTCCATTCCTAGCACTAGTTCATCAAATTATCACACTAGTACTCCAAATGAAGAAACAAGGACTGAATTATTCCATGTGATGGTTATTGCAAAACATACAAAAATTGGCACGCTATTTGATAGTGGGTCTCAAGCCTATTTTATATTTGAATACTTAGTCAAACCATTCCACATCCACAAACCATATCCATTGGGTTGCATATGCAATAACACAATTTTACAGGTTACAAGAAAGTGTATTCTTTGTTTGCAATCACAACAAACTTCATTGATGAAGTTGAATTAGATGTTGTACCGCTTGATATTTCATGAATTATTTTGGGTATTCCTTAACTCTATGGTAGAAAATCCATCTGCTATCTCCATGAAAACAAATACCACTTGTTTAAATATGGTTTGGAGTATATTGTGAGAGCACATTGCAAGAAACTAAATCTTTCATTAGTTAATGCAGGAAAAATGAAAATACTAGTGAATTCAAGCAATAATTTTGTGCTTCTTATGATTAAACCAAAGAATGACGTTGATTATGAAGCATTTCAAGGTTCGGATCCAAAGTTGAAATCTGATTTGATTGAAGTGGTTAATCAAAATAATGAGATGTTTCAGGAACCAAAGGGATTACATCCCAAGAGGGGAATCCAAAATGAAATACAATTGCAGCAATATTGTCCTCTTACTAACATTGGCATGTATAGGATGTCAGTGATGGAGAGTGCTGAAATCAAAAATTAAATTCAAGATTTGTTGGAAATAGGGATCATCCGACTAAGTACTTCACCGTGTGGGTCACCTATTGTGTTGATGCCAAAGAAGGATGGAACATGTCGCATGTGTGTAGATTTCCATGCATTGAACAAAATTATGGTAAAGAATCATTATCCACTTCCTAGAATAGATTATTTACTTAATAAATTGAAATATGTAAAGTATCTTACTAAGTTGGACTAAAGGAGTGGCTACCATCAAATTAGAATTGCTGAAAGTGACATTTGGAAGACAACATTCAAGACAAAACAAGGTTTGTTTGAATGGCTAGTTATGCCTTTTGGTTTATGTAATGCTCCTGCTACCTTCATGCGCGTGATGAATGATGTGTTGAGGAAATTTCTTAATGAGTTTGACATAGTATACTTAGAAGATATCTTGATTTTCAGTAAATCACGTGATGAACATGTCATTCATGTAAGAAAAGTACTTTATGTCTTAAGGAAAGAACAATTATTTTTGAAGATGTCAAAATGTGAATTTGGTAAAAATTATTTGGTGTACTTGGGGCATATTATTGGAGGAGGTGAGTTGAAGATATGCCCCTATAAGGTTGAGGTCATTATGAATTGGCCAATTCCCAAGATAGTCACGAAGGTAAGAAGCTTTTTGGGAGTAGCCCAATATTGGAGGAAGTTTATTGCTAGCTTCTCTTCTATCACAGCTCCATTGCATGCATTGACAAGTGTGAAGTAGATATTCCAATGGGGAGGTAAACAACAAAAGACATTTGATGCATTGAAAGAAAAGATCAATTCATTCCTAGTACTTGCACTTCTAGACTCGAGACAATTCTTTGAGATTCAAAATGATGCAAGCAACTATTCCATGGCACAGTCCTTATCAAACATGGTAAGCCCATTTCATTTCATTTGAAAAATTTCAATGGTGCAATGATTAACTATCCTACATATGACAAGGAGTTGTATGAATTGGTGCAAAGTGTGAAAAAGTGGAAACACTAATTGATGGGTAAGGAAACCATCATTCACAATGATCATCAACCATTTCAATACTTGTAATCACAAGCTAAGTTGCAACAATCAAGGCACTTTTGATGGATGGGTTTCCTACAACAATTCCACTTGGTCATTAGGTATAAGAAAGATATATAAAAAAAGGTTGTTGATATGCTTTTTAGGCCTATTGTTAGTGAAACTACTTTACTCAAACATAATTTTGTTTTTCGTGGAAGTTATGTTGAGCAATATGCATTTGATAATGAATTTCAAGATGTTTATGCAAACTCTAGTCAAGGAAACCAAGTAGAGGAATTAGATTACCATGTACATAATAACTTGTTGTATCATTTGGGTAAGCTTTTTATTCCACAGGGGGAGAGATTGAATGTCGTAAGGGAAGCACACACTTCTCTTATTACTGGGCATTTCAATGTAAGAAAAACAATGTCACATCTTCATAGGTGTTGTTATTGGCCTCGTATGCTTGAAAGTGTGTCATGTTTCATTAAAGGTTGTTCATTGTGTGTATTCAGTCAGCCTAGAAAAGGGAAGTAAGGACTGTACACACCACTTCTTGTACCTTCATGTCCATGGGAGAGTGTTTCTATGGATTTTGTAGGAGTTATTCCATTGTCAAAAATAGGTCATGATTATTTGTATGTAGTTGTGGATAGGTTTAGCAAGATGTGTATATTAATGTCATGTAAAAAGAAATTCACAGTTGAAAAAACAACTCAACTATTCTTTCAGCATGTTTGGGTTCATTTTGGGTTTCCCACATCCATTGTTAGTGATCGAGATTCTCGATTTATTGAGAATTTTTGGTCAATTTTGTGGGACTTGATGGATACCAAGTTGAAAAAGAGTAAAACATTTCATCCAAAAACATATGGTCAAACCAAAGTGGTCAATCGAACAATCATACATATTCTTTGAGGATATTGCAGTGAGCATCCTAAGTTGGGGGATGAATAGTTGCATTACATTCAACATGCTTACAACCGTGCAAAACACTCATTTACAAAAGCATCGCCATTTGAGGCATGTCTTGGATACTTGCCTAGATCACCATTGGATTTAATTTTTGGGAAGGATGTTGCTATTGATGGCCATAGAGACATAAACAAAGCCAATAAGTTCATATATCAAATCCAATCGATACATAAAATAGTTCAAGATTAGCTTTAAAAGAGCAAAGGCGAGTATAAAGCAAGGCATGACAAGCATCATGTAGATCATTCCAAGTTGGTCATTTTAGAATTTTTGAAATATTGGTGACAATGCTTTTAAGTTAGATTTGCCTTCATACATGCAAATTTACTCTGTTGTTAATGTTAAGAACTTAAGGTTGTATGAGTCACCTTTGATTGAAGATCAAGGAGAACATGTTTAGATTCCTTCCATTGAGGATTTTTCTCTTGAATATCTTGATGAACTACAACAAGAAACCATTCTTGACAGAAGAAAAAGGTCTTCAAAACGAGGGAATGTTGAGTACCTTTGTGTGGGGCTCAAATGAAAAAATCCAGTCAAGTCCAAATGGATCAAGATTGGAAAGGTGAGGGAACTGTAGTCTCATCTGTTGACCAATTGAAAGTGATATTTTGGGGTCCAAAAGCTTCCAATGGGGAGGAGTGATCAGGTGCTCAAAATTATGCTAAAAAATGAAAGTTGTTGGAATGGTGTGGAACCTTAATGACTAGGTAGATATCATCGTTTTGAATTCGGTGCAACTTGTTTCGCAAAAAATCGACACCGTATGCTCCCAGAAACACGTTTTGTCCATTAAATTGTCAAACAGACAATTTTTAAAAAAAAATGCAAGGACATCCCAGTCAGCAATCCAACTGCTGACTGTGCATGCCCATTTTCCAGGTTGATTGGTATAAGGTTTTCTTCAAAGATTCAGGTGGTGCCAAGTGGCACGATATCAGTGGTTTTTTGTGGCATGATGTGATTGGTTGGAAATGTGGCCAACCACATGCTACCACATGGCCCAACTTAAGGCCACAACGTTGCAGTACAAGAGGCCACATAATTTTGTTAAGGGTCAAACTGTATCAGACATGGGTTGAAATCCGAACCTCGCTCCGCACAACCGCATTACCGTTAGACCACATGTATTCCTTATTATATATAGGTCTGAAAATTTATGTTACAGTAAAAGTGGCGGAGGTGTAGGGGTACGGGTCAGGGCTTAGCCCCCCCCCAAAACAACGTTCATATAACCTACAACTAGAGAGTGGGAACGCGATGAAGCCACCCACACGAACCACTGACCAAACTGCCCATGTGACCTACCTACCGAGACCGCAGTGAAACCACCAGTTTGATGTAATCGATGCCTAATCACCCATCCTCACCATTCAAATATGTGACCATTGATGGCACTAACGGCCAGACGAAAAAATTATATAAAAAAAATATATAATGTGCCAATACCTATATAGTTGATTTTTCGGAATTAAGGCGTCATTGGGCGAATTAAGGTTATGAAAATTTTGCCCAGAATTCTAGGAAATTGTCACCCAGTTAGTTGAATTAATGGCGAAATTGTAGGACCAGTCCGGATTTGGGGGAATTTGTGGAGCGATTAGCAGGAAAATTAGGGAGGCTTATAACTTCTTCAAATTTTTACCAATTTGGAATAAAAAAGAGGCTAGACAGGCCATTTTTAGCATTCTAGAGCTATTGGAACAGGTTTCATAGTTATTTGAGCATTGTAAATGTATATAATAACACTTTTTAGCATAATAGAAGAAGGTCAAGCCATTAGAAGTTGGACCAAGGAGACAAAGCCCAGACAAGGTGAACTCCTTCATCGTCTGTTGTTTGTGATACTATTTTAGTGATGTTCATGTTTGTTATGTGTTGTTGTTCAGTGTTTTGTTAATGTTAATTTGTTCATGAAGTTTACATAAAACATATAAAAACTCATGGTTAAACTTGCAATTTACTCCATAAATCCTCAAACACTTCAACATATTCCGAAGAGGAATTTAGCAAATAAAAACTAATTTTTCCATTCAGATCATACATGATCGTCACTATTAATTTTTCTTAATATTGTATAATCCTTAATAATATTTTAATTAATTTCTTTTTCAACACTTTAATCTCTATTATATTTTAATTCTTTCTTAATCTAATTATAATATAATATATTTTCCTAAATTTTCTTAATCTAATTTATTATATTCTACACTCTCTTAATCTTATTATTCTTTACCTATTTCTTCTCCATCCTAATAATATAAATTAATAGTTTGTTTCCAATGATTAACCTTTATCTTTTTAAAAATTAACTCTCTTTAGTTATTTTATCATTTAAATACTATTTAATAATTTAATAATTACCCCCTCTTTTATATTAATTTCCTATTGATCGCATCTATTATTTTTCTAATTTAATCAAATATTTTATAATAAATAATTAATGTTTTCTCTCTAACTTTTGTAGCATTCTATATTATTTGAATCGTTACCGTTTTATTTTATTTATTTACTTCAACCCTTATAATTTTATATTTGATATTTTTATTTTTAAAGAAACAGATAGGTGTTTTCTATTAGTTAGGTTTTTTCTATTAATTTCAATCTAGTTTCCAGGCTAGAACCTTTTATATCTAAAACATTATCTTCAATTGCTAAGTTAAAAAATGACCAAAAAATATTTGCTTTCTACCTACTATGTCTACATATAACACTACTAAATTGACATTGTATGTAAATCCTTCATAAGACTTCTTAAATTAACACAAACTTGTAATACATGTTTTAACAAAAAGGGAAGACTAGCCTGCATTGATAAAGCCATATTCATGAGTGAATTCTTCATTTTCCTCTTCAATATGCCTTGGATGTTGAGGAGCAGAATTCTGGAACCCTTCCACCACCTCGGCTTCCCTCATCAACATCGTTGCACCTATAACCTATTGTGCCTCCAACGTCACACTCTCCTCTTCCACTCCTTCTGGAGCCACGTCATTCCCACGTGAAATTTCCATACTTTCCAAACAAAGCTCCAATATATCGACGCTCAACTGCAATATGTCTATCTTGGCATGTAGCAGGCTTATTTTCTAATTTAGTGGAGCAATTTGAGCCTGAGCTTTGACAACCCCCATTTCCCCCTTCATCATTAAAAAAGTCAAAATATATTCCATTATTTCCATGAGATAGTCTAGGTGTTAGCCATGATCATCTTTTTCAAAGCTAGACGACCTTTCCATGTTGGTGCTGACAGAACAAACCTCATTCCCAAAAGATATTTTGATGAACCATACTCAAAATGTTGTTGAAATGGTGTTGGATGTCCATGAATTATATCCTAAGAAGTCCCCCCCAACCATGTCCTCAATTCTCTCACCATTTTTAATGCTACCGACCACCCTATACATTCTCAAACTTATACATTTGAATTCAGATCTAAATTCACTGCAAATTCCTTCCATCGTCATTAAAGCTCTGTGTTGGAAAATCCTAAAGGCTGAAAGATTTTCTTAACTTAATAATTACTTGTGATTTCTTTGAATTTATTATTATCTTCTTTTATTTATTCAATTATATTCTTATCATCAAGAAAATATCAAAACCATAAACATGAATATAAATGACACAAGATGTAGGCCCTCACCCAGGTCAAAATCCCTCCTTGAGGGGAAAAACCAAAAATAGTTTCTCTTCTTCAAGAACCAAATCAAATGAGACAACCAAGACCCTTTGAAAAAAACCAAGACTTCCCTCCATCCACCAAGTTAGTCTCCCATGAAGACAACTCAAACTTCCAAAGTCAAGTCAAGAAAAACATCTTAAAGAAAGTCAGCTAGGGTCTCGTCCCTTTCTTTCACCTCTGTAATTTCGGTTTGTTCACTCCCGTAGCTTCGGTTTTGCAATGCCTCAGGTTACTTGCACCTGTGGCAAAAAAGGTATATAATTTGGACTAATTTTTTTAGATGTCAATGTTATCTTCTTTTTTATATCTTTTCTTCTCTCTTAAGGCTTCTTCAAATCTTATTCTTCACTAAAAAGTTGCAGATCAAAACTTACTTGTCTCTTCTCCAAAATAGGTCAAATTCATGGCTATATATAGTATTTTGAGGCTCCTTTATTAGGTCGACATGAGGATATTGAGGCCGAATTGAGGGTGGAGGAGTATTACATCAAAATAATTTTATCTCTTTGAAAAAACACCAAATAAGGGTCTAGACCATAACGATAAGGACATAGACTCATGACTCAACCCTAGAAGCCTTCAATAGAGGCTTTGGCCTAAAAATTAATCATATAAAGCATGAAATCCATGATAATAAATAATTTTCTTTTATAATAAATTATATTTTTCTTTCTTTTGACAAGTACGTTAGATCATGAATGAAATACAATTATGAATATCGATACTAGTTACATTTCTCAACACTCCCTCTTAACTAGAGAGGTATTCATAATTTTTCAACTGATACAAGGTTGACCTCAATTTGAAATGTTCAAGAAGAGTACACATAGTACAACAACATACATAATGCTATGGATACACTAACTTCCAAGGTATCCAACACATCAAAGATCCAAGTGTCACGAAATTATTGTTATGCACTTATGCAAGGATCTAAGATAGTGACAGGGACTAGGGTGTTATCGAGGCATTTTCCACAATAGGTACGATCAGGATTCAACCCTAACACCAACCCTCAGGAATATAGGTATCATATCCAAGGTTAGAGCTCCACAATACCAATGATACCCTCCCTCACCGTGATCCAAACATCATCAACGACTAAACAATATGTCCTCCCAAGTACCGTTATACATGCAGCTTTATGGTACTTCATCTCTCCCTCTCAATCATAAATCTAAACATGCTTGTTAAATATTCAAAACTTCTCATGGAGAGATCCACACATCAACTACTTTTTCAACCATTAGAACTTCTAGTAGCTTCACAACCCCAACCAGTATCAAACTTCCAATGTATATGTTCTTGTATGCTAGCATGAAAATCTGGGGTCTTCAAATATTTTGATGTTGCTTAGGTCATCACAACATCAAAACACATCTTGATGGAAGCTTCCTTCTTCAACTTCTCCAACAACACCAAACTCAATCTCAACACTTATTACAAAAACAACCAAGTTTTGTTCACAACCTTTTTAATCACTAATAACCATTTGTAGTGCTTTATCCTTTCTTTGATCTCATTATTTCTTAAAAATATTCATTATATTTTTCGCAATATACCCTCCATATTAACTATATAGTTATATAAGTTCTTTATCCCCACTTCTTCTTTACTAGAGGATAGATCCATCAACAATACAACCACACAAGTTCTTTCTTTCGCTTGATCATATCAATGAAGAACTTCAACCTTACAAAACTTCATTCCTTCATGAACAACATTATTTATATTCATATGGTAACAAGGTAATCTATTGATCATTAATGTAAACTTCAATGCTATCGAGATTATTGTAGCTCCCTCTTTTCATCATGCTCAACATCATCATCAAATCATTATCTAATATGAGGTAGGTATGCATCTTCAACATCTTGAATCCTATGTAATTGTAAACCTTCAACAACAATAAAAAATAAAAAATATTGATGTCAATAGTATCATTATATTTTTTTACATACATCTCTATACATTTCGAGTGGAAAAAGTGGAGGAATTATCTCACAGGACTATTTTTACCAGTGGAACTCAGTTTGGCAAAACAAGGCCTGAAACCTTCTAGGAGCATTTTGAGGCATCAAACAATGTTTTTTTGGGATAAAACTTTGTCGTTGAAGTGCCATGCCTTTTCATGCTATTCTACACACAAAGATCTTTCTAACGATGTAAGAAGTGCATTAATCAGAATCCATATGCAAATGTTATGCCACTCAAAAGTTGACCTTTCTTTTTTCACACCTATAGTTCAGGAGGGTGTTGCGTCAACCCCCATTATTTATGGAAAAGGGGCTATCCGCGTGTTTTTGATGTAAAATACACTGGAAGAGTCTATATTGTAACTCCAATTAAGATTTTAAGTAGTCAAAATTAACCACTAGTAGGCTATCGAGTTGTGTAACCAAGACACTAGGAAGAAGAGGCATTTCATTCTTTCCAGTGCATTTTGTTCCATAACTGAGCAAAGACAGCCAGAAGAGATAGGAGGTAGAGTACATAGAGATTAACTATGCACTGTAGCATCCCACAGACCACATGCATTACTTCTTTGTACCTACTGCCATATTTCAAGAAAACGAAAGAGAGTGAAGTGACCTCAACTTCCAACTAGGTTTTCTCCCGAAAGGGTTTCCTGGAGAGCATATATTGTGTCTTATGTGTGTGTGTGTGTGTGCTTATTTTTCTGTTCTCTATTTTCTACATAATTTTCATTCACATGCATGCACTAATTACAGTTAAATATACATATATTAAAGTCTAATAAAATTTTAATAGTGTAAAATTTAAGTATTTTAATATATTTTATCATATATTTTATGAAGAAATGTCCAGTGGAATATCCATGGAAATTTATAGATAATTTGGTATCATAGTAGTTTTCTTTTGTTGTTTTGTGGATATTGCATGGATCTATATTGGTGGGGCCAAAAATTGTAAAATCTTAATCATGGCTGACAAATCTATAAATGAACATTGTGATCCTGTAGAGGTGAGGTTTACGTGGATGGAACGACAAGTCATAAATATTAACTACAACGTAATCTTCCTCATGGAGGATTTGAATAAAAAGATAAGGATATTTTGATAATATGGGGGTTCGAATAAAATGGACAAATCAGAACGAGGATCATTGGTTGCAGCAACTAGAAGTTTATTTCTGCGTCCATTAGATTGAGGAAGGGAAAAAGATCTCATTCATGCATATGAAATTAGAGGGCCATGCACTGACTTGGTGGGAGAGCCACACGGAAACCTTGATGTTGGAGGGAGAACCACCAATGACTAAGTGGGAGGATTTCAAAACCATTATTAAGTCTCAGTGTTATCCCATTGGGTACGTGGAGGACCAATGTATTTAGTGGCATTACTTCAGGAAAAATCCAGGACAAAGCATGCAGGAGTACACCACAAAATTCAGAAAGATGGCTATAATGTTGTGTATATCTCCAAAGAAACCAGATGTACTCCTCAAGTATTTAGGGGGTTTTCACCGCCATCTGCATGAGCAAGTGATGTTTTTCAAGGCCAAATCAGTGGACGAGGCTTGTGTATAGGCACACTACCTAGAGAACACAGGCCTGAAAAGAGCACAATAAAGTGGATTGAAGAAGAAGGAGAAACATGAATATTTTGAGGGAAAGAAGAAGAAAAAAGGGGGAAAATATGAAAATATGGCATCCACAACACACCAGTGCAAATATCCTAGCACCCACTGCAACATTGATGACCATATAGAGGAGAAGTTTTGGAAGTTGCATCCAAAGCTAAACCTAAAGAAAAAAAGAAATATAATAAGAATAAGATCAGTCAAGTAAAAATTATTGTTGGACATTGGTTTTAACGCTCCCCATGTGTTTCGCGACATGGAATAACTACCTCTTGTGAATCCTAACTCTGGCGATTGTAGCGGAGAATAATGCCTGCGGGTTTTGGTCTAACGGAAATCGTGATTCCAACAAGTGGTATCAGAGCGACAGGTCTCGAGTTTGAAACTCACCCGGCTCGCCTTGGGGGGATATTGGTGGACGTTGGTTTCAACGCTCCCCGTGTGTTTCGCAACATGGACTAACCACCTCTCATGAATCCTAACTCTGGCGATTGTAGCGAAGACTAATGCCTGCGGGTTTTGGTCTTACGGCAATCGTGATTCCAACAATTATAGCATTACCAAACTCGCAACAGCCATTTGAAGTGGAGATATATGTGAGTGGGTATGCTATGGGAGTTGTCTTAATGCAAGGAGGAAGGGAATTTTGCTACCATTTTGAAGTATTTCATGGGACAGTCTTTAACTCCCATACCTATGATAAGGAGCTTTATTCCATGGTGCAAGATGTGAATTAGTGGAAACACTATTTGATGGGAAAGCAGATTGTAATCCACACATATCACCAGTCGTTACAATACTTGCAATCCCAGAGTAAGCTACAACTGACCAAGAATTAAAAGTGGATGGGGTTTTAAAACAGTTTCATTTAGTGATCATGCATAAGAAGGAAAACACAAACAAGTTGGTTGAAATGATTTCAAGGTGACCCACATAAAAAATCACTGCTTTGGGGACTCTTACGCACATTGAGTCATTCACCCATGATGCATATAGAGAGGCATATTCAAAATATGAGGACTTTAGGGAGGTGTATCAACAGTTGCAGAGTCATAGTCATGTGCAAGATGCTGACAAAATTGTTGACTACCATCTCTAGGACAAGTTACTCTACATGTTGGATAAGCTATGTGTTCCTAAAGGTGAGTGATTCCAGTTGATTAAAGAGGCTAACACCTCAAAGGTTGCATGACACTTTGGTGTAGGGAAGACCGTGGCTAGCTTGCATTGTATTGGCCCAGGATGCAAGAGCGGGAAGCTAGGTTCATAATAGGATGCATGCTTTGGTGTAATAGTAATCCTAACAACATGAAACAAGGTCTATATAATCCCTTACATGTGCCTACTCATCCTTGGGAAAACATTTCCATGGACTTTGTGGGAGTTTTACTGACAACCAAGAAGGGAGACGACTACTTAGTTTTGGTAGTTGATAGGTTTAGTAAGATGTGTGGTTTGATGCCCTGTAAAAAGACCATCAATCGGAAATAAGCAACAAACTTGTTCTTTGGACAGGTCTGGGTGCACTTTGGGATACCAAGGAACATCATTTCAAACATGGATACAATATTTTGCAGTGAATTCTAGACTACATTGTGGGAGAATATGGACACAAAGTTGAAGAGATATACAACATTCCATCCACAGAAATATGGGAAGACACAAGTAATAAACATGAATTTGGTTCAGATTCTGAGAGGATAGAACCAGAAGCATCCAAATACCTGGGATGAAAATCTGGTATATATACAACATTCTTATAATAGAGAAGTTCACACTGCTACAGTAAAGTCCCCATTTGAGACTTTTTTTGAATATTTTCCACCTTCACCTTTGGATATTGCATATGGGAAGCAAGGAGGAGTGAGGGAAGATCTTACATGAGTTGCTTTGAGGGATGAAAAAATTATAGAGAAGATCAAGTAGATCCATTTATAGGTACATGACACACTGTAAAAGGCACATGAGAAGTATAAGGTCAAGCATTATCAACACAAAACAAAGAAATCATTCAAGGTGGGAGACAAGAGTATGGCTACAATTGAACAAGGAGAGGCTGCAGGGACCAGGTAATAAAATCACGGCTCTAAGGTATGGTCCCTTCAAGGTAATGGAAATGTGGGTGATAATTCCTATCGACTCAGTTTACCACCATATATGTGCATTTACTCAGTTGTGAATGTAGAGAATTTAAAACTCTATGGGCCTTCCATGCTAGATAAGAAGAGGAACAAGTCCTACCTTTTATGGAGGATTTGGCACCAGATGCTCCAGAAGAGTTGACAGAAGATATAGTTTTGTAGAAGAGGTCTAGAACTACAAGACAGGGGTAACATGACCTTTGGAAGAGAAATAAAGTGAAGCGACCTCACCTTCCAGCTGGGTATTCTCCCCAAAGGGTTTCCCATAGAGAATATCTTGTGTCGTATGTGTGTGTGTGAGCTCATTTTGTCATTCTCTATTTTTTTGCATAATTTCCATTTGCATGCATACACTAATTATATTTAAATATACATATATTAAAGTTTAATAAAACTGTAATAGTGTAAAATTTCAGTGTTTTAATATATTATTATCAAATATGTTGTGACAAACTATCCAGTGGAATATCCACGACAGTTTACAAATCAAATATATATGTACAAGAGCATGAATTTAACTTTATCAGTATATTGTTAGAATGCCATCACAATGGGAGCATCTAGGTTTATCAAAACAATCAAACTTTAGATATCCAAAACCTAAACTTAGCTAGAAACCAACTAGGGTTTCACTTTTATAAGGTCCTAGATTCTTACAACAATCTTTGCTAGGGTTTTATCAAAAAACTTATATTCCATCAAAATTGAACCTTAGATATCACCAACTAAATCAAGTTAACAATCCAATCATAGAAAAATAATTTTACATCTAAGGTTTCATCATTATACCTTAGAAACTTATATCAATCTCTACTAGGTTTCTATCATAAACCATAGACACTAACATTAAAACTTTAGATATACAACAACTCGACCAATATAGGGTTTCAATCAAATAGAAGCATATATACCTAGGGTTTTATTCCTAGAATCTTACATTGAATATTGCAAGGGTTTTTCCATAAACCTTAATTCATCAAACCCTTAAAAATATAAGGTTTCATCATATAACCTAGACAACAACAACAAAACCTAAAAAAGATAGGGTTTCATATCAACAAACCTTAAACATTAAGAGATTAGGATTTCATTATATGTTCTATATTTTATCAACAAACCCTAAGTAGGCTAGGTTTTTATAGTGAACCCTAAAGATTACGGTTTTACCAAAGTTAACAAAGGATAGATAGTACAACACAGATTGATTTGATCTAAAGTTCAATTATCCTCAACAACATAATAATATTTATAGTGCCACCCTATACATGAGACTTAATAAAGAAAAATGATCATACCTTATATGAAGAAGTCCTGTTACAAGTCTTTATACATAGTCAGAGTTGTTTCTTTCATAAACCTTGTAGGGTTTCTTCTACAACAAGGCTTCTTTCGTGATACAAGTATTTTGAAGTCCCCATTTGAATCTATCCATAATCCTTATACCTACAAGTTTATTTTTTCCAAGGAAAATACAAGAGAGAGAACAATAATCAAGTAACAAAGATAAAACTAAGCATATAGGAGACTGAAAATGATGCATATCCTTTTGTGAGAATGTGGAAGCTTATTCTTGAAGAGCTCCCTCTTACCGTGAAGCATAGAATAAGATCAACATTTCTTGATGTACCTTATAACAATCTTACCTTTTTTCCTTCTTGCAAGTGGTAGTTTCCTAAGGATGAAGTTGTACCTTCTTCAATGCTACCTTTTAGAGGAACTTCAATGAAGATAAGTCAAGATGCTCTTTCTTAGTTGATTTACTACTACTTCTTCAAGGTATGTTGCTATAGATATTCAAGTAGACTTCTACTATAGTTTCTTCAATGATTCTAGATATTGATCTTCTTTCATCGTGTCATTACAAATACTTCTTGCATGGTTTATTTCAGCTTCTAGACCACAGTTAGTTCTCGGCTTTTCTTGCATTAATATACCCAGTACCTTATACTACTAAGATATCTGGATATATTTTCAAGGTTTTTGTACAGGCACATTGTTCTTGTGGCAAAATTAATTACAAAACCTTTTTACCGCAAATAAACTTCAAATCGGCCCTTTATAACTATGTTTCACTTTCCAGAAAATATCGCAACTTCGTGAATTTAACCATATCGTAGATCGCAAATAACATATATCACAATGTTTAATATTTTGTGATTTTTCAAATTGCTGCGAAAACCTTATCAGATATCGCACTTACTACAATTAACTTGTGATAACTTAACATATAAATATAAAAATTGTCGATAGCGATGTGGTGAAATATTATTTCGGCATGATGTGATATTTGACTTAAGTTTGAGAATTGCAATGCAAACAAGGAAAATTTGGTTTCGACCGAAATTACAACAAAACAGTTTTGCGATAAACACAGGAATTTGACCAAAAAAAATTCTAAGTCTTGAAAATTGATTTATCACACGGCAATGCACTAAAACAGGTTTAATTCATATTAATGATGTAGAGACTATAAATCATAAAAACAGAAGGATAATACCCAGATTTTAACTCCTACCGTAAGTGATCCTTACCAGGTTTCGGATGAATGTACACGCACAAGAACAATTACTTGCACATCCATGCTTCAATCAATTACTCAGAAAATAAAAATTACAGAGGTCTTTTTCCCTTCTTGGCTTGATTACATCAATCTTCACTCTCTCTGTCCTTTTTGTCTCTCTCTCTATCCTTTCTCTCGCTCTATCCTTCCTTTATACTAAATGCACTCACTATTTTTAACAAACTAACACATAAATCCTTATTCCAAGGTTCGATGCATTTCATTCTAACATTCTTATCTTTTTCCTCCTAATTTAGAATTTCTCTAACTATTACAATAAATGAAATAAAAGAAAATTATTACAATAAATAAATAAAAGTAAATTTGAGAGATCCAACCCTCTCTACTAAAAGATAATTTGACCACACAGGTCGGTGAAATTCATCTCATGCGATTCTCCTGAATCAAAGGCACTTCAGAACTATGAATTTGCATCATGTAGCAAAGATTGTTATTACACGATATGTAAATATTGGATGGTAGCTTCAGGGTTTCAGATCCTCACAAATTTCATGACTTATATATATTTGCAACCATATACTATAACATATTATCATTTTAGTATTAATATCTATAATCATAACCGTATTTATAATTCCTTTTAGTGATTCAACCATCTTCCCTTTCTCTACAGTTCAGTCTAATTATTTTCATCCATGCAAGGTAGGTTCATATTCATGTTTAGATATTGGCGTTATTTCTCATTATTGTCTTGTAACTTTCATATTTTTTATCAATCTTATGGTTACTTCCATGTCTACATATTATTTTAGATCCCTTTCAAATATGGTTACAACTTCAGTCTTCCTTACATGACCTTTGGCCTTGTCAAGGCTTGAAGTTTAGCATTTTTGAATTCCCAACGAGATATTTATTGATTTTTACAGGTCAAAAGATGAGACTCTTCTTCTTCTTATGATCTCACTTGATCCCTTATTAATGTGATGAGGAAAATTTGATCTTAAATTTTCTTTTTCTCTCTTCGTCTCCACCTTAGCTCTGAAACCATGTTGGAAAATAATAAAGGCAGAAAGATTTTCTTAACTTGATAATTACTTCTGATTTCTTTGAATTTATTGTTATCTTATTTAATGTATTTTCTTATATTCTTATCATCAAGAAAATATCAAAAACATAAACATGAAGATCAAGGCATAAGATATAGGCTCTTAGCCAGGTCAAAACCCATCCTTGAGGGGAACCAGAAAACCCAAAAATATCTTATCATCTTTAAGAACTAAATAAAATGAGACAACCAAGACCCTTTTAACAAAACCAAGACTACCCTCTATCCACTAAGTGAGCCTCCCATGAAGACAACTCAAACTTCCAAATTCAAGTCAAGAAAATCATCTCAAAACAAGTCAACTATGGTTTTGACCCTTTATTTCACCTCTCCAATTTCGGTATGTTCACTCTTGCAACTTTGGTTCTGTAATGATTCAGGTTACTTGCACGTGTGGACGAAAAGGTCGATATTTCAGCCTCATTTTTTTAGATATCAGTTTCCTTTACTTCATTATATCTTTTCTTCTCTCTTTAGTCTTCTTCACATCTTCTTCTTCACTAAAAAGTTGCAGATCAAAACTTACTTGTCTCTTCTCCAAAATAGGACGAATTCATGGGGTCTATATAGTAGTTTGAGGCTCCTTTATTAGGTCGACACAAGTATCTTGAGGTTGAGTTGATGGTGGAGGAGTATTACATCAAAATAATTTTATCTATTTGATACAAAACACCCAATAAGGGTCTAGACCATAATGACAAGGACATAAACTCAGGACTCAATCCTAGAAGCCTTCAATGGAGGCTTTGACCTAAGAATAAAATAATAAAGCATGAAACCCATGCTAATAAATAATTTTTCTTTTATAATAATTTTCCTTTTTCTTTCCTTTGGCAAGTACGTTACATCATGACTTAAAAAAACAAAAAAAAAATTATGAAGACAAATACTAGTTACATTTCTCAACACTCTATACTCTGAGCATGTTTGCCCCTCCTCGAATTTAGAAACAAAACTCCTTCGCATTATCCCACATTTTTTGACACTTTGAGAAAACATCCATCTATCTTAGTTTGCATGTGAGCACGTAGACTCAGATCCCATCGAGGATGAGAGGGAACCAATATGAAAAACCAAAGATAATTAGAAATGCATTTTAACTTTTTATTAAAGAAAACAAATTATAAAACCTACTTTGGCTCTTAACAAGGGCTACATAATAGCTAGTACCTTCCTCTCAATTTAAATATAGATTAATTAAACTAAAAAACAATAAAAACAGACATCTCATCAGAAAAATAAAACAAATATTAAAATATTGTATTGTTAAATGTCATCTACAAAAATTAAAAAATATGATTAACTAATATTGTTTATATTAACATATATACACTTTATTATATATGCTTATTTTTTATAAATATATATAATTTTTTCTAATTAAATGTATTAAAATATTTTTTTAACATCATAATAAGTCATCTTAAATTGAAAATGTGGAGAGAAAACAATAAGTTATGAAAATGGAAATAATAGAAAAATGGAAAAAAATACAAATTTAAATTAAAAGTAAAGAAAACTAAAAACAAAAATTTAGAAACTAATAAAAATAGAACTTACTAA
Source organism: Pinus albicaulis (assembly GCA_034641835.2). Classification (NCBI taxonomy): domain Eukaryota; kingdom Viridiplantae; phylum Streptophyta; class Pinopsida; order Pinales; family Pinaceae; genus Pinus; species Pinus albicaulis. The sequence continues at coordinate 777,573,070 of CM076578.1, forward strand.
ATAACCTATAATAAGATCTCAACCAAACACCTTAAAAAAAAAAAAAAATTAAATAATTATATAAAATAACAAAAATTAAATTCCTAATATTAAACTATGAATAAGCAATAAATAAATATTTTTGGTGAAAGACAAGATTGAATGCGTAATACCACTTATTGCAAGCATAATAAAACAATTTAACTTTATATTTTAAAACAATACCAATAAAATCTACTCTTGAATAGAATATTATGATAAAAAATTGTATTCAGAATTATGTCTTCCATCAAAATTACTATCAAATCTAGAAATAAAAAAGAAAGTCGATTGTTACGTCGAAGGCGTTCTTTAAGGGGGAGTTATTCAAGCGGTTTTCGTAGTCTGTCTGAATCCAACAAATGATTGCAACTTGTTAAATTGATGATTGTAACGTGTTAAAGTATTTGGAAAAACCGTGTTCCAAACCGCTAAGGTTCTCATTTGCCTTGTTTGTTTTTCATAAGGTCCGCTGGTACTCGCCAGAGTTCCTTTCCATTGCTTTTGGCTCCCCCTCTATCCAAATGGACTGAGAGAGTGTTTCCCTTCTTGTTTTCCATGGCCACAACAAGGGCTCATCATTTATGTGGTATTTTTTCTTTCTTTTTAATGTCGACATAGGCGTGGTTGTGGTCATAGTCGTAGTCTTAGCCATGGTGTCCCGTTTCTTCGAAAAAAGGTTAGGTACATGGTGGTTTCCAGCGCAAGAGCAGATTTTTTTGCATTTTTCATCATAGTTTTCTGCATTTTCATCAGGTTTTCAGGTGACCGAAGTTTTACTCCTATGATTTGCATGTTTGATTTCTGCAATCTTGTTCTTGTTTGTTCATTAGAGTTGAAATTATGGTTTTAAGAGGATGTGCCAATTTCCGCTCATTTAAAAAAAAAAAACAGTTGAGCAGAGTTTTCCTCTTGTAACTTGGAAACCCACGTTCAAAAACAAATTGTCATTCTGCCATATACGAATATCGCCCTAAGGATCTAGATTGTTCAAAAACACTCTCATAGAAAAGTAAGACACAAGCGGTCTCTAGAAAATTAGATTAATGTGGAAACCACCTGGGATCGATTGTTTGAGCTAATAAAGGTTTTGGGGAAACCATTAATGTCACAGGTCCCCGATGCCTTATTATTCTTCCGGTAGTAGTTGTTGAATGCATAGGAAGAATGGACTGCAATGGTTATTGGCTGATAGGATTCCCCTGGCTCCACATTCTGCACCAGCAAGGCAACAGGTGTACTCAACAACAACCTACAACGAATTTTCTGGAACATTGGTCCTGGCCATACACAAGCTCTGAGTCCCTAATACATACAGCAAGGGTGGTGTTTGTGGGGGTTGTAGGAGTAGTAGTTACATGGGCTATAAGGAGGTGGTGTTTGTGGGGGTTGTAGGAGTAGTAGTTACATGGGCTATAAGGAGAAGACATATGTATTTGTGGGAGTTGTACGTGGTGTTATAAGAGGCATTGTTAGGGCTGGTGTTGTTATGAAAGGAGGTGTTGTTGTGATCATGAAGGGAGTGGGCGTTGAGATGGGGTATGTATAATGAGAATGAGATATGAGGTGTTGGGTTGGGTGTGTTGTTCCAAAGTTAAGAGGGTTGAACCTTGCCATTTTTTGTTACATTGGTAGCTTTCTTTTCCAAAAACTTCCTCAAACCTAAACGCAATTTTCCTTGACTACTATTCAACTCATCTATACTCTTCCCATTTTCATCCAAAGATCCTGTCAAAATAGACCCAGAAAAGTTATCACAACTTAAAAGTGAAATTTGTAAAATAATAAGTATATACTTTTGAGAGGAAGATCTCTATAGACTAACTCTAACTGGCAATAAAGTTTTATAAGTCCTCTCAGAATTCAAGATCTAAATTCTTTGGTCATTGCATAACTTCCTTAGTTTTGTTGTTTCCCTTCAAAAGAGGCCTAAAAATAAATTTGTGCATTGATATACTGCAAGGCTACCACAAAACCCCAATCCACTATTTTTCATCACTCACAACATCTGCAGTTGTTCTGCAATGTGGACTACAAACACTCTCTAAAGAACATTGAAGTGTTATAAACAACAACCTAGTTTCAAAAGCTACATGATAACCACCTTGAAAACACCAACATTTTTATATCTACCTATTAAAATAAGCACAACCATGTTGTTCAAACTCATGGTAATAAAGCCACTTATTTGATGGGATATGTTATCACTAAGTTGGTACAGATGGGCTGCTCAACCAGAGAACCTAGAGTAACTCTTTCAAACCAACTTCTCACTGAAAATTAGCCTTTTTCAGCCTGAGAGGGCTCTCTCAAAAAGTAAATATGATTTGTTCAAGTATGATTCAATCAAATGGCTAACTCTGTAGTAGTGTCTTGAATGTATTTGTATGCAGGTGAAAAATGTATAGGGTTTACTACCATTGGGATTATGGAGTCAGTGTTAGGAAATTTAGTGACATGGTTCTCTTTGTGGAAGCTGAGGCATATAGGTGTTTTAATGAAATGACAACACACACAAATATACAATAGCTTAATGCTTAAAGTAAGTCAGAGCATCAGGTACATGAATTCTGAGTAATTAAACATTAAGATACTGAAAGAAAAATAGCAAGATACATAGGACAAATACTCATGAAAACACCAAATGAATCTCAGGTGAAGAAGAAATCCCACAACCACTGTATATTACTGATCATAAAATTTCACATTAGTAGTAGTCTAGAATAACATCTTCCAACCCCTCTCTCCTTTCATAATCTGCCTATTAATAGAACTAGATATCTTTACATGAGGTATGCCAGCTAGCTAGACCTTCGAATAGTCTCAAGACACCTTTTCTAAATAGAAAACCTATTACAAGGAGGGAATCTAGTGCTATTTCTGTTTCTAGGAGTCCAAAACGTATTAGGACTCAAATTCTAGTTATTACACTAACAACCTTTACATAATGTATTGATGATGACATTATCGAACATAACCATTTTGAGCGAGGTGGCATTGTCCATAACCAAACCAAATAACAACCAACTGACATTAAGGTTCTGCTCTTCGAATTTTGGAAGTATGTTGGCCTAGTTGATGATGTGTCCAAAATTAATGAGTTGTCAGCCTAATCACCCTCTTTGTTGAGTGTTCTGACCCAAAAAATATTCAATGATGCTCTTTGACTAATCCATATGATGTTTGTGCTTCAAATCTACACTAAATTCTTGAAAAAACTTTTAAATTCCTTTTCGTTGCAAAAACAGAGGATTCTAGGCAAGTTCGTAGCAAAATTTCGTAGCAAATTGATTTCACCAATCTATGCCACTTGTTAGCCCTCTTTTTGTGATTTGGAAATGTTTGTTGAGTCACATGAACTAAATACAATTTTTTTCTCCCCTTAATTTTTACCATATCCATGATATTGACCAAAAAGACAGTTACAACGATTTCGTAGCCAAATTTGGGCTTCAAGCCTGGGATTCACTACGAAATTGCCTAATTGGCAGATAAAAAAATTAATAATAATAAAAAATAAAAATAAAAATAAAATAAAAAAGGGTCTTTTTTTCTTCAAAATTTTGCCTATGGGTCTGCAATATGATATGATGAAGCATGATAAGGCAAACTTGGTTCAAAATACCTCTTACCCTCCTCAAGAAGCAACATTTTCACCTTCAGCAAGTTCATCTATTGATAAAAACGAAGTTGTTTTTTCTGAAACTTAGGGCTCAAAAATGAGCTTCTATCTATGAATCCTTGATATTTTTTGCAAAATGGAAGGAGGTTTTTGTCAATCACTTCATGCCGAAGAAAAAACTCTCTTTTTTGTTTGAAAAAGATCTCCAGGTGTCCATAATATGCATTTGAAAAACATGTCTAAAACAAGTAAAAACGCATTCTGAAAACAAAGCCCAAATACATCTTCAAATATCCAAATTTGTAGCACCTGTGAGAAAAGTGAAAGAGGTTAATGTTATTTGATCCATTCTTGACAATAACCTCTCTCAATTTCTTAGAATTCTCCTCTGTTTTCCTAGAAACTGCTCTTGAAGTTGACTGCTCAAATAGTAAAAAAACAGAGAAATCCCTTTGTATCTTCTTGTGAAAACTCATGCAACCAGCTTTGATGAAGTCCTCTGCAATTCTAGGGTCTTCCATGACCAATTTTAGATCCATAAGTTCATATCCTACACAGGAGCCTCAATTTTTTTTTTCCATGGCCATCTTCCTTTATATTATGCTGCCTTTCTTGAAAACGTGACACCTGCAAAGAAACCAATTTGAACATCAATCTGCTTGTGATGGAGTCGGAATCTTCAATGATAATAATCAAATGTTGCATGCAAAGATCGAAAGGAGGATGGTAGAGAGTAGATTTGGAGTTGAGTTTAAAAAGTGAAATTTGAATATATGAGGATTAATGACAAATGGGCGGAGTGAAAGGTAATGATGAATGACACTTATGATTATGCATGCTTGGATGACTGTAATAACCAATCACATGACTTCACATTCACCCAAAACCTCTAAAAACATTGACAGCTCATCATCCTTTTATTGGTGCAAAAAAAAAACATGATTCTGCAGCGTTTTTAGTGATAAACCTGGCAGATTCGCTACGAAATGGTCAGGTGATTCTGTAGCGAAATCTGCCTGTTTGTAGTTATATTCGCTGCGGAATTGGGAAAAATCAGACAGGTGGCCACTATAAAAAATGAAACCAATGCATGTCAACCTAAGGTGGATTTTGATGGATTTGACTCTAATGACATGACCCATGGGCTATTTTAGACTTAGGGTAATCACTATTTCATGAGTTTTCATCAATTTCATGAACCAATTTTTATGACACAAAATGATACCTAGGCTAATAACCCCATCAATCAAAAAACAATTTTTTATGTGTGATAACAGTGGCTCCAATGGGGATGGTGTGCCCCTATGGCACAATAAATAATTTGTAGTTACAATGCCTTCCTTCAAAAACTGAAATTTTCTGAAATTGATGAAGACTTCGCCAAGCTTTTATGGCCTTCTCCTCAGGCTCAAGATTGTTGAAAACTGCAATCCAATTTGAAGACTAAATCTGTACATGCTGAAAAGATGCTCAGAATACTTGAGCTTATTCACACACACTTCTACCTACCCTAATAGCTACAATCTTCATGTTTGATTCAAGCAACATGAAACCTCCAATAAAGCTAGTCAATGAGATGATCTGATACCTGAACTCCTTGATTGTGCTTAAACCAAAAGCAAAATGTATACTGTAATGACAAAGGTAACAGAAAATGGGTCTTATTTTCACAGTGAAAACATAATTGAAAAGTTGAACTATAGAACTCTTTCATGTAGTCGGCTTTGTGATCATAGAAGACATATTTTGTTTGATAATTCTCAAGACATTCTGTAGTTTTAGACAACTCATATATTATTTATTTAGCAACATAAGACTTCAGTTGTGTGCTATCAAACTCATTTTCAAAAACAAGACATTCCTCCTCAATCTCAAAAGAGAAAAGTAGAACCACCTTCTCTTTGTATTTTGGCATGAAAAAGTTTTCAAAAGACTAATCTTGACCATGAAGACAATAAAGCTTAATATGATCTTCTAAAACTTCAATGTATTTCTCATTGTTCTTATCAAATTCATCCAAAAATTGAATCATATCTTCTTACTGCACTCAAATGACTTTATGTAAGAAGACAAGGCCGAAGACAAATTTTCATCGACTTCCTCATTAGTGTGATCATCGTTCCATTTCTTAAAACCTTGAATGGAAAGAGAATCTGCCACCAACTCTTTTTTTTCCATCCATCTTCCCAAAAAGATACGCCAAAAATCTGCAAATGATTTAATAGATATGAGAGGCAAAATTTCAATCCATTGTCTACATTTCCCTTAAAATGAATCATAGAACAATCTGATGAAAATATCTTCATGTCTCACTCTAAGAAGCTCATTAAAGTCACGAAAATTTGATATATGCTTCAAGGTCAAACTCAAATATTCTCCATTAAATTTTGGACCATTCTTTAAAAAATATGCATCTTTGGGAAACCATAAATTTTTGAAAAACATACACATGCATACCTCGAAACAAGAATGGCAGCATCTAAGTTCTTCATAAGTCTAGTGGAATCACCACGAAGCTATGAATTTTTTAATTCTTCAACAATGGATTCGCCAAGGTAAAAATGTAGCCTCATAAGCTTCTGAGCTCCTGCTACCTCCAAGAGTTTAGCATCATTGTTTGAACACAAGCTTCGGGAAATATATCTTCAGACTCTCGGCAGACGCACCAAAATGTTATCACTAAGTTGGTACAAATGGGCTGCTCCATCAGACATCCTAGAGTAACTCTTTCAAACCAACTTCTGATTGAAAATTAGCCTTTTCAGCCTGAGAGGGCTCTCTAAAAAAATAAATATGATTTGTTCAAGTATGATTCAATCAGATGGCTAACTCTGTAATATTGTCTCAAATGTATTTGTATACAGGTAAAAAATGTGTAGCGTTTACTACCATTAGGCTTATGGATTCAATACTAGGAAATGCAGTGACATGGTTCTCCTTATGGAAGCTAAGGCATGTAGGTGTTTTAATGAAAGGACAACACACATAGATATACAATAGTTTAATGCTTAAAGGAAGTCAGAGCATGATTTACATGAATTCTAAGTAATTAAACATTAAGATACTGAAATAAAAATAGCAAGATACATAGGAAAAATGCTCATGAAAACACCAAATGAAATTGAGGTGAAGAAGAAAGCCCACAACCATTGTATATTACTGATCATAAAAGTTTACAATAGTAGTAGTCTAGAATAACATCTTCCAACCCCTCTCTTCATTCATAATATTTCTATTAATAGAACTAGATATCTTTACATGAGGTCTTCCAGCTAGCTATACCTTCGAATAGTCTCAAAGACACCTTTTCTAAATAGGAAACCTATTACAAGGAGGGAATCGAGTGCTATTTCTGTTTCTAGGAGTCCAAAACCTATTAGGACTCAAATTATATTTATTACACTAACAACCTTTACATAATGTATTGATGATGACATTATCAAACATAACCACTTTGAGAGAGGTGGCAATGTCCATAACCAAATCGAATAACAACCAACTGACATTAAGGGTATCCTCCTCAAATTTTGGAAATGTGCTAGCCTAGTTGATGATGTGTCTAAAATTGTTGAGTTGGAAGCCTTATCACCCTCTTTGCTAAGTGTTCTGACCAAAAAAATATTCACTGATACTCTTTGACTAATCCATATGATTGTTGTGCTTCAAATCTACATTAAATTCTTGAAAAACTTTGAAATTCCTTTTCGCTGCAAAAACAGAGGATTCTAGGCAAGTTTGTAGCGAAATTTCATAGCAAATTGATTTCATCAATCTATGCCACTTGTTAGCCCTATTTTCTGATTTGGAGATGTTTGCTGAGTCACATGAGCTAAATACAAATGTTTTCTCCCCTTAATTTTGACCATATCCATGATTTTGACCAAAAAGACACCTACAACGATTTCGTAGCGAAATCTGGGCTTCAAGCTTGGGATTCGCTACGAAATTTTCTAATTTCAAGAAAACTCAAAAATTGTCCTTTTTTATTCAAAATTTTGCCTATGGGTCTGCAAGATGATATGATGAAGCATGATAAGGCAAACTTGGTTCAAAATACCTCTTACCCTCTTTGTTAAGTGTCCTGACCAATAAAATATTCACTGATACTCTTTGAATAATCCATATGATTGTTTTGCTTCAAATCTACATTAAATTCTTGAAAAAATTTGAAATTCCTTTTCGCTGCAAAAACAGAGGATACTAGGCAAGTTTGTAGCAAAAATTCGTAGCAAATTGATTTCACCAATCTATGCCACTTGTTAGCCCTATTTTCTGATTTGGAGATGTTTGTTGAGTCACATGAGCTAAATACAATTTTTTTCTCCCCTTAATTTTTCCCATATCCATGATTTTGACCAAAAAGACACCTACAACGATTTTGTAGCGAAATCTGGGCTTAAAGCCTCGGATTCGCTACAAAATTGCCTAATTGGAAAAAAAAACTCAAAAAATGTCCTTTTTTATTCAAAATTTTGCATATGGGTCTACAAGATGATATTATGAAGCATGATAAGGCAAACTTGGTTCAAAATACCTCTTACCCTCCTCAAGAAGCAACATTTTCACCTTCAGCAAGTTCATCTATTAATAAAAATGGATTTGTTTTTTCTGAAAATTAGGGCTCATAAGTGAGCTCCTATCTCTGAATACCCGATAGCTGCTACAAAACAAGAGGATTTTCTTGCAAATCCGTTCATGATAAATAAACACCTCTCTTGGTTTTTTGAAAACCATCTCCAGGTGTCAGGAATTTGCATTTGAAACACATGACTAAAACAGGAAAAAACACATTCTGAAAATATAGCCCAAAGAAATCTTTGAATCTCCCTATTTCTATCACCTGTGAGAAAAGTGAAAGAGGTTAATGTTACCTGATTTGTTCTTGAAAATAACCTCTCTCAGGTTTTTAAAATTCTCCTCTGTTTGCCCATAAACTCCTCTTGAAGTTAACTTCTCAAACAGTCAAAAAACAGAGAAAACCCTCTATATCTTCTTGTAAAAACTCATGCAACAAGCTTTGATTAAGTCCTCTACAACACTAGGGTCTTCCATGACCAATTTTAGGTCCATAAGTTCATATCCTACACAGGAGCATATTTTGTTTGTTTTCTTTTTTCATGGCCATCCTCCCTTATACTACTGATGAGGAGTTCATAAATTTTGCTCAAAATTCAAAGCTATAGGATTGGGTTGAAACTAGGATGGTTACGTAGATCTCGTTTTCCTCATTCTGTTGTCGTGAACGGTTCGAAAAACTGATGTCATATTAGGGAGATATCGCGTTCTGATCGAAATCCCAAATAGGTAAAATTTGCTACAAGGTTGAGTGGGTTGCTCAGTCAACAAGGTGGATTGCATAGTCAGTAAAAGGAATATTTTGAGGAATATTCCTTCCTCAAAAAAAATCAGTGGTTAACAAGTGGTGGAATATTATTGTACAATTGGTTGTACATTGTTATTTTTGGGCCAATCAGGGGGTGACACGTGGCCAGCCCTGAGGCCGCCACGTGTCCCCCAAATAGCATAGTAAAATTTTAGGGGGAGGTCCATAGGGTTTGACCTTGTGACCTTCAGCAGAGCATGCCCACGCCATACCACCCGAGCCACGTGTTACTTAACAACTATAGGCTTCGGGTTATATTTCAAGTTTAATGGAATTCCAGTTGTGGGTTGGGGACCGCCGGTGGTCCCAACCCGCCAGCGGTCCCTGTAGCAGGTGGTCAGATGAGAGAATTTAAACATAACAACAGAACTTTAAACCCAACAGTTAACGTAAACGCAGTCTTCGCCGTTTCCAAGCCTTGTCACATGCCATGTTTAATGCTATCTCCAACAGTTCCGCTAACCACAGCGCTTCAACCGGAGTTTAAACGAACTCAACCATAGTTTCTACCTGGAGTTCCACTGACAATGCGGTTTGTAAGCCATGGTTTGGGTTGGCATGTGGCCACCCAACCACTAATGTTAAATGTGATGGTTAGTTCTGGCAGACTTTTAGCCAATGCCTAAAATTTGTGCGGATTTCACTACTTTGACTCTATTTAAGTGGAGTCGTCCACATTTAGTGCAGCTTTTCTAGGTGTTATTAGGCAAATGAGTACGAGACTCAATTTTCGCCCATTCAAAGTGAATGAAGAGTCATTATTAGCTAATTGGAGCATTCTGGAGCCATTGGTGCAGAGAAAACAACCATTATAGGCCTATAACTACATGTATTTGCAAAATTTTGAGCATAGTGAAAGATGGACATGCCATTGGGAGTTGGACCAACAGATGCAGCCGAGGAGGGGTGAACTGCTTCATCATGCCTTCTATGTAAATTTTATGTGGTGACTTTTTTCTCTGTTTTACACTGATGTTTAGTGTTATTGGTGCTTATTTCATGCTTCTAATTCACTAAAATCATCTACAATTCATGGTTTAAATCCTCAATACTTAGGAAAACTAATGAGACAAGTATGCACATGTTTATAAAATTTAAATACACTTAGCACAAAAAAACTAATACAGTCCTTTCAGATCAGATTGGTATCAAAGCTAGATTTTATTCTCTAGTGTTGTTTTGTGCAAAGATTTGTTTAACTGTTTTCAAGTTTTTAGATGCTTACTAGGCTCAAGCTCAAGAGAGGAGAAGGAAAATTGGTGGGAGTAGAAGGGTCTCAAGAAGAGCCAAATCAAAGGAGAGAAAGATTGCCACAATCTCCACCACCTAGTTCACCTCCTAAGGAAGCAAAAGCTACATTAAGCATGCCTCAAGAGGAAGGAGAAATCCGTGAAGAAGTTGATCCCAAAGAGAAAGAAAGAGTGTTCAGGAAATCATTCCTTGACATGACTGAGATGGTTAGAATCCTTTATCAAGAAAGGAATGAGAGATTGGAAGGAGAAGGATCCAAACTTCACAAGGAAGGACATGGATCTTCAGGAGGTCACAATGATGAAGATAAATCAAAGAAGGGCAATGGATGAAATGGAGGCAATGGAGAGCCATCATCCTCACCCTCATCATCATCATCCTCTACATCTTCTTCAGTACATCAGCCACACAAGTCAAAGAACAGTGGTAAAAGTCCTTTTTTAAAACTTGAAGTTAAGTTTGAATTGTCAATGTTTAATGGTGAAGTCAATGCAAAAAAGCTTGATAATTGGATTAGGCAATTGGAGGTCTATTTGAAAATCTAGAACCTTCAAGATGATGATACCAAAATCTAATTAGCTTCATTGAGAATGGAAGGTGCAACACTTGTTGGGTGGGAAGCCAAGACAAAGGAGGAGATCAAAAAACATGGTAATATTATCCTATCATGGTCAGATTTCATTACTGCTATAAAACAACAGTTTTATCCATTAGCTCATATACAGAAAGCCATAATGAACTAGAAAAAATTTAGGAAATTTAAGGGACAAAATGTGCAAGAATACACCCAAGAATTTAGGAGATCTCTTAATAGGGGTAGATTTGCAGAGCCAAGATACTTTTCTCAAGTACATAGGAGGCTTACATAGCTACCTAAAACATACTATTCTCATGTTTAACCCCACAAGTCTAGATGAAGTATGTGTTCATGCCACACATCTAGAAGCTAGAGGGAAGAACATTTTTGAAGAGGGTAGAAATAAACCTTTTAAGGGTAAAAACAAAGAGAAGACCTCAAAAGGTAAAAGAAAAAAGAATGAATCTGTTAATAAAGAGGGAGAAAAAGTGGTTTGTAAACATTGTTCAAAAGAAGGCCATGATGAAACTCATTGTTGGAAATTACATCCTGAAATGAGGCCCAAGAAATACAACAACAAAGGGAAACAAAAAACTGCAGCTACAACTCAACATGATTTAAGAGACGATTCAGGTAATGAATCTAAGATTACAGCCATGGGATTGAAGAACATGAAGGGAAAATAAATTGAAACTAAACCTAGTACTAGTACATCAAACTGTCACATACATGTTCCAAATGAAGAATAAATAATTGAACTGTTTCATGAGAGGGTCATATCCAAACATACCAAGATTGACACATTGTTTGACAGTGGGTCACAAGAAAACTTAATCTCTGAATATTTGGTCAAGAAACTTGACCTTGAGACCATGCCAAATCCAAAACCATATCCATTGGGTTGGATTTGTAAGGATGAAAATTTACAGGTTTCAAAGAAGTGTATATTGTGGTTTGCAATCACTACACATTTTGTTGACACAGTTGAATTAGATGTGCTTTCGCTTGACATAACAGGTATTGTGTTGGGGAGTCCTTTCTTGTATTATAGGAAAGAGATCTTCCATCGCCATGAGAAAAAATACCATTTATTCAAAGATGGGAAGGAGTTCATTGTTAGAGCACATCGCAAGAAGACAAGAACTGCTATGGTAAATGCTAGACAGGTAAAGAGGCTGGTAAATTCAAGTAAGAATTTTGTTCTTCTTATGATTAAGCCTAAAGCTGATGTTAATCATGAATCATTTGAGGTATGTGATCCTAAGTTGAAATCAGATTTATATGATGTAGTTAATGCACATCATGAGATGTTTCAGGAGCCAACATGATTGCCTCCAAAAAGAGAGATTCAATATGAGATTGATTTGTAGCAATATTGTCCTCTTCCAAACATTAGTATGTATCGCATGTCGATAATGGAGAATGCTAAAATAAATAGGCAAATCAAAGAGATGTTGGAAAAAGGAATCATAAGGCCAAGCACCTCGCCATGCGGTTCACCCATAGTCTTGATTCCAAAGAAAGATGGGACTTGGCACATGTGTGTATAATTCAGAGCTTTGAACAAGATAATGGTAAAGAATCGTTACCCACTCCCAAGAATAGATGATTTGCTTGATCAACTGAAAGAAGAAATTTTTTTCACTAAGTTATATTTACGAAGTGGATATCATCAAGTAAGAATTGCAGAAAGTGATATATGGAAAACTGCATTCAAAACCAAACAAGGACTCTTTGAGTGGTTAGTTATGCCATTTTGTTTGTGTAATGCACTGACAACTTTAATGCATGTTATGGATAGTGTTTTGTGTCCATTCCTTGATGAATTTGTGATTGTGTACTTAGATGACATATTTATTTTCATCAAAACAAGAGAAGAACATGTCTTGCATGTGAATAGAGTGCTTGATGTTTTGAAGAAAGATAAATTGTTTCTTAAGATGTAAAAGTGTGAGTTTGGAAAGACTTTTTTGGTTTATTTGGGACATATTGTTGGAGGAGGAGAGTTGAGAATTAATCCTTCTAAATTGGAAGCCATTGTGAATTGTCCCACACCCAAATGTAAGAATTTTCTTAGGTGCAACTCAGTATTGGAGAAAGTTTATTGCTAACTTTTCTGCCATCCCAGCTCTTATGCATGTAGTGACAAGTGTGAAGAAAGGCATCCAATGGGGAGGAAAACAATAGCAAGATTTCAAAGCTTTAAAAGACAAGATCAGTTCAGCTCCAATACTTGCATTACCAAATTTGAGACAACCATTCGAGATACAAACTGATGCTAGTGATTATGCCATGGGCACAGTTCTTTTGCAGCATAGTAAGCCTATCGCTTTTCATTCTGAAACATTCACTGGTGTTGTAACTAATTATCCTACATATGACAAAGAACTATATGTGTTGATACAAAGTGTCAAGAAGTGGAAACACTACTTGATGGGTAAAGAGACGATTGTGCATACCAATCACCAACCATTACAGTACTTGCAGTCGCAAACAAAATTGCAGCAATCAAGACATTTCAGGTGGATGGGATTTCTTCAATAGTTTCACTTGGTTATAAGGTACAAGAAAGGTATTTTAAATAAAGTTGTTGATATGCTTTCAAGACCAATCATTAGTGCATCTACTTTACTCAAAAATGATTCTATTCTACATGAGAGTTACATAGAACAATATGCACATGATGTTGTTTTTCAAGATGTGTATGCTATTTTGAGTGAAGGGAATCAAGTTGAAGAAAAATATTATCACATGCATAAAAATTTGTTATTTCATTTGGGCAAGCTGTGTATACCACAAGGAGAGAGGTTAAGTGTCATGAGAGAAGCTCATTCATCTCTTATTGCTGGACACTTTGGGGTAAGAAAAACAGTGGTGCATCTACAGAGGTATTTCTATTGGCCTTGCATGATAGATAGTGTGTCGTGTTTTATAAGAGGTTGTTCTATGTGTGCAACAAGTAAGCCTCGTAATAGGAAGCTTGGGTTGTACATGCCACTACCGGTACCATCAAGGCCATGGGAGAGTGTCTCCATGGACTTTGTTGGAGGTCTACCTATGTCAAGAAAACAACATGATTATCTTTATGTAGTTGTGGATAGATTCAGTAAAATGTGTATACTTATGCCATGTAAGAAAACCATTATTGTTGAACAAACTGCCGAACTTTATTTTCAACATGTATGGGTTCATTTTGGATTGCAAAATTCTATTGTTAGTGACATGGATTCCAGTTTCATTGGGAATTTTTGGTCCAATCTATGGAGTATGATGGACACAAAGTTGAAAAAGAGTATTGCTTTTCATCCGCAAATTGATGGACAAACCAAGGTGGTTAGCATAATCATTGTGCATTTATTGAGAGGATATTGCAGCAAACATCCTAAGTTGTGGGATGAGCAACTACATTACATTCAACACGCTTACAATCGGGCAAAGCACTCTTCAACTCAAACATCACCTTTTGAAGTATGCTTTGGGTATTTACCAAAATCGCCATTAGACTTCATCTTTAGAAAGGATGTTGCAATAGATGGCCATAGTGATATTGACAAGGCTCAAAAGTTAATTGAGAAAATTCAGATTATACATCAACAAGTTCAAGAAAAACTTGAGAAAAGTCAAATCAAATACAAAGAGAGGCATGACAAACATAGAGCTGATCACAAGTTTCAAGAGGGAGATGAGGTATGGTTTCACATTAGCAAAGAAAGGATGCAAGGGGAAGGTAAAAATATCAAACCCATTCGCTATGGTCCATTCAAGATCATAAAGCGAGTTGGTAGTAATGCATTTCAATTTGACTTGCCTTCTTAAATGAAAATTTATTCAGTTATTAATGTTGAAAACTTACGTTTGTATAAGCCACCTTTGATCGATGATAAAGGAAGTGATGTTTAGCTGCCTTCTATTGAATATTTCTCGCCAGAATTTTTGGATGAGCTCAAGGAAGATACAATTCTTGACAGGAGGACAAGAGCATCCAAGAGGGTAAGCATTGACTACCTTCGAGTTGGGATCAAAGGAACTAAACCAAGAAAGGAAAAGTGGATGGAGGTTGGAAAGGTGAGGGAGTTGCACCCTCATCTACTGAACAGGTAATCAATTCTTTTGGGGTCCTAAAGTTTCCCAATGGGGAGGAGTGATCAGGAGTTTATAAATTTTGCTCAAAATTCAAAGTTATAGGATTGGGTTGAAACCAGGATGGTTGCGTAGATCTTGTCTTCTCGATTTCGGCGTCGTGAATGGTTTGAAAAGTCGATGCCGTATGAGGGATATATTGTGTTCTAATCAAAATCCCAAACAGGTAAAATTTGCGACAGGGTTGACTGGGATGCCCAGTCACCAAGGTGGATTGCACAGTCAGCAAAAGGAATATTTTGAGGATTATTCCTTCCTCAGAACCAATCAGTGGTTGACAAGTGGAAAAATATTATTTGACAGTTGGTTGTACGTTGTTATTTTTGGGCCAATCAGGGGATGACAAGTCGCCAGCCCTGACGCCGCCACGTGTCCCCCAAATGGCATAGTAAAATTTTGGGGAGAGGTCTGCAGGGTTCGACCCTACGACCTCCGAAAGAGCACACCCTTGCCATACCACTAGAGCCACATGTGTTACTTAACAACTATATGCTTCGGGTTATATTTCAAGTTTAATGGAATTCACATTGTGGGTTGGGGACTGCCGACAGTCCCAACCTGCCAGCAGTCCCTGTAGCAGGTGGTCACATGACAACATTTAAATGTAACAACAAAACTTTAAACCTGGCAATTAACGTAACTTTATTCTTTGTCATTTCCAAGCCTTGTCAATGCTATCTCCGAAGGTTCCGCTAACCACAGTGCTTCAACCAGAGTTTAAATGAACTCAACCATAGTTTCCGCCTGGAGTTTCATCGATAGCACGGTTTGTAAGTCGTGGTTTGGGTTGGCATGTGGCCACCCAACCACTAATGTTAAATGCGACGATTAGTTCTAGTGGAATTTTACCCAACACCTAAAATTTGTGTGGATTTCACTATTTTGACTCCAGTTAAGTGGAGTCCTCCACATTTAGTGGAGCTTTTCTAGGTGTTATTGGGAAAAAGAGTAAGAGACTCAATTTTCGCCCATTCAAAGTGAATGAAGAGTCATTATTAGCTAATTGGAGCATTCTGGAGCCATTGGTGCAGAGAAAACAACCATTAGAGTCCTGTAACTACATGTATTTACAAAATTTTGAGCATAATGAAAGATAGACATTCCATTGGGAGTTGGACCAGCAGATGTAGCCCAGGAGGGGTGAACTACTTCATCATGCCTGCTGTGTAAATGTTATGTGGTGAATTTTTTCTCTATTATACATTATTTTTCAGTGTTATTTGTGCTTATTTCATGCTTCTAATTCACTAAAATCATCTACAATTCATGGTTTAAATCCTCAATACTTAAGCAAACTAATGAGACAAGTATGCACATATTTATAAACTGAAAAGACACTTAGCACAAAAAAACTAATACAGTCCTTTCAGACCAACTACGCTACCTTTCTTGAAAAAGTGACACCTCCAAAGAAACCAATTTGAATGGCAAGCTGCTTGTGATGGAGCTGGACTCTTCAATGATAATAATCAACTACTGCATGCAAATATCGAAATGAGGATGAAAGATAGGAGCTTTGGAGTTGAGTTTAAAAAGTGAAATTCGAATATATGAGGATTAATGACAAATGGGAGCAGTGAAAGGTAATAATGAATGACACTTATGATTATGCATGCTTGGATGACTGTAATAACTGATCATATGACTTCACTTCACCCAAAATCTCTAAAAACATTGACAGGTCATCATCCTTTTATTGGTGAAAAAAAAACAGGCTTTTGCAGAGTTTTTAGTTATAAACCTGGCAGATTTGCTACGAAATGGTCAGGTGATTTCGTAGCGAAATCTACCTATTTGCAATTATATTCGCTGTGGAATCAGGAAAATTAGATAGGTGGCCACTATCAAACTTTAAACCAATGCATGTGAACCTAAGGTGGATTTTTACGGATTTGACTCTAATGACATGACCCATGGGCTATTTTAGATGTAGGATAATGACTATTTCATGGGTTTTCATCAATTTCATGAACCAATTTTTATGAGACAAAATGAGACCTACGCTAATAACCTTATCAATGAAAAATTGAAATTTTATGTGTGATAATAGTGGCTCCACTAAGGATGGTGTTCCCCTGTGGTACAACAAAGAACTTGTAGTTCCAATGCCTTCCTTCAAAAACTGAAATTTTTTGAAATTGATGAAGACTTCAACAAGCTTTTATGGCCTTCTCCTCAGGCTCAATCTTGTTGAAAACTGCAATCTAAGCTGAAGACTAAATATGTACATGCTAAAAAGATGCTCAGAATACTTGATCTTATTCACACACACCCCTACCTACCCTAATAGCTATAATCTTCATGTTTGATTCAAGCGACATGAAACCTCCAATAAAGCCAGTCAATGAGCTGATCTGATACTTGAAGTCCTTGATTGTGTTTAAACCAAAATCAAATTGTATACTGTAATGACAAAGGTACCAAAAAATGGGTTTTATTTCACAGTGAAAACATAATTTAAAAGTTGAGTTATAGAACTCTTTCATGTAGTCAACTATGGGATCATAGAAGACATAGTTTGTTTGATAATTCTTAAGACATTATGCAATTTTAGACAACTCATATATGCTTTCTTTAGCAGCATAAGACTTCAATTGTGTGATATCAAACTCATTTTCAAAAACGAGACATTCCTCCTCAATCTCAAAAGAGAAAGGTAGAACCACCTTCTCTCTGTATTTTGGCATGAATTCTTTTTCAAAGGAATGAACTTGACCATGAAGACTATAAGACTAGAATTGATCTTCTAAAACTTCAATGTCTTTCTCAATGTTCTTAGCAAATTCATCCAAAAATTGAATCTTATCTTCTCACTTGCACTCAAATGACTTTATGTAAGAAGACAAGGCTGAAGAAATAATTTCATCGACTTCCTCATTAGTGTGATCATCGTTCCATTGCTTAAAACCTTGAATGGAAAGAGAGACTACCACCAACTCTGTTTTTTCAATCCATGTTTCCAAAAAGGTAAGCCAAAAATCTGCAAATGACTTAATAGATCTGACACACATACTTTCAATCCATTTTCTACACTTCCCTTGAAATGAATCATAGAACAATTTGATGAAAATATATTCATGTCTGACTCTAAGAAGCTCAGTAAATTCAAGAAAAATTGATATATGCTTCAAGGTCAAACTCAAATCTTCTCCATTAAATTTTGGACCATTCCTTAAAAAATATGCATCTTTGGGAAAATGATTTTGGAAACCATAAATTTCTGAAAAATCTACACGTGCATACCTCGAGACAAGAATAACAACATCTAAGTTCTTCATAAGTCCAGTGGAATCACCATGAAGCTATTAATTTTTGAATTATTCAACAATGGAGTCGCCAAGGTAGAAATGCAGCCTTATAAGCTTCTGAGCTCCTGCTACCTCCAAGAGTTCAACATCACTTTTTGAGCACTCCCATCAGGTGCCCAAATTTTTATCACTAAGCTGGTAAAGATGGGTTGCTCCACCAGACAACCTAGAGTAACTATTTCAAACCAACTTCTGACTAAAAATTAGCCTTTTCAGCCTGAGAGGTCTCTCTCAAAAATTAAATATCATTTGTTCAAGTGTGATTCAATCAGATGGCTAACTATGTAATAGTGTCTTGAATTTATTTGTATGCAGGTGAAAATGTATGGGGTTTACTACCATTGGGATTATGGAGTCAGTGCTAGGAAATTCAGTGACATGGTTCTCCTTGTGGAAGCTAAGACATGTAGGCATTTTAATGAAAGGACAACACACACATATATACAATAGCTTAATGCTTAAAGGAAGTCAGAGCATGATTTACATGAATTCTGAGTAATTAAACATTAAGATACTGAAAGAAAAATAGTAAGATACATAGGAAAAATTCTCATGAAAACACCAAATGAATCTCAGGTGAATAAGAAAGCCCACAACCACTGTATATAACTGATCATAAAAGTTTACAATGGTAGTAGTTTAGAATAACATCTTCCAACCCCTCTCTCCTTTCATAATATGCCTATTAATAGAACTAGATATCTTTAATTACATGAGTTATACCAGCTAGTTATATCTTCGAATAGTCTCAAAGACACCTTTTCTAAATAGGAAACCTATTACAAGGAGGGAATCTAGTGCTATTTCTATTTCTAGGAGTCCAAAACTTATTTGGACTCAAATTCTATTTATTACACTAACAGCCTTTACATGATGTATTGATGACGAAATTATCGAACATAACCACTTTGAGTGAGGTGGAACTGTCCATAACCAAACCAAATAATAACCAACTGACATTAAGGGTCTACTCCTCGAATTTTGCAAATGTGTTGGCCTAGTTGATGATGTGTCCAAAATTGATGAGTTGGCAACCTAATCACCCTCTTTGTTGAGTGTTCTGACCAAAAAAATATTCAATGATACTCTTTGACTAATCCATATGATTTTTGTGCTTCAAATTTGCATTAAATTTTTGAAAAACTTTGAAATTCCTTTTCGCTGCAAAAACAAAGGATTCTAGGCAAGTTTGTAGAGAAATTTCGTAGCAAATTGATTTCACCAATCTATGCCACTTGTTAGCCATCTTTTCTGATTTGGAAATTTTTGTTGAGTCACATGAGCTAAATAAAAAAAATTATCCCCTTAATCTTGACCATATCCATGATTTTGGCCCCAAAGACACCTACAACAATTTCGTAGCGAAATCTGGGCTTCAAGCCTTGGATTTGCTACGAAATTTCCTAACAGGCAGAAAACTCAAAAATTGTCCTTTTTTCTTCAAAATTTTGCATATTGGTCTACAAGATGATATTTTGAAGCATGATAAGGTAAACTTGGTTCAAAATACCTCTTACCCTCCTCAAGAAGTAGCATTTTCACCTTCAGCAAGCTCATCTATCAATAAAAATGGAGTTGTTTTTTCTGAAACTTAAGGCTCAAAAATGAGCTCCTCTCTCTGAATCCTTGATATTTTTTGAAAAACAGGAGGAGTTTTTTGTAAATTTGTTCATGCTGAAGAAAAACCTCTCTCGATTTTATTAAAAACATCTCCAAGTGTCTGGAATCTACATTTGAAAAACATGTCTAAACCAGGAAAAAACACATTCTGAAAATAGAGACCAAAGACATCTTTGAATCTTCCAATTTGTAGCACCTGTGGAAAATTAAAATGGGTTAATGTTCTATCATCCGTACTTGACAATAACCTCTCTCATTTTTTTATAATTCTCCTCTATTTTCCCAAAAACTGCTCTTGAAGTTGACTGCTCAAACAGTCAAAAAACAAAGAAATCCTTTTGTATCTTCCTGTAGAAACTCATGCAACTAGCTTTGATTAAGTCCTCTGCAACAATAGGGTCTTCCATGAACAATTTTAGGTCCATAAGTTCATATCCTACACAGGAGCCTCATTTGTTTGTTTTCTTTTTCATGGCCATCTTCCTTTATACTACGTTGCCTTTCTTGAAAAAGTGACACCTGCAAAGAAACTAATTTGAACATCAAGCTACTTGTGATGGACCTGGACTCTTCAATGATAATAATAAACCGTTGCATGCGAATATCAAAAGGAGGATGGCATAGAAGAGCTTTGGAGTTGAGTTTAAAAAGTGAAATTCCAATATATGAGTATTAATGACAAATGGGAGGAGTGAAAGGTAATGATGAATGACACTTATGATTATGCATGCTTGGATGACTATAATAACTGATCACATGAATTCATATTCACCCAGAACCTCTATAAACATTGACAACTCATCATCCTTTTATTGGTGCAAAAAAAAAACATGATACTGTAGTGTTTTCAGTTATAAACCTGGCAGATTCGCTACGAATTGGTCAGGTGATTCTGTAGCAAAATCTTCCTGTTTGAAGTTATATTCGCTGCAGAATCGGGAGAAATCAAGCACGTGGACACTATCAAAATTTAAACCAATGCATGTGAACCTAAGGTGGATTTGATGGATTTGTAGCAACAAATCAAATGCAAGTCCCAAATTTGGAGCCATTGACTGAGCAATGTCCCTGAATAAACATATCACCTCAACTAGTATACTAGGCTCCACATAAGTTGGGTTGTGCTTCAACATCACCCTCAAATTATTGATGGTAGTAGTACACCAAATTTATCGAAATAAATAAACACAGTTGTATGCCCTATGCTTTTCCACATTCTCAATTGGGTCCCAGTTATCATGTATGTGTAGTTTGTTGCATCACTTCCACATTGTTGCAGTGCTTACATGGGGTTTTACTCACTTGGAAGATGATAGTGTGGAGTGTGCCAAATATGTGATGTAATGGAAGGTGAAGATAATTTTATTATGAAATTTAGACTTTTTTTCACTGTTTCAATTGCAATTTTTCCAGTTATGCATTTACTCCAAGTGTTTTTATGAATATGTCTTACTATAGACGGTGGGATAAAAGTTAGTTTATCCAAGATTATTGTATCATGTATGCTCATATATTTTTCCATGTAATTTTGCAGACTAATTTTTTATTCCATATAATTTATGTGTGGAAATTAGCTCATGAAATTTATGTGTGGATTAGAAAACACAAGCAACATCAAGATAAACCTACAACAATGGAGTTTTAGGAAAATATGGATAATTACATGGAGTTTTAGGACAATATGGATGAATACATGGGCCAGCAAGTCCATATGAACCTTTAATTACCAGTGGCCATGTACTATTATCTAGAAGTTTCCTTTATGAATTTATCTTCCATGTATTTTAATATTCCTTTCATGGCACATTCTAGAGTTTCCATAATAACTATTGTAGTGAACAATTTTTTAAGCAAATGGAATAGACAATTTTTCATCCTTTGTTATTATGTTGCAACTTCCAATTCATGTATTTTCTTGAGCTCTTAAACGCATGTAAAAATGGTTATATGCAATTGGAATCCATTTTATCTACTATGTATAGGTAACATGTATGTATTTTTTGGGCAAGAGAGTGCAGTATTATACCAGATACTTCAGAATTTGCTACTATGTACTTCCTATTTCTAGTAGAAATTCCAGGTAAGGTTTTTGAACAACTAACTTGCCTCATAAAAAAACTATTTAGAATGATGTACAATTTTGGAGTCCTATACACTGACGTTGTGAAATAGTTGTTATAGGTGAGATAGAGGCTTCAGCCTTGTGTTTCATATAAATTGAGTTTTTGGTAAGATGGTTGTGGTGTCTAAATTATTAGTTGTCATAGGTGAGTTAGAGGCTTGAGCCTTGTGTTTCACATAAATTGAGAGTTGTTACTAAGATAGTTGTGTTGTTTGAATTCTTTATATATAGTTCTTGACAAGGTCATTCTTGAGCTTGTATCCAATATTTTTGAAAAAAAACTATAAAAAAAATGCTTAACCATGTGTTTTTCCAAATTCTTGGCTTGTATCCAATATTGTTGAAACAAAACTATCAAAAAATGCTTAACCATGTGTCTGTCCAAAATCTTTTTATGTGATGTGTTAGGTTCCATCTACAAGCATTAATGTACCCTACAAGATCATGTTGTAGCATTGGTAACTGTGTGGATTCTCTTGGAAGTTGTGAAAAAAGTAGTTTAAAGAGGCCACAAATTTGCTTGGAAAATAATGGAAATTTCTATGAGATTTGGTAAAATCTGGAAGAAACTTTTAGAAATTTGGGTTATAGTTCTCAAGCTTCAGGATTTTGGGTGCCCTAGGGGTTCATGAAGGTATTGAATCCATTTCCATTATCAAAAAATCCATTCAAACACTCCAACAGTTGAATTTTTTGAAAATTTTATCGCCAGATTCTGGCAAGAAATTTATTGTCCGACAAAAAATGTGACCTTGGTAGACAACGTCGTTGTGAAATACTTTTCCCATGTATTGGAGGAATTCATTCCTACTAACTTGATTTTAGAAGATTTAGTTAGCTTTATAATGTATAGATTACGTAAACATAACACCAGGTTAACGCTTGATAAGCTTAAGCTTGTTGTATTATTGGTACTATGTGGATTCTATTAGAACTTATGAAAGATTTTTTTGCATTTTGTAAGATAATAATTTGTTTGTATTTCTTCCTTTTAGTTATCCTATTAGCAATCCAAAATAATTGCATTTTTTTTTTCATTATATATAGTTTTCTTATTTTCTTCCTTATAGCTATAGTATTAGCAATTCAAAATAGATACAATTTTATCAATATTTTAAAATAGATACGGTTTATCATTTTAAGTTATCATATTAGTAATTTAAAATAACAATATCTTTGTTTTTATTGGATATATTTTTATCAATTTAAATTATTATATTGTTAATTCAAAATAATAACAATTTTGTTTATATTATTATTATTATTATCTAATTTTAAGGTCACGGCCAAGCTAGATACAAAATTGGTGTATGAGACCCCCTTGTTTGCGGGACAAGGGACCCACTTCTGTGCAACAATTTGAATGCTAAGTCTTTGAAGGCCTACATATTCTACCCCTATGATTTTGAACTTGTAACCTCTTAGGAGGAAACACATATTCTTAACCATTAGACCCACTCAAATTATATATGGTTATCAATTTTTAAAAGAACTAACAAAATTGTTCCATTATTAATTAGACACACTCTTTTTCTTTAATCCGAATTACATAATATACACCAATAATTCAACACTCTCCTTTTTCTAAACTTTTTCTAAATTTTATATGGATAAAAAAATAATAATATATATAAATTTAAAAAGAACTTTGAATATCAATAGGCCATTCTTATACTCTAAATGTTAAACAACTTTGAATTAAAGGGCACAATCATTTGTCTGCAATGTATATGCGTTAAATCTTAAAAGGTGATAAAGATTTAGTTTTGGAAAGATTTGGTTGGGATTGTAATGTCATAAATATCATGTTTATGGTGTGTCAATATCTAATGGATAATGGTGATGTTAAATTTCTTGGGGTTTTATATAATTTTTAAAAACAAAATAATTATAATTTTGAAAAGAAATATTAGTTTCGCAATGGTTTGGTTTGGATTGTAATGTACTAAATGTCATGTTTATGGCGTGTCAATATCTAATGGATAGCGGTGATTTTATATATATACTTTTGAAGTTTTATATAATTTTTAAAAATAAAATAATTATAATTATAAAAAGAAATATTATTTTTGAGGTGAGATAATAATATTTATGAAAAAGTTATTTGAATATATATATATATATATATATGAAAAAAATAATGTGTATTGTGAAATTTAATAATATTTTAAAAAAATAACTTTTAATATAATTTTTTAAATTTAAAAATATTTAGAAGTTTTAATTCTTTAAATATTTTAGGTATTTTATTAATTTTTTCAAAATTATGAGTTTAAATTCTTTAAATTTTGAAGTTTCTCTATTTTTTTTTAGCAATTATTTAACTTTGTTGTTGGAACATTCTTTTCATATTTTTATTATCCAAATAGAAAAGACAGAAACCATCTAGTTGTTCATGTCTTGAATATTTTAAATAAAATTGTTTAGATTATTTACAATGAGAAATCATATATATAGTACTTATGAAGGTTGGCGCTTCCCCTTTAAATGATCGGGTGAATGCTTATGTTTTTCTCCTTTGAATCTCTTGAATCCTTATTCTTAGTGGCTTGGATTGTGCACTTAAATATTCGGGGTCCTCATCCTTGTACACATTCTCTCTCTCTCTCTCTCTCTCTCTCTATTCACAGTGCCCTTGCTTGTCACCCTGCCTCACCTTAGAAGAAGCTAAGGCCATCATGGTTGTCAAGGGTGGCATGGGAAACTAAGAACAAGGGTTCAAGAAAATGATAAGAATTTGGCTTACATTTACTAGGAGCACCCACTCCAATAGCCATGAACGGAATCAATATAGGATAGACAAAGACTTGGATGGAGAGGCATTTTCTCCATGATGAGGATATTGAAGAAAATGTAGGACCTTAGGTCTCATACACTAACACCAATTGTGGTCGTTACAATAGGTATATTTAGAGTATCAGTCTGTATTTTCTCCATGATGAGGATATCGAAGAAAATGTAGGACCTTACGTCTCATACACTGACACCAATTGTGGTCGTTACAATAGGTATATTTAGAGTATCAATCTCTATCCTTATCTTAGTATCAATATGTATGATTTAATGGTTGAATAAATCGGTTTGTTGATCTCCTATTAAGATTTTTGTTGAAATGGGTTGATTTCCAAGCCTATTCCTTTGAATGTTATTATGGAAAATTTAACTGTGTGACTTGTTTCCAAACTACAAATAGATAAGATAAAATAATACAACTTATGTGATTTAGGTATTTTCTTCTTTTTATGGAATATAAATAAAGTAAGAATAACAAATTTGCTTCGAAACCAATACATACAACATCCTTGTTTAAAGCATTATGAAAACCCTCTGTCGAATATGAAATACATGGATAAATGGTGATGTTTCAGTTGTCTCTATTGCATAATTCATAATGTTTTTTTTTTTTTACAAAACATCTTATCATTTGTACTATATTTTCCATTTCATTTTAAATATTTAATACATGTAAATGTTGGTGTCACTTAACTAGATTTTAACATGAAATTTGGTTTTGTACATGATTTTTGAAATTTAAGTTTTATGATTGCCCAATTTCACTTGCTTTTAGAATTATAAGACATTGAATTTTTTATTTATTTTTTAATGGAAACAACATGAGAATAGTTCTATATAATGTGATCTTTAAATATAAAGTAGCTTCTCCTAATGATAAATCAAAATATTAAAATATATAATAAATTTTCATTTTTCATTTTAAAAAAAATCGCTTAGCTAGAAAATACATTATCTAACATTCTAGCTAAATTTTTCCTCAACAAAACAAATATATATTTTTCATTTGTTGACACGGTATGTGTTCTTCTTCTCCATGCAGTTTTACTCTAATCAAAATGCACTATAATCTCCTAGTCAAAAAGAGAAATGACTTGTTTGTTTGATTTAATGAAAAATCTAAATTCCTGTTAATTCTAATTGTGAAATAATGTTTGAGAGGTGGACTTCAATGTAAGGAGAGGTGGAACTGAAGAAGTAAACGCGTTAGATGTCATCATTCGTTTTCGACACGCAACCAGAACGAACCTTTGGTCGGGGTAATTTTACCTGTAAATTTCAGAAAGAGTCCACCTGGCACCCACCATTTGAAAAAATGGGTATGCGTTGGCTTTTGTCCAACTAATGTTAAAGAAAAGTAGCCTCGCTAAACAATGACGTCCTAATGTTAAAGAAAAAGTAGCCTCGCCCAACAATGACGTGGAAAGGTTTTCTACCCGTATTATTTTTCTGTCAGTCAAGTCAGGCTCAACGTGCAAGAAAGTTAGCGTGGCTGCTGCAGTCCATTTTTGACTTCTTTTGTTAAAAGAAAAGTAGTCTCGCCAAACCATGACGTGGAAAGTTTGCGACCCATATTTTGATGTCAGTCGAGTCAACCTCAATACGCAAGAAAGTTGGCGCGGCCTGCTACACTCCATTTTTTTCCTTCAGTGATACTAGATGTAATAGGCTACCTCGCTTCCATTTAAATTGATCCGCGGGTTCTATTTTAGTGACCGCTTGTATAATAATTTTGTATATTATTATTTGCATTCAACTCGTATCATTGAATTCATTATATTCTATATTCTCTGCCGGAAATTCATGTTTGGTCTTTCAATGACCTAGCATTATATTCTATATTCTCTGCCGGAAATTCATGTTTGGTCTTTCAATAGAATCCGTGGCTAATTGACCATGGCGTTGTTTAAGAAAGAATAAAATAATGTCTAAGAGGTTAAAAATAGTTTTATGGGACAGATTGTTTTTTATGTAGTTCTTGTTTTACAATAAACGTTCCCAGCGTCTCGACAAATTTTTCGTTGAATAGATTATCCCAAGAGCTAGCTGCCATAATATCTGCATAATTTTCCCTGTTGTCTTACAAGGCCTCACATTCTAAAATGAAATGCTTTTATGTTTCCACTTTTCCGGAAGAGCAAAAAATACATACTCTTTCCTCCCATATTTCTTTTGGCCTTTTCCAGCACCCTGTTCACAACATAGTTGATGAGAATTAGTCCTTAATTGAGCAATAAGAATTTTGGATCTCCAAGAAATACTGACCCCTATGTACACTTTTTGTTGATGATTATGAGTGGAGTTAAACTCTTCAGTGTAATACTTCTTCTTTCTCCCTAGCTCTTTCTCCCAAGTACGTTTGTGGAACTTATCCATAATAAATGACTATCTTTATACTATTTGTGGGACACGTGCTCAAGCAAATCCCCCATTTACTTAACCATTTGTTATTTTTTCGCATCCAAGTCTTCTTTCTTTTGCACAATATGTCATTAAACACAACCTTAGGCCATCTACCCTCAACCATTTGCTCAATTCTTTTTAAATACCTTATGACTCGCACCATAGCAATTGCTTCGAAAGGAGCAACCTCAGTTTCACTTAACAAGATATCATAAGGAACTGAACCTTTAATTTTTAATTTGTTTGCAATCAAATGCTTTTGATTTTTCTTAATTTATTTCCACTACATCTCGGATGTGTTGCTAGCCCACAGTTCACAAATGTAGAGAATCATCGGGATCACTAGAATCCCAAAAAGAGTTAGAGTGGTTTTTCGGTGCCATAGCTTTGCCTCTCTACCCTTGTTTTGAAGAACATAAAATGTTTTCCAACCTCCCGAAGTTCTTTCTTTCTACAACCATCCCAACTTAAATTTCTGTTGAAGTCAATTCCAAGGTATTTGTAATCTGCAACTTCTTCTAAAATGTTGTCTTCAAAGTAGAACTTATGCTGGTTAAGCGTTCTTTTGTTAGAGTAAACCACTACTTTCATTTTGCTAATATTAACTTGCATTCCCACCCTTCTACAAAAATGCTCAAGGGAAAGTAAGTGCTCTTGCAAACCAAGAGCAGGTTTAGCAATCAGTATAAGGTTATTGGCGTAAAAAAGAAGCCTTATAACGAACTTTCCCAAATGGATATTATCACCCCCTTGCGAATTTAGCCACTCTTCAAACTTGTCGATATATAAACCAAAAAGGGTAAGATACAATGGGCAACCTTGCTCGACCTTGATATCGCTTCTAAAACTCTCAGAAATGCATGTTGAAAATCTAATTTTGACTTTCACCTCTTCATACAGCCTATACATAGTTGTTGTCAAATGCCTTGGAACAATGAATTCCCCCATTATGCGCCAAAACTTATCCCTAAGAACTGTGTCAAAAGCTTTTCTGAAATCAACAAAGCAACAAAAAAATTCTTCCTTTTTTTCCAAAACTTTTTCAATGATGTTTCTTAAAGATATACAATGATCAATTGTGGAATGTACCTTAATAAGGCGGAAGAATTGCCCAAATAGTCAAAAGTGGTCAAAATTCGGTCAAAACAATTAATAGTAACAATGTTTGAATCAATTTTTTGATTGTGGAAATAGATTCAACACCATCAAAAATCTTTGGGGCACCCAAAATCTTGAAGTTTCACAACTGTAACCTGAATATACAAAAAATCTTGCTAGATTTTATCAAAATCTTCCCAAAAATTCTATACTTTTCAGAACAAATTTACAATCTAATTAAACTACAGCTTGAAAATTCAGTGATCCATTTCCACAATTAAAGATATAGACATTTTCTTTGTATTTTACATTTAAATGAGATATTTCCTACAACAATAAATGATCAATCTGTCTTTCCAAAAGAACAATATGAATGTCTCGTTGTAGTGAATGATAAACGTAGGGTATTAAGACTTTAAAATTTCTTAAAATGATGAAATTTTAATTTTTTTTGTGCGGTAGGGTAGCATTTTTTTTCAAAGGAGTCACTCAATTAGGTGGAAAATTAAATTATGCAACTTTGTGTTTTTCCATGATAAAACGTTTTCTTAATTTCATTTTATTTTAATTTGTTAATTATAATAAAAATATTTAAGATAATTATTTAATTAGAAATATTTGGTGTTAATATATTCATAAATTTATTGAAATGGGTTTTGGGCACTAATAATATATTATCACAATCATATTAGTAAAAGAGTTGTTTAATTAAGAGAGATTTTTTTTTTTTTTTTTTTAATTTAAAAAAAAAAAAAATTATTATTATTTTTTTTTCCGCTATAATTTTGGGCAATATTGTGATGTCTTGTTGTTTAAAGTGCACTTTTGAATGCATAAATGGATTCAACACTAAAAAAAGAACCCTAAGACACTATAAATTTGCAGATTAAACAACTTAAACTTATGATTCTTAAAAATCTCTACGAGATTTTGAGTAAAATTAACTACAAAAAACTACTTGTAAAAGGATCATCTCATCTATTAGTTAGACTATGCATATTAGTAAATGTGGTTGATATATGTCGATCAACATCATTTTCATACACCAATTGACATATAAAAGGTTGAAAATGTTATTGATCGACATGTATCAACCACATTTACTAATGTGGTTGTGCTAGTTGATGGTCAATCTACGAGAGGAAGATTAGTCGATAATGGTTAACTATGCATGGCTATGGCTAAATATATTCACAACTTGGTTAACGAGGGTTTATTATGTTCAACATATAGTTAATTGTGGATGACCATGTTTGTCCACACCAAACTATACTTGACTATACTTGACAACAATTGACCATGTTTGTCCACACCAAACTATACTTGACTATACTTGACAACAATTGACCATGGTTGTCCATGTTTGATGATGGTTGACCATTGTTGACTCTAGTTGGGCATGATGACATGGTTTGACCATGTTGACCATGTATGAACATGCCTTGACAAATTTGGAAATGGTTGACTATAGTTTCATGTGATAGATTATGGTTTCCCATGTCGACAATGGATGGCCATGGTTGACCATGCTCAATCATAAAGACCTCGGTTGACCATGATTGGCCATGAGGAGTGGGAAGAGCATGGGTTGTTCAAGGTTGACTATGGTTGACCTAAGATGACCATGGTTGACTATGGCTTACTAAGGTTGTTTATGGTAGAACATGGGTGACAATGAGTGATAATGTTTAACAATGTTTGACCATCTATGACCATGCCTGAGTTTGTTTGGCCTTTTTATGATAATTGATCTTGGTCAAACATCTTTGACTATGGTCAACATGTGGCTAACTATGGATGTACATGGTTAATGAAGGTTTTCAATGATTACCTATAAATGAATATGGTTGAACGTGGCTAACCATGATGCCCATGGTTGAACACAATTAGCCATCGTGATCATGTAGACAATCATTGAAAATGGTTTGACCATGTTTGACCTTAGGTGATCATGGTTTCCCAAACTGTCTACAGTGTACCATGGTTGACTATTGCTAACAAAGGATGAATATGGTTAACTATGGTCAACCTATGGTTGACTGTAGTTGACTATGGTTAATAAATTTTAACAATGGTCCACCATCGTTTACAATGGTTTATGATGACTAACCATGGTTAATAAAGTTGATGAGGATTGGCCATGGTTAACCAAGGGTTAATAAGGATTGATCATAGGGGACCATGGTAGCTCATTGATGACAAGGATTGATAATGATGTTCAATCATGGAAACCTTAGATGATTATGGTTGACCATTCTAACCATGGTTGGCCATGAGGGGTAGGAAGAGTGTTGGTTTTTCAATTTTGATTATGGTTGACCAGAGATGACCATGGTTCATCATGGTTGACTATGCTTGACCATTGTTGACTATGGATAGCTAAGGTTTTCTATCGTAGAACATAGGTGACAATGAGTGAGAATGTTTGACCATTTAAGATCATGTCTAAGTATTTTTAACCATGATTGACCGCAATTGGACCTGGTTAAACATCGTAGATTATGATCAACATGTGGTTGAATATGGGTGTAGTTGATTAAGGTTATTAATTTTTATCTATATATGAATATAGTGAACTGTGGATAACCATGATGCCCATGTTCACTATGGTTGACCATGTTCAACCATGTTTCCCATGGTTGAATAGTATTAACCATGTTGATCACGCAGAAAGTTATTGGAAATGGTTTGACCATGTTTGACCTTAATTGACAATGATTACCTAAGTTGTCTATGGTGTACCATGGTCGACTATTGATAACTAAGGATGACTATGGTTCACTATGGTAAACGTATGGTTTACTTTGGTTGACAATGGCTAAGGTTAGATATGGTTAAGTAAAGTTTACTATGATAAATATTTGGTTGACTAAGGTTAACCGTTGTTGGCCATGGTTGATGATGGTTGAATAGGGAAACCATGGTTGACAATGGTTTATGATGGCTAACCATGGTTTTCAAGGTTGATGAGGATTGATCATGGTTTACCAAGGGTTAATAAGGATTGACCATAGGTGACCATTGTAGGCCATTGGTGACAAGGTTTGATAATGATAAATTATAGTTAAATATAGTTAACCATTAATGAAAATGTTAACCATGGTTGACCATTATGGAATTGGTTTGAGCATGGTTGCATATGGCTGAAATTCTTGTCATGTTTGATCATAGTTAGCTTGTTCAACCATGGATGTGATT
This sequence comes from Pinus albicaulis, assembly GCA_034641835.2. Lineage (NCBI taxonomy): Eukaryota > Viridiplantae > Streptophyta > Pinopsida > Pinales > Pinaceae > Pinus > Pinus albicaulis. The sequence goes on from CM076578.1 coordinate 777,604,603, forward strand.
ATAGGAGCATGGCTGGCTATGGTCAAGTATGGTTGACTATAAATTAACATGGTTGACCATGGTTGGTAGAATTTAGAAATAGAAGAATATGACTAAGCATGTTGACTATGCTTGATAGAGTCATTGACCATGGATTTCCATGGATGATCATCGTGGCCATGGTTGACTATGGTTACCATGGTTAACCATTGCTGAGTTGTTTCCAGTATGGTCGGATACAGTTGAATAAGTTTGAACAATTTGGTTATGGTTGATTATTATTTATCATGTTTTCTATGTTGGATATGTTGACTATAGTTCAATGTGATGACTATGGTTGACTATGTGATGATGTTTACTATGTTCAACCTTATCTCAATGGTTGACCATTGTAACATTGAGATTTTTTTACCATGTTGAAAACAATTAACCATGCTTGAACATGTTTGACAATAAAGACTATGTTAATGTATATCAACCATGGTATACCCATGGTACAATGTGTACACCATAGTACTATATGATGAATACTTTAAGGTTCACTATGGTCAACATATGGTTGATTGTGGTTGACTATGGTTAAGTAAAGTCATATATGGTCAACATATGGTTCACTAAGGTTTACCGTTGTTGACTATGGTTGATGATGGTTGAAGAGGGTCAACCATGGTTGAAAATGGTTTAAAATGGCTAACAATGGTTATCAAGGTTGATGAGGATTGACCATGCTTGACCAAGGGTCAATAAGGATTTACCATAGATGACCATGGTAGGTCATTCATGACAAGGATTGCTAATGATTGATTATGATTAAATATGGTTGACCATTAATGACCATGTTAACCATGGTTGACCATTGTTGAACTAGTTTGAGCATGGTATCGGTTGAATATGCTTGAACTTCTTGTCCATGTTTAATCATGGTTAACTTGTTGGACCATGGATACAATTATAGAAGAATGGTTGACTATGGGTGAACATGGTTGATTGTGGTTGGCAACATTTAAAAATTGATGAATATGACTGAGCATGTTGGCTATTCTTGACAGAGTGTTTGACCATGTTGTCATATATGGTTGATTGTGGTTACCATGGCTAATCATTGTTGAGTTGTTTCAAGCATGGTTCAATATGGTTAAGTAAGTTTGACCAAGTTAAATATGGTTGATTATTATTGATCATGTCTTCTATGTTGGATATGTTGACTATAGTTGAATGTGATGACTATGGTTGACTATGTTAACTATGTCATGATGTTTACCATGATCAACCATGTCACAATTTTTGACCATTGTGACTATGATTTACCACTATAAAATTGAGATTTTGTGACCATGTTTGACCATGTTGACAATGATTGACTATGTAGGAACATGTTTGATTATGAAGACTGTGTTAATGTATATCGATGATGGTTAACCCATAATACGATGCATACGCCATATGTTGTTCGACACATTCATATGATGTTTATTATTGGTCACATTATGATGAAATTTATTGTTCATCACCGATGTCATTTGTTATTCCACACATTATGACCATGTTTTTATTTATCACATTGTGACATTGTTCATAGTTCATCACATTGCATTGGCATTTATTATTGTTCACATTGCGATGACAAATACTAGTTGTCACATTGCAATGAAATTTGTTATTCATCACAATATGATAATGTTTATTATTCATCACATTTTGACATCATTTATTGTTTATCACATAACTGCATCATTTGTGATGAATAAAAAATGACATCAATGTGACATAAACCATGTTTAATAATGGAACAACATAGCCAGCCATAAGAAAACATAGTTATGTATGGACAACCATTGTGAAACATAGTTAACTTCAGACAACATGGTCAACCATGGACAATTCAATTACCATGGTAAAACATTGCTAAAAGTTGACATATCTAATTTGGATGATCATGTTCAACAATGTGTTCATTTTTTGTTCATGTCATTGTGCATCCGTCAACAATGTCAACAATGTTCATTTTGATGAAAAATGAACACATTATTGACCATGATTTTTGTTTGTCACATTCCAACATTATTTGTTTTTCATCACATTTCCAAATAATTTGTGACAAACATCAAAAGAAGTAAATGTAACAAAAAAAAATGATGTCGCAATGTCTTGAACAATAAAATATGTCACATTGTGATGAACAACGAATGATGTCATAATGTGATGAATAATAAACTTCATCGCAATGTGAGAAACAACAAATGTGACTGCAATGTAACGAACAAAAAATTCCATTGCAATGTGATGAATAATATTCATCACCACAATGTGAAAAATAATAAATACCATTTCAATGTAGTTGTCATGACCCTAGGGGCTCTACACAATTATAAGGAACTTTATGGGTGCATCGTGACCCCTCGAGTGTGCAGCACCAACGTGTTTCACAACTACATAGTGTATTAAAATGTTAATTCACCTATATTGTGCCTCACGATAAGTCTACTTATATAAGCTCGATATTATATATTATTTAGCAAAATATCATAACTATTCAATATAGTGTAAGTAAAATTTATTGTCATAATACTTCAATTTAAACATTCATACGCAACATATATAAATACTCCACATTAACACCATTACCATCAAAATGCATGCTTTTTTGGAACAAAAATTTGGCCTTATTATTTTATTATCCAATGTGAAAATATTTACATAAGGGTCCCCAAGACAAAATCTTGGCCCTATGTACTAAAAGCAAGCCCATAAATTAAAAAAAAAAAAAAAAATTACACTTTCCCAACTTCGCCACTTGATCTGTTCAACCCATTGAGTGGTCTCCACCCTATCAAAACACTTGTTAGTTTAAATCTTGATCCACTTGGTTTGTTTTCCTTAGCACAAAACTCGTTGAGCTCCCTTCCTCATCTCAATTCTATTCTCCTTGCCCGAATCATCCTTGCTTTGTTTCAGTACTTAGATTCACCTTTTGTGTGCTACTGCACATGTCTTCCTTCTTGTTCCCTCCCAATCGACTTCCCTAACACATGTTTATGTGTGTCGTGCAACTTCTCTTTTCCTTGCAACCCTTCACCTTCAATTGGGTTGGATTTATCTTATGGTTCTTACCTGTGGTTTCAACTCACCCTTCACTTACATTGGATACACCCATGCACTTCCTGCTTTAGGTTTAGGCCTACATGATATCCTAAAGCTCGACTCATTCTACTACCTCTTGCTCGGTCCAACCTTCTCAAGATTAATCATCTCACTACATAATTGGTTGTATTGCACCTTTTGGTTCCTCATGCCACCGATACATCATGCACTCTTAACATAAAACTCCCAACTTGGTTTTTCCATAACTTTGGTGGGTTAATTACACCATGAACTTGGGTAGGGTGCTTAGTCATGCCATTTTATTATTGAACTCGTGCCACCAAGTCATCCTCATGCCCCTCCATGTGTTCCAAAGTGGAAAACCCAAATATGTTTTTAGCCACTCAACTAAGTGTGCTTGAATGAATCCTCATATCGTCACATTATTTTTGATATAAATGTTGCAAATGGTGCGATGGGGATGTTTCCCTTGGAACACACCCACTTAAAGGAATGCCCAACTCTAGGACCTAAAATCTTCCCCACTTAAACTTATTTACATCTTGGAAATATTCTAGCCACGACCTCTTTGTTATCTCTCTTTGAATATTTTTATCATGATGTATAGCTCCTTTGGATGATGTCTCTAACTGCATCATTGGAAATTACTTTGCATCTAGCCACATGTTAGAACACCTCTTTTCACTCAGCTAATCAGGTATCTAATCTTATCAGCAGACCAATTTCCATAATAACTCATGTCTCACATGAGTTAAAAATTGTGGTTAGCATCATCATGTTGGAATAAATGGAAAAGAAGATGAATGAAAACAACAAAGAACTACAAAAGTTCATGAATACCATGGAAAAGCTTCTCATGTAGAGAACATTTTCTCGAAGTGGACTATAATTATTAATACCTCATCATTTTTAAGGTGCAAGGTTTATAGTAGAAAGAGAAAAAAGGAAATCTAGAAATTATTTTGTAACTACTTTAGAACCTATGAGCCCCATGAATTAGCATAGAATATTCCCCATTTTTTATGATGAGCTGTAGGTTTTAACCCTATACAGAAAATACCTGCAAATGAATCCTTAAAAACAAAAAATAAACAATGGCTAGAACATAAACACGAAACACATATACACAGACATTTTCCCCTGGATCCCCAAACCAGGAATACTAGATTGATTTTTCATTATATTCCATTCAATGTTACAATACATGTATATACATGACGAAGAATTCGTAAACCCCAACCCATTAACCTTGGATTAGAACACAATCGTAGTTCACTTGTCCGGATCTACAAAATACCATGCAAAAAAAATCATCATGCCCAAAACCATAGGTAGGTCCGCCCACCTAATATAGGGTCCAAAAAAATTTTCTCGGGCTGCTTCCCACCACCTCGTGTAGGGGGGATACCACCCTGCTACAAACCCCCCAATAGGGGGGGGGGGGTTCCGCCCTCCCTATGACCCCCCTACTGCGCCCGACACAACGAACAACATGGGCTCTCACCCCCTGTGACTTCCCCATGCGTGCGACTAGTTGTGGAAAGAATATAACACACACCCAACATTCTCCCACTTGTTTTATTTTCCACACAGGGGGTCACAAGAGAGCTTAGTCATTGGTCCAACCCTGCAATGACCATTTATTCTCTACACCAAGAAAACTTCTTAGTTCTCACAAACTTTGTCAATGTATCTGCATTCTTCAAAGTGTCCCCTTTACCAACAACACCTTTCTGTCTTCAACCATATCCCTCAAAACATTATACTGAACATAAATTTTCTTTGTCTTTGAATTATAAGCATGGTTCTTTGCTAAGAAAATTTCACTTTGGTTGTCATAGTATATCGTTATAGCTCACTGTACCAACCCCATACTTGAACACAATCTCTGCAACCAAACTTCTTCCTTACTTGCATGATTGGTTGTCATGTATTCCACCTCTATAGTTGAAATAGCCAATACAAACTATCTTTTTCCCATCCAACTAACTGCTCCTCCAAATCGGTTAAACACATACCCACTTGTATATCTTCTCTGATCTAGATCTCCAACCCAATTTGCATCAACACAGCCACATATGTTGAAAACTCTATCCAATCTTGGTCTCCTTGGTAGCACAGTCCAAAATCACTAGTGCCACGCAAATATCTAAAAATATTCTTCGTTATTGTCCAATGATCCTTCCCTGGTTTTGGCATAAACATGCTCAATACTACCACTACATCTGCAATGTATGGTCTTGTACAGACCATTTCATACATCAAGCTACCCATTGCACTTGCATATGGAACAAGGGACATGTCCTCTTCCTCTTCTTGTGTCTTGGGACACTTTTCAACAGATAAATTTACACATACGGGAATAGGAACCTTCACTGGTTTACTATCCTGCATATTAAACCTATGAAATATTGTCTCGATATTCTTCCTTTGGTTTAACCAGAGCTTTCTGTTTTCCCAACATTGTTTAATTTCTATGCCCAAAATATAGTTTGCAGCACCAAGATCCTTCATGTCTAATTTGGAGGAAAATTGGGTCTTCAAATCTTGGATAATTTCTTTGTCATTTCCAATCAGCAATATATCATCCATATACAAGACCAAATAAATAACATAGTCACCAACTGATTTAAAATACGCATAGTGATACACTTTTATTTCTGTGAAACTAAGTCCATGTATATATCTATCAATTTTTTGATACGACATCCTTGGCGACTATTTTAACCCATACAAATACTTTTTAATCTACATACTGGTTCTTTCTTACCCTTCATTGCAAAGCCTTTAGGTTGCTTCATGTAGATCTCTTCTTCCAGATCCCCATGAAGAAATATTGTCTTCACATCCATCTGTTCTACCTCAAAATCAAATGCAACAATGATAGATAAAATTAATTTGATAGAAGCTACCTTGGAAAGAGTAGAAAAAATACCACCAAAATCAATTCCCAGCACTTGGGAATATCCTTTTGCTAACGATCGAGCTTTGTATTTCTCCACCTTGCCTTCTACATTCCTCTTCTTCTTAAAAACACATTTTATGCCAATGGGTTTCCTTCCAGCTGACAATTCCACCACATCTGATGCCTCATTTTGTGCAAGGATTTCATTTCATCAGCCATGTACTCCTTCCAGAGTTTTCCATCGTTTGAATCCATTGCCTCCCTAACAGTTATAGGATCATCATCAGTGATAGATAAAGAAAAATTTGAACAAAAATTAGATGGTATATACCTTTATAGATACCTTCTTTCTCGAACTAATATTCTCAAAGCTGGAGTTTGAGGGTCTTCCGCTTCCCATATAATTTGTTGGTGCATGACATACATTCTCATCATATGCTCCAGAATCCTATTGACCCTCTCTGTCTATCCATCTATCTACGGATGATAAGTTGTACTAAAGGATAACTTTGTCCCTAAACCTACAAAAAAACTCCTTCCAAAACTTGGAAGTGAACTTAGTGGCCCTGTATGACACAATCTTTTTCGAAACACCATGTAATCTCAAGTTATCCCTTATGAATACCTTTTCCAGCTCACTAGTTGAATAAGTAGTCTTCACTGGAATGTAGTGAGTTACCTTGCTCAATATATCAACCACAACCATGATAAAATCATGCTTTGCTTGATGTCCTCAGAAGACCTATAGTTAAATCCATAGAAATGACCTCACATTTATATTCGAATCGGAATAGGCTAAAGAAACCCACCTGGATGCGTACACTCTACTTTCACCTGCTGACAGTCCAAACACCTAGCCAAAAAATATGCCACTTCCTTCTTCAGATTCAACCAATAGTAGAAATCATTCACTACTGTCAATGTCTGGGTGAACTGAATACGGATTGACATAAAACTCCCTCAAGATAAGCTTCTTGAGCCGACTATCATTTGACTCATAGATCCTGTCTCTGAATTTCACCAAAACATCTATCGTGAGACGATAGAAAACATCCTAATCATTGGTACCCTATTGTAACATATTCCTAAGATCCTTGCACCTGTCATCCTGTTGTCCTTCTTGTAAGATCTTATCTTGTAAATCTATCCCATATGAGATCACAGTTGCAACCTGGTTCATCTACACTCTCCTACTGAGATCAGCTGCAACCTTGTTCTTCTTACCCTTAATGTATCTGATCTCAAAGTCAAAGTCACTAGCCGTGGCCAACCACCTAGCCTTCCTGGAATTCATATTTAGTTGGTAAAATATATATCTCAACCCACTATGATTGCTCATCAATACAAACCTCCTGCCAAGAAGATAATGCATCCACATCTTTAAGGAATGAATAATATCTTCCAACTCAATATCATGAGTCACATATTTCTACTCATTTTCATTTGGTTTCCTTAACTCATAACACACAACATGTCCCTCCTGCATCAACACTCCACCAATTCCTCTCTTGTAGGAATCTTTACATACCATGAAATCTTTGTCTGGATCTACAATCTTAGGAACTAGAGATTTTTTCAACAACTGCTTCAAATGATAAAAAATGACTGCACAATCCTCTATCCATTCAAATTTCTTACCTTTTCTTTTGAATGATGTAATAGGATATGAAATGTGTGAGGATTTCCTGATGAAACTCCTATAGTAACCTGCTAACCCCATGAATGATCTGACTTCATCCATATTTCTAGGAGCTACCTACTCCATCATAGTCCTTATCTTTTTTGGATCCACTGCTATGCCTTCCTTGGAGACAACATGTCCCAAGTAATGTACCTCTTTTTGAAAGAAGTTGCATTTACTAAGCTTGGCATACAATTGATGCTCTCTTATAAATATCAAAACTACTTCTAAGTGTTCGACATGCTCTTCCTCGTTCTTAGAAGATATCAATATATAATCAATGAATACAATTATAATTTTTTCTTGATAAGGATGTAACACACTATTCATCAAGAACATAAAACTAGCTAGGGCATTAGTCAAACCAAAAGGAACCACCACAAACTCATAATGACCATACCTAGTACTGAAAGAAGTCTTGTAGATGTCCTCTTATTTGATGTGTACCTAATGGTATCCTGATCTCAAGTCAATCTTTGAGAACATCGTTGCTCCCTTCAACTGGTCAAACAAGTCATCAATCCTTGGCAATGGGTACCTGCTCTTGATCATCACCTTGTTCAACTACCTGTCTTCAATGCACAGCCTGAGAGTACCATCCTTATTCTTCACGAACAATATTGGTGCACCCCAGGGAAATACACTTGGGCTAATGTATCCTTTTTCAAGCATTTATTTCAACTGTAACTTCAATTCCAATAAATATGGTGTGCTCATCCTGTGAGGTGCATTTGATGTTGTTGTTTCCCCTGGTACCAACTCAATAAAAAATTCCACTTCCCTGTGGGGAGGAAACTTTGGAATCTCTACTGGAAACACATCCTGAAACTGTTGTAATACAAGACACCTCTTGAAAAATTTTGCATCCTCAACATGCTTACCCTTTTCACTGGAAATATGAACTGTAAACACCACACACCCTTTCCTATAACTACACTTAGCCTGCATAGCAGTGACCATTATCACTGATTTAGGCTTCTTATTTCCTTGCAAGATTATATTTTCCCCATTATCATCCAGGCACTCAATGATATTTTCATAACAATCTAATTTGGTCTTGTGGAAGTATAGCCAATCCATACCCAAAAGCATACTATATGATACCAATGGAAGAAAATTTAGGTGCGTTGATGTAGGCATACTATTAAAATCAAATTCACAAGCTCTTTCCCAATGATAAACTATCTTCTTAGTACCTGTAGCCAAGTCCACCAACCAAGACTCTGCATGCACTTCTTTTCTCCAACCACACTTATCCACCAGGTCAGGATTAACATAAATATAATTAGATCCATGATCAATCAAAATAGAAACAACTCTACCATAGATCTTACCTTCCATATCAATAATGGATGCTAATAATCTACCTCCATGTTGTCCATAACTGCATAAATCCCAGGAATGTTATGGCCCACATCCCCAACTATCTGCGCCTCCTGAACACTGTAGATCTGAGGCCTTCTGCCCTGGTACAATGAAAAATCCTTCTTGTGATGATCTTTGCCACATATCAAACACTACATCGATCCCATACCATCACCTCTATTCTACTGCTCTCCAGGTTGTGACCCATGTCCCTTCTCAACTGCATTAAACTTCTTGTAAGGAGCAACATTTTCTTTCTCACCTGCATTATGAGGTCTTTCCCTCTTCAGTAGATAGTTTCCTTTAAATTTATCCTTTCCCTTTAAATCATGCTTAGGTTCAACCTTGTGCTTTGATTTCTCATAAAAATGTTTCAACTTCCGGATGGCCTCCTCCAACGATCTAGGCTCATCGAACTCAATCCAGTCTCTATATGTTGTTGGAAAACCACTAATGAATCTCTAAATCTTAGCCTTCTAGTACTTGAGGTAAGGAACATACCTCAACAGCTATAGTAACCTGTTGGTATACTGATCGTCTGTCATAGAACCATCTCCAACTCATAAAATTCCTTAGCTTTTTCATCATAGTACCTCTCTGATAAACACTTCTTCTTAAACAGTCTCATAAAATCATCCCAAATAAAATCTTCTTGCTGAATTCCCTTGAAATTATTCATGTCTTCCCACCAAATGTATGCTTTTCCTTTGAGACTGAAGGTGGATATCTTAAATTTCATGTTATCTGAAGAATTTATTCTTCCCAAGCAATCGTGCCTCTGCATCTTCTCACTTCTTCATCTCTCCATTGAATCTAGGAGGCTTGACTTTCTTGAACTCCTTAATTTATAAAATACTCACTCCTCCTATAAGGATGATAGCAATGATGATGTCTCTTGGATGAGGAACTAGAGTGATGCCCATACTTACCAATACTCATGTCAGATGTATCCATTGATCTTCCGCCTCTGACTGTATCCCCTTTATCCAACCTGTATCTGGACATAGACCTTCTACCATAGGCTCCATTAGTTTTCTCTTCTTGCTTTTGAATGATCCTCAATTATCCCTTTCTCTACAATTTTGAAAATATCTAAAGAATCACTACATTGACTTCTACATGCTTTTCCTGAGCCCAATTCTCTCCTGAGCCTCAACCAACCTGTCATTTTCTTCTTTGCAACTTCTAGTCTCTATCCTAAGACTCCTCAATGTATATGTTATACGAGGATAATACTCATTGTAATACCATCCTCCCACATTTACCCAAGTTAACTGGTCCGCTGGGGTAAACATGTGATGAGAGGCTACTATGATCTGATTCAACCTCTTAGGTTACCTTAAGGAAGTGGAACTGAAAAAACACAACCAAACTGATCATCCAGACAAAAAAAGAACCTCCATGAGCTACCCCAACTTTCCAAGTGACCAATCCTTGAGGAAACTAAACATTTCAATCTCCTAGAGCCACGTTCGCTCCCTTGCCAAGCGCTCTAAGTGACATTGGGTCCTATTCGCTCCCATAAGCCTTCCTAAGTGTGATTGTGGCCTTTTTCTGCCAGTACTATGCCAACGACCGTGATATTTAAGGCTAAATTCCAGGGCTAGGACCCAATCATTTCCCATGACTTCATGAAATTTATAGAAATGAAATGAAATATAGAGACTATGATGCTAATGTAAATTATTGAATAGATACTTGAGTGGACCCCTGCTAGCCAAGACAGGAATATCGTCAACATGTCACAAAGATGCATTCTACAGGTCATAATAACATATCTGAGCATAGGGGTATTATACTTATCTGATAATTTCAGAGAAGCACTAATGCCTTATATCATTAGCTACATTACCATCTATTAGGTCATATATTCATTTCTCATTCATTTACAATTCAAACATGATGAGAACCATACATTTTCTCTGTCATAAAACATATTCATAACCAACATATAAAAAATAATAATGAGGATACGAAAACCATAATTGCCAAACATAATCCATTCCATTTACATTAAAGATAGCAAGGAAATAACCTCTTATTAATGAATGAAAAATCCAACCTGGTATGGGATTACCACATTCCACCTGACCATAGAGTGGATGAGAAAAATATCTCTCCATCTAATCATCAGCGTGCCATATTCCAATCATGAATGTGGGACTCAAACCAAAAGAAACAACCAGGGCTTCCCGAGGCTAACCACCTCACCCTCATCAATAGAAACCATCTTTACCGCAATCCTCACCAGATCACTAGGCCATAAACAAGCATGGATGCCACCGGATTTCTTGACCTACACCGTAATGAATTTTCATGTCTCCTGGTCTCTAGGCTTTACCATGATCCACAATCTAATCGAGGGATTACTAGGCAATAATCAAACACCACACTCCAAGCTTTATTGTATATCCCACCATTAACCGGTAAGGATTCATAGGCTTGATCAAGGGAAAGAACCTATAGGATTTACCGTATATCCCACCATTCACTAGAAAAGGATTCAGAGGCCCACTGAGGCACACAATACCTGGCTTTATCACAACCCACATTCTGGTTTAGGGGTTCCTAGGCCAGTGGCTTTACTGCAATCCACATTCTAGTTCATGGATTACTAGGCCATGTGTTATTTCATTCAGAGATCCACCTTACTCAGTTTCAAATCCATCTAAAGATCCAACTCAACCAAAACATGAGAACCCCATCACACCATGGCTATCCGAAAATGACAAGGAAAGGCTGAAGAACACTGTCACACCTGGAAAAACCCATGCCAATAACAGAAAGAGAACCAAGAACACACATGCATAACCATGCATGCCAAATATAGCAAGGAAATCACACATGTAAATGGATACCTGCAAGTAAGCCCGATGTAGTTGCTTGATCCTTCTCTTCCTTGCTTGATCTTTGCTTCCTCTTTGCCTTATTTTCCTTTCTTGATCCAATGATGAAATACTCCAAGAAAAATATAAGTTTCCAAGAGTGAGAGAGAGAGAGAATAGAGAGAGCACTTCCGAACTGAAGTGAAAAATAGGTACCAACTGATCCTCATAAGCCTTTTTATCAATTAGGCCTATATTTTCTTCATTTTCCATTATTTTACTTCATTTTACTCCTCACATGCAATCTATGACCTTTCACCTTCCTTTTCTCCTAATTTCCATTATTTTCATAAATAAAATAGCAATTAATTCCACTTTGTCTTTCCAAATCCTTTGCCATTTCCTTAGCCATAATAAACCAAATGAACACCCACTCTAGGTTGTTTTTTCCCAACATTAAGCTTGGAATAAGTGTCCCATAACCATGGTATTATTTTTCATTTATTAACTTTTTTTACATGGAATTTTCACCAGGGTTGTTACACTCATCTCCTTGCTGCCCAAATGATCTGTAGGGAGAGTCACATGAATTGTAGTCTACCATTTTTCTCGCCATCTTTGATTCTCTTCTTCTTGAAATTAGGCCATGTCAGATAAACCAAATAGATACCAAAATCAAAACCATGCCTCATTAACATTCAAGGGAGGCTTATCTCATCTACAAAATCAATCCACATTAGTAGGATAGACATATAATCAAAATCATATCAATATAAATCCATCATACATGACCATACCAATTGTATACCATGAACCCATGCATGACAACCATAACCTTGAAAACATCAGATTTTACCGAAAGAGAGTGCAACCCGCTCGGATACCACCTTGCAATCTCCTTGAATCAGCTCTGAAAGCATGATTCATTCTCATTATGCTCAAGGTTTCAACATGAAGAGTGCATCAACGTGATGAAATGAAATGTTAAGTTTCTCCTACAAAGAAACAACTCCTACAAAGTTTCTTTTACCTTGCACTTGCTGACCTATAGTCAAGTATGAAACTATCATCAACACATGGGAACCCTGCATCAAGATCCCTTATTCCAATTTGAAACAACATCAACATGTACTAAAACACTACAATTACATAAACAATATTTATATCTAAAACACATAAAGAGAAAAGATGAGGAATAGCTACAACACTGCTGAAAAGGTTGATGTTGCAAACATATGGAGGTTGGAAGACCCCTGCAAGATCATCTCCATCTCAAAATCCTCCAAGAAATGCTTCAAAAAGACAGTTGTCCATAGCTCCCATAGGATTAAAATTGATAGAAACCCATCCAAAAGTGGTTCTAAAACTTGTTCCAATGAACTTATAATGGCGAAGAATGGCTATCTAGCCTATTCTTTCTCTTCAATTGGTCTCCAGGTGAAGCATATATAGCCTAACCCTCTCGTAGCCCTAGGCATCCTTAAACTTCAAGTGGTAAAATCCCATCTAGAAGTGCTCCATTACTTATGAAACCTGCACAATTGAATCCAAAATTCCCAAAAATGGTCATCTAGCCTCTTTCTGCACCTGAATTGGTCAAAAAATCCAAAAGTTATGGCCTTTTCAAAATTTCCCATAATTTCTAGCCTAAATTTAGCTAACTAGAGCTAAATTCGGCTAAGTGGAGTTAAATTGGCAGTTCTGCCGGATTTGGTGGACCACCAAGTTAATCTGGTTTAACAATTATTAATTGCATTAAAGTAATTAAGTGCGTTTAGCACTAATTAACCCATGCTTAACCCTTAATCTGACGCTTTGATGTTAATATGGTTTAGTGGACACTAAACATGGTTTAGTGTTAAATAACATAGGTTTATCATTAAACTAAACTTAGCTTAAATTAAAATTCCACATTTTTTCTAATCCCTCGCCAGTGGTGATGAACTCTGGTCATATGATTCAGAGTCTAGCCCCTTCTCCCCCCTCCACAGAACTTTATACAACATAAATATGTGCACACTCCCATAGTGGTTAAGTCTCATGGTGTGGGGGAGTGGAAACACATGGAGTTGGTTTGTGGGAGGTCTTGGGGTTAAACCTTGGGGCCATCTCCCTAAAACTTTGACCAACGGTTATTAGGGCACGTTCCAACCTCTAGGCTTGCCACGTGTCGCGACCTCATTGATCCAACTCAACGCCAACAACGAATAAGATGTCGACACTTTTCATCTGCTGAATGTCCACTTGTGGTAATATTCCAAGAATATTCCTTGGAATATGACTTTTTGTTGATTGTACTGTACGGATGCCTAGTCAGCATCCCTGTCATCCCTGCACAAAATTTGCATGTTTAGCAAAGTGAATAGATCGCATTTCTGAGAGCATACGGAGTCCATTTCGTGCGAAATGAAGTGCGCCAGAATCAAGATGACGATAACTATGCGATTTTTCATGTTTTGCATAATTCTGAGAACTTTTATTTTTGAGCTAAAATTTTAGGTCCTAATCACTAGTATAATTGTTCCGCTACTAGCTTATTTATATTTTGGTTGTCATGTGCTAAATTTTAGGACGTTTTAAGTGTGTATTGTTTGGTCTAAGTTGGTAGTCTTGGCCTCAGGGTGTTTTCACTAACACACTTATATTAGTTTATAATTTATCATCCTAGCTAAATTTATTCGTCATCAATCACGTCATCTTCACAGTCTACCTACTGAATGGGGTGGAATTATTACTCCTACGCAGAGATTTCCTATTGGTGCTCTAGACTTAGAACAACACATAGTATTAGAGTCTATACTTAGTCCTTCTGGTAGTGATTTTATCTCTATTGATACTTTGGCAGGGATTCTGCTGCTCCTACTAATCCACCATTGACTGGCCCACAGGACCTACATTGTTGCGCTTGAACCCAGATGGTTCCATACCCTCTTATAATTTCGTGCCTTTGTCAGTTGTATACCCTATGGCGGAGTGTGAGACCTCATTACCTTCTCCATCGGAAATGTCTGTTTCTATATCATCATTGTCACCTCTTAGTGGGGCCATATCTACTCCTTTGTGTACATCTCTCACTTCTTCTTAGGGAATTCCACCAGTATCGTCTATATATCCTACAAATTTCTTGAATTTTTCCATGCCCACACTATATTATATGCTGAGAATGGTGCCTAAGCCTGGTCAGCCAGTAGGATCAGGAATATTTTGACCCAACTTTGCTCAACCAATGATTCATTTTCCTTCGTTAGGTTTGATTACTTCTAGAAATATGTGGGGGGATCATCAATTGTTCCTAGTCATCCTAGGGAAACATTGGTTCTAGAACGTCGCAGCCCTGGTATAATTCATTGTTTCAATCAATGCCACCTACTAGTACATTTCCTGGAGGGGCTAGTTTACCTGGAGGCAACCCTATTGCTAGTGCTGTCACTCATACAGTTTATTCTCCTTATTTCAGTCCTACCACCCAGATTGGTCTGTCTTATCCTCCTAGTTACAAACCTATGAGCATTCATGCTCTTGGGGGTCCTTTTCTCTTTGGGAGCACGTACCCTAGGGGAAGAATCCTTTCACCAGTCACTCTGGCCCACAATAGTCATATGTTGGGACAAACTTATACCTTCACCAACAATCCATGCATCATAATACCTATATGGGGCAACCACAAGGTTGTGTAGAGGATTCTCCTGCTTATGATCCATTTAGCCAACTCCAAAATTAGTTCTTGTCTTCTCTTGATTTACCGTATTTGGAAAAGTTCACTAATGACCCCCCCATCCGACATGATCCCTATTGCCCACCCATGCCTGCCAAATTTCCATCTGATATTCCCAAGTTTGAAGTGAAGCCTGGGGAGAACCATCTACCAATATTACCACCTACTATTTATGGTGTTCCTATAATTCTTTGGTGGATGATTCTGTTAAACTTTGATTGTTCCAACAAAAATTGACTGGGGATGTTTCCAAATGGTACATTGAATTGGAAATGGCATCCTACAATCATTTTTCCTCTTTAGCTTGGACTTTTCATGACACACTTTCAGTTGTCGACGAGGTACGATATCAATTCCAACCTCTTGTCAAATTTCAAACAAGATTATGCCACTCTAATTTTTGTCCATATTAAAAAATGGTGTCATCACAAGATATTGGTTAGAGCCAAGCTTCCAGATGATATATTTTGTAAATGGTTCATTCGATCTTTCTGACCTCAGATAGCGAAATTCGTTTCTATGTTTAGAGCAGTCACTGAGTATCAAGCCATCTTATCTCTCCAACAACTGGATTTTATTTACTCATAGTCGGGTACGCTATACGAAGTATTGCCTAATGCCCCTAGGTTGTTCATCGACCCTTCTAAACATGTTCATAGCCTACATGTTTATGGCATGATTAGGTCTGTTTCTGATTCAGTGAGCCAAATTTATTCTCAACTTGGGCAATTGATTATTACATCTCAAGCCCCAACAAGTGCGTCTCGCTTTGTAAAGGAATGTCATCTGAGCGGTCCACCGACGTTCTTACGGTGAATTCCACTCATCTGAAGAATAACCAACCATTTGGTGGTAAAAAGAATAATAAGAAGAATAAATAAAAGAATAAAATTTCTTAGGATACTCAACCAAACCATAAAAATCAAGGAGGGGGCATTGGTGAACATTTTTGTAAAGTAAAATTCCCTTGTAAAATCTATCAAGACAGCCTCCGCACTCATGAGTGCCCTCAGATGGATGAATTCCATATGCTCCTTTCACCACCATCTACTAAAAAGAACATTGTCTTAACTCATACATTCCCTGCACAACCTCAACAAAAAATGGTTTCTCAGCCTCCTGTACCTTCGAAAGGGGCAATGAGGGATCATCTTCTCATCCCACACATAATACATCCATATTTATGTGCAATGAATATGATGTTCCTGAATTGAGTTCTTCCTCTAAGGGCTCACCAACTCTACATACTTCCACTGGGCCTCTCATTTTGGATAAGCCTATGGAACCTATATATTTCCCCACCAAGGGTGTTATTCATAAGAGAACAGACAATCCTTCTGCCTAGGTTGTTCAACATATTAGTATTATTGAAGATCTTACCCAGGCTCCTCGTGCCATGTCTGCCTTGGACGTTTTGAAAAGTTGTCCTCGGCAATGCAAGGCCTTGTTTTTTGCGATTGGTGGAGTCAATATATTTGACTCAAGTATCATCGCTTTTAATACTGACAAATTTTCTCCTCTCCTTTCCCATCAAATTTATTTTTAGATCATTTTGCATGTTTTCTAGAAGAATATTCATCACACTTTGGTGGATGAAGGATCTTCCACGTGTGTCATGTAAACATCAAACTGGAAGGCCCTTGGCTCTCTGGTGCTCGCCACATCCAACACCACTCTCTAAGCCTTTGATGGACACAAAGTTTTACCTAAGGGGGTTCTTCTAAAGTTTTCCATCGAGTTACAGGAAAAAACTATGTATGTTGATGTTGAAGTTGTCAACGCCTTGTTGGATTACAACCTACTCCTTGGATGTAGTTGGTTTTATGACATGACCATAGTTGTCTCATATGTCTTCCGTTTACTTTCCTTTCCTCATGAAGGAAAAATTGTCACTGTCGATTAGCTTGACTATTGCGTGCCATCGACCCATATTTCCACCATAGGGAATTCGATACCACTTGTGGGAGATCACCCTGGTCAATTCCAAAGTATTTGTGCAGTGTTGCTCAAAATTTTAGCTCTTGTGGGAGTTTTCTGTTAACTATCATCGCCTAACACTCCCTCTATCTTTTCGTCTCAGACTCCTATGCATATGATCTCTTCTAGTACCTGTGGACCCCATATAAATCTTGATCTGTGGGTGTTGTCACCTATTATTATAGAAGATGATCAACCTATCAAGCACCCTCTGCCACTTATTGTGGAAGCTATTGCCTCTTCAGTAGTACCGTCAGTACCTCTTGACGTTGGTTATAAACTCCATCATAATATGGAATATGATCAAGATCCTCTGCTCACATGGGCCACCACTCCACTTGTTCCACCTGACTCTCTCATAGACAAACCCCTTCGGATAGTAAAATTGAGAGTCATAGATCTCTCCATTGATATTCTTAGGGAATTTATGCCTCTTCATGCCCCTAATCTCCCTTATGTGGAACGAGTCTAGCCTGACACTTTAAATATTGAATCGATCTAGGGCAAATCTCCTCAGCCTTCCTTGGAAATTCGACCCATAGACCGAGTCAATTCTTGGGTTTCTAATACCGAACTTGCCAAAATATTGTCCAACTCCTTCCCATATGTTGACGAGCGTCTTCTACCTACTTTATGTCTTGATCCTCCCTTCTATCTTTAGGTTAATTTTGAAAACATGACAATATTAGAATGTCCCTGGAATGGTCAACCTTTATGAATTGGGAACTTTTACTTCCTTTGGCATGGCCCCACATTGGTGAGCCAGATGGTCCCCTCACCCTCCATGAGTTCATGTATAGAAACCCTTGTCATGTGCTCAACTATGGGAACCCTTTAGCGTGACCTATTGCATGGTGTTTTTCTTGTACATATTGTACATATGAGTGTGATTCTTTATCTATTTTTTGGTTTGGTGTGTGATAAGATCTCTTTTATAGTACATCATATGTGCCAAAAATCCCAAAAAAATTATAAAAGTAAAAAAACCAAAAATATATGTCTCCTTTTCCCCTCATCCATGATTATTTCTTTCATTATGTGATTTAACCATGGGTATAGTCTTTCTAGATGGTTTTTACAAGACAGGGTAGAATTTTTATTGCGACATCCATGGACCTTAGGTGTGTTTCTCTGAACTTGGCATATAGGGATAGGTCGTTTTTGTTGTCCCCATTGCATTTTAACCATCAGTGCCATGTTTTTTCCTTAGGTATGACCTTGTTAAGTTGTGACTTTAGAAACTCTCTTTTATGCACGTTGTCTCTTGGCAGTAGAGCTTACCTGATCGTGGATTCCCTAGTTAGCACCTTCTTGCCATTTTGGTGTCCATGCAGTCATTTTTACTCATTTTCAAAATCCTTCTGTCTAAGCCGTCGTGACTTAGAATCTAAGACTCATTTCCTCTTCTTCGTCTCTTTTCTAGCCTTACGCCAAGAGGTTTCCACCACTTTATCCCTTGTGATTTCTATTTTTAATCAACCAATTTTTGCAGATTGAGCCTTGTTTTATCTCTTCCATCGTCATCACATTCTTGGCCAACCATTTCCTTTCACTTGGTGTTTTATCCTTCCTTGGAGGAACTGTTGCGATGAGTGGCCCTCCTCAGTCCTCATTATGTCATGAGAAGTTCCATCATTATAGGAACCAGTTGTTATCTTCTATACCACTCATTCCTCCAAGGTAAGTTTCCTTTAATCTCTTTTCAGACTCATTTATTTAGAAAATATTGTCGACTAAACTTGTTTCCTTCATGTTCATTAAACTACTTAAAGGGTCGTCTACCCAATATAAGTTTAACCCTTTTCTAAACTGGGATAAACTAGTTACGAAAAAGGAATACCCTAGTCTACTATGGTCAGGAGGTTCCCCCTTGTATACTTTTATCTCTTTTTCGGGATTAGGGGACAACTTTGCAAAAAAGGACCTTATAAAAAGAGAAGGGAGGGAAATTTTATTTCCATTATCTTCAAAATGGCAGCATTAGTTGCATCACCCTTGAACATGGCATTTATCTGCTTCATTATCTCACAATTTGGTTTTAGCTTGCCTAAGAGCCATACCATACATATGAGTTTGTATACTTCTCCAGCTGGTTACTCTTCTAGTCATATGGAGCATGCCTCAAGGCAGGGAAAATTTAAAGGATGGAAGTTTATCTTAAAGTTTAGAAATATTGGTGAATCTTACTAGTCCCTAATATCCAAATTTTAAAATGTTCAATGATAATTTTGTAAAAATGTTTATATTTCTAATTATTCTATATTAGAAAATATATAATACTGGCAATTTTTAAGGTAAAATAATTTTATACTATAAAATTTGGGCGAATTCATTTTTAGAAAAATGTAAATTGGTGAATCTTTTTTTTGGAAAAAGCATGTAATATTAGCCCACTTGCGAATACTAGCCCCTAAAATTTTCCATTCCTCAATGCCTCATGTCATTGCATGATATCACATGGTGTCATTAGTTATGCTACTTATTCACTTTTGTGTTGGGCCACTATGTGTTCAAGGGAAGTCTCGGCCTGTGTTGGCCATCTGCAGTAGCCTGTTGAGCTTTTTGATTCAACCATCACTGAGTCATTTGTACTTCATTGCCTCATGAATTCATTCATACATCACATTGTCTTGTTTTTTTCAATGTCAATTGATGGGGGCTACATTAAGGCCCTAATTCGACGGATCTTCTCCTGTCGACTTCAGCTCATTATCTAGGATATTGATCTAGGAACCAGTAGTAACTTGGATCTTGTATACCTCAGTGTTAGGCTTCCCCACGATCGACATTGAGTTTACATATTTGGCTCCTGATTGGACGAATTCACTGATGTTCGATGTCAGGTCATTTATTCACACTTAGTGGACTGTAATAGATACCTTGTCGTCCAATTTCCTCATTGGTGGATTCACTCGCGCGTATTACTATTTTACCTCATTGGCTAGTAATCAAGTGGTTTCTACCATGCCCGACCTAAGAACATTTATTTACATGTGTAGATTCATACCATCAGGGTTATGTGGAAGACCCTTGGTTATGAAGATATCACTTTTATATGTAATCATTCTGAGGATGCGTTGGATTTATGTATCATATTGTACTTTGACGACTATTTGAGACACTTCTTTGTTTTTCATGTGTCCATAGTCCTACTAATGTATACTATGACATAGATACACATTGTATTTGTTGGTGGCTATGCTCTATTTGTTGAGTCACATGGATCCACTATGTATGTCTTCATGACCATGTCTATAATTTCATGTCATGGATCCATAGTGTATGTTTTGGCGGCCATGTTCAATATGTCTTTATAACCGAACATGAGTATGCCTACCTTGGGGATGTTATAAGTAGAGTTGAGACTTCAACATTGAGTTCCTTTGATCCAACTTCATAGTCTTGGCTTCTTCCTCCAATTTTGAGATTTGAATATTATTGTAATGAATTTTGGCCATCAGTTTATCTTTTGACCTCATGCATTAGGGGGCATATGTTATAACCCTATTTTCCACTCCTAGTGAGAGAAACCCAAGTTCAAATTACCTTAGTTGTTGGCCAAAATGCATCCTATTTCCACATTTTCTTTTACTTATGTGAGATTTATCCCATGTTAGGAGGGTGAAATTACAGAATTGAGCAATTTTTAATTTACATATGTGAGATATATCCCATGTTAGAAGGGTGAGATACTATATAATAGTGTCATTCTTTTTTACCTTGATATTTCGAATTTGGTATTTGAGGTCCAATTTTCTATGGTCACTTCTATTCTCGAATAGCTGTATCAGTTCCTTTAACATTGCGAAAGGATTTTATTTCCCATGGAGATTTGAGACAATGTGGTCTCCCAATCCCGCCAAGATTATTCTCCTCGCCTTGGCTAAATATTTATTCCATTGAGATATGTCTTGGGCATCAACTGGTTCTGGTTTTTCAATGTTTGTCTTAAAATATTCCAAAAATCCATTGTCGTTAAGCACTACTTCAGTGCGATCCTCCAATGCAATGAAATTTGAATTGCCTTCCAAGGCATACTCTAATCTTATCTTGTTGAAGTTCACTCTCCCAGCTCTGAAGAGATCCTTCTACATTGAAGCTGCAAATTCGAACCTCCTGAGGAAGAACTTCAAAATTATTATTCTGATGTGAATCCTGCTCTTATACCATGTAGAAATATGGTGATATAATTGCAACTGCTCAATAAATTTAATCTAAAATCAAGAGACACAATTCTACTCTATTGATCTACGAAATTAAATTCATAATTTAGAACAACAATTGCAAAATTGCAATAAGAAAAATCACACATCAAAAATATTTTTCTAGGGGAGTCCAAATTGGAAAAACCACTCAATCCTCTTTGAATTAATCAAGTGAATAGAGAATGTATTACAATTGTTTGCCTACTCTGAGCACAACCTGCAAGTCAATAACCTAACACTCTGCTCAATGAGGATCTCTTGCCTAGACTTAGTCATTTTATGCATCTACTTGAGTCCTTATTTCCTTGCACAAATCCTAAGGAATTAGCCTATATTTTTTAGTAAATTTTCCTCCAATTGATTGCGCAATTGCCAAGGTCGATCATCTGACTGTATGCAACACTTGTACACTCAAACTAGCTTACAACTACTAGTTACATTGCCTTGGAATCTACACTGCAATATAGTAACTCAAATTATCTGCAAGCACTATATATTTTGAGTTGATTTATCATTTAACTAGATGATCACTGAGTTATACTATTGTCCCACCGCACAACTGACCTTCCACTAGTTCCATCAACTATTAGAACTAGTTTAACTGAAAATAACTGGAAATAATTGACCTTGATTGCTACAAATTAGTAATAACACATGATTAAATGAATTCAAAGACCTCTAACTTCAATTTACTAAGCTAACTAAAAATAGCCATGTCACTTCAGTTAACTACCTCAAAGTTGTCTCCTAATGTGGAAATTTGAATTATCTCAATTTGACCAAGGCAAAGTCAAATTGATACTTTCTTGATATACTTCTCAACAGTCAGAAATGGGACCAAATTCAGAGTAGGAATTAACCACTGGGTAGGCTACCCTGAAAAAAATAGCCTTCCTCAAGAGCTGGTGGCTTATTTTAATGAGCAGCGGATTATTTTCCTATACCAAACTGTGGAAGATAGGAGAACAACTTTCTTGTCTCAAAGCTAGAAAACCACGACACAATTTCACTTAAATAATGAGTATGTAGACAGATGGAAAAAATATATAGCAACCCTCAAAATATCACATATCAGAATTTGTGAAAGAGAAGAATCCCTCCATTGGGTCCACTGACCTTTTGGCTTTTATACAGCCAAATTTGTCTACAAATTTCAGATCAAATCTAGGATGAGAATTGAATTAAATGGTGGTGGAATAAGATATGGAAATTGATTTTCCAAACAAATTCCATATTGTTCCTCTTGTATCTTATCAGAAAAATAAAATAAAAAAATAAATAAAATAAAATAAAATTCCAACATGGGATAATCTCCGAAGGAGGCATAAAGAGGGCCTTGACTAGTCTCTATTGTGCAAGAATGTGGAGGAATGAGTGTCACATTTTTTTTATCTCTTGTCCTTTTACCATCAACACAATGGAAAAAACTAAACCTCTAGGGTGAGAACTAGAATGGAGAGGAATTGGTTTCAAGGAAGCCTAGAAAATATGGTGGGATTTGGCACAAGATGAAAAAAAAGGAACATCCCACTTTTATTCAAATGGGGTATTTGGCTCACTAGGAACAAATCAATTTTCATGATTCATCATCAACCCCAACCCTTATCCATTTTGAAATCATTCCTTGATGACCTTAATATTTTCAGCATCTACAACTATCCCATCCTCAAAAGTAATATGACCCAAATAATGAATTTGTTTCTGATAGAAAGAACACTTACTAATATTAGCATACATCTGGTGTTCTTGAGGCACCTATAAAACTATTAGAAGATGTTGGTTAATACACCAATATATCATCCATAAAACAATAAAAAATTTATCCAAATATTATCGGAAGACGTCATTCATTAAACACATGAAAACATCTGATGCATTGGTTAATACAAAAGGCACAACCACAAAGTCATAATGCCCATAGCGAGTTCAGAAATTTGTCTTACTGATAACTTCTTCCTCATTTAATAATTGGTGATATCTTGACCTCAAATCATTCTTGAAAAACACCTTAGTTCCTTGAAGCTGATCAAATAGATCATCTATCCTTGACAATGGATATTTATTCTTGATATTCATTTTATTGATTTGTCGAAAATATACACGTAAATGCAATGTTCCATCCTTTTTCTTAAAAAATAGGACTGGATCACCCCATGGAAATACATTGGGTCACATATACCCCTTCTTCAATAACTCATACAAAACCCTTCTTCAATAACTCCTACAATTGTATCTACAGTTCTTTGGCCTTTGGAGGCTCATCATGTAAGGTGTTTTAGAAACCATAACAGCTCCAAGCACCAAATCAATTAAGAAATATATATCCCTCCTTGGAGGCAATCCTAGAATTTCAGCAAACACATCAACATATTATTTTAGTACCATATAATCCTTGAAATTAACCTGTAGATCCCTGTTAGGTTCCTCTAGATGAACTTCCAAAATCTAACATCTTTTTATAAAAAAATTCCTTAACTGCATAGTTTATATCTCTCTAATAGATATCTATTTAAGAACTTTGTGGACCGTTCTCTACTAACCTTCATCATCAATACAAGTAAAATGTTTATTATATCAATCCAAAATCACATTGTTCTTCTCCAATAAATCCATGCCAATCATGAAATTATATGATCCTAGGGAAATTATATTAAGCTCAACCTTAGTACTTAGTTTAGTCAAATCAATTGGACATCCTTTCACTTGTTTTATAACTCTTCTTTTTACTCTTGTATCTAATTGAACCAGCCATGCCTTTGGGTGCTTAGTATTCTCCAAAATAAATTTCTCTACTAATTTTTAGTCATCATAACTATGACATGTTCCTAAATCAATTAAAATTGTAATAGGGTAATTATGTAACTTACCTTCGATTTAAATCATGTGTGCCTGGTGTTCAACTTGCTTGTTATCCAACATGACATAGATCCGGGTAATGCTTCTGCCCACATCCTCCACTATATCAAATTCCTACATATGGTGCATTTTCTTCTTAATTACACCATTATAATGGAAATATTTGAATATATGATATCCCTGATAGCCCCAACATCTCATAGGTTGGACTGAGGGTTTCTTGCTCAAAAAGTCATTTCCCTTGGGTTCACCGACAATTGGAGCTAGTTGTTGTCTCACTTGTGACTCATTCTTGAATGATGAGGGTTTAAAACCGTTATTTATTTTCTCCAAGAAATTATTCTTCTCATGTTCCATGTTTTTTGTACAACTGATTTGTTTATTTTGTATGCAATAATTGTTTAGCCTTCCTCATGGCCACATTTAGAGTTTTGGGCTCATCAAATTTAAGCCTATCTGCATAGATTGAAGGAAACCCACTAACATACCTATAATAGATTTTTACCTTGAAATATTTTATAAAGATAACATATCTTATTAAATATATGAATTTTTGGCCATATTCCTCCATAATCATGTTTCCCAACTTTGGTTCGAAAATTTCCTACATTTTCTTTTCGTAATAATGTTCCAATAAATATTTCCTTTGGAAATATTCCTTAAATTTTCACCATTTCATCCCCTTCTTAACTATCTTGCAATGAGGCTCAAGGGCCTATTTATTATTGAGAAATAATGTAAAACCCTAAACATCCAAAAACGTAACCTTAGGAGATGAATCACCAAAACAATGGGCCCCGTTTGGGTTAATTGGTACATCAACTTCCCAGGGACATAACTTTGGCATACACTATCCGTTTGACGCACAAAATTCCTCATTAGAAAGATATATCTGAGGAATACAACTTTTTATGTGAGAAACATTGGTCAAAAGTCCAATTTTCTTCCATTTTTCCCCAAAAACGTCATTTAGGGCCTCAAAACGGCTCCAGAAGTTCATGAGCTGAAAAAAATGCTAAAAATAGTAAATTGTGCTACAATTAAGGAAACTAAAAAGCTGAAAGAAACAATGGCGGGGCCAAATTTGAATAGGTGGGTGGCCACCAACATTCACCTGGATAAGGTGCATCAATATTGGAGGACGAGAGTGACAATGATGACTCTTGTAGATAAAAAATTGACTGGACTACTTATTGTGTCAGAGTTTTTCTGCTTATTTAAGGATTCCTCCTTCGTGATGAATAGGAAGTACGGAGGTAGAAAATAAAGTGGAGGCTTCACTTGTTCTCATCTGGGTTTTATTTCCTGCGCACAGACTGGTGGTATCATTTTTGCAGGAGGGAGCGGGTAACCCTATCATTGTTTTATTCTCCTATGGTGTGTTTTTCCTTTGTTATGGTTTTCGATAAAACAAAGGTATAAAAATACCCCGTGTTTTTCCCTATGTGTGTGGATTTGGCTGGGACAGAGAAAAATTAAGTCCAAGGATATGGGCCTTGTGGTGCAACAAAACCATATAGTACATACAAGCGCCTTTTAGGCAGGGAACTAGCCAACAATTTGATTCGGGAGGAAACTAATTCCTTCCATATTTGTATAAAAGTATACAAGGGAAGACAACCATTTTATGGATAAAATATATTGATATTATCTATACCTTGAAATATAGTATTGAGAGAAAATGGTCTGTTTTTGTTGCTTTCCAAATTATCACTTATGCAGGGATAATATTACAAGATTATGCCTGGATCCAAGACAATGGAATTTACATGAATTCATTCATTATCTTGAATCTGTGATTGTGCAATGGAACCCAAATTTTCAAGACAGGAAATGGATCCACTTCATACAAGGATGCAGCCAAGGGAAAGTCATCCCTTCCTATTGGTCTACCCCAAAATAGAAATGGACCTTAGTTTCAAAATAATATCGATCCCTACATTTTTGAACAAATGGAGAAGGATCTCACCATGGAAATAAATCACACCAGGATAAACTCCCTCTTCTCTTCTCTCAAAACAAAGGTTGTCATTTGTAGATTTAATGGTTTTTTTCCCAAACCATAGGATCTTCGTCAATGGATATTAACCCCTTGGACACCAAATTGCGACATACATTTATGCTCTAAGGGGTTTTTCATTGTACATGAATTTGACACACAAAAATAAATGGACACGCTACTAAATTATGGACCATGGTTTGAGGGTAATGTGAGCCTTTTCATTACACAATGATTCTCGAAGTTTGATGCCACCACTAGGGTGGTTTCATCTATGTCGGTTTGGGTGAGACTCCCAAATTTTCCACTAAATTTCTAGCATCCAAAGGTTATAGAGGATATTGGGAACATACTTGGGAAATTCAAGAAGATGGAAAATGAAAAGATAGAAAAGGCATATTTACATTCGCCTGAATATGTGTAGAGATGGTCCTTAGTAAATGTATTCTTGACCATCTAAATTTGAAACATCAAGACTTCTATTGGAGTCAAGTTTTAGATTATGAGAAAACAAATTTTAGACGTCGTGAATGTTTTCAGACTGGTCATTTATAGTACACATGTCCCCATTACGAAAAGAACCAAAAAAAGAAGAAGAGGACTACAACTAAACAAAAAGGTTGGTAGTACAAAGATCCACCCTTATTTGAAGTTGAGAAGGAGGATATTATGGGAAGCCAACTAATACAATCAGAAGTAGAGGCTCAGCTACATCAAGTTTCACCCACACATGGGGGTGTGGGGTTACAGGGTGATGTATCTCCCATCTAGTACTTTGCCGCAAATGCTGAAATTCTTATGAATTCAGAACTTCAGACTAATGAGACACGCTTGAAGGATGGTTTTGGGGGGGGGGGGGGAATGTGTCCATGTATCTGAAATATTATATTCGGACAAGGATCATCTTCTGGAGACAAGTGAGTGTTCATTGGCTTTGATTCCAGCTGCTACTAGTATGAGGTATTGGAAATAGGTCTAGAAAAAGAAGGGAAAGAAGGGAGAGATTTGTGTTGCGTCATGATATTTATTTTTCTTTTCTCCTTATTTGTTTAATTTTTTTCACTTATTTGTATGTAAAAAATTATATTCTATACCCTTGGTTCTATATTTGTCATCTTTCTTCTGACTTATATAATTCACTCATGGATCTAGGCAGATCCAAGTAGAATGCACACTATTGTGTGTATATACAAAATGTATTCACTTTCTATATTGAATGAAAGTATGGGTTTATTTTTGCAAGAACATATGCAAAAATAAACCCATACTTTCATTCAATATAGAAAGTGAATACATTTTGTATATACACACAGTAGTGTGCATTCTCGTTTGCGGATCCATGGTGGCACTATACGGAAGTCAAAAGTACGGATTTCTTTTTGCAATAATATATATATATATATATATATATATATATATATATATATATATATATATATTGTGAATTAAATTCGTTAAATATATAATATATACTATATATTATATATAATATATTGCACATAAATTCATTGCTACATTCTGTTTTTATTTGTGGTCTACATGTATATTAAGCGAGAACATGGGTATCATGAGGTGTGTGGGTATGTTGAGGAACCCATATATATCAAGATGGGTTCCTCAACATACCCATATGCCTCATGATACACATGCTCTCTCTTAATATGCATATAGTCGACAAATAAAAACAAATATGTAGCAATGAATTTATATGTAATATAAAATATATATTATATATTATATATTTAATGAATTTAATTCAAAATGTATATGAAAATGAATACACACACACACCCTATAATATCCCCACATTGACTTAACATGTAGGAATGGTGCCCTGTGCACGAATTTTAGCTTTCAAGGGTTAAAATTAGAAAACTGTCCCTCGACTTATTTTTTAGCATCATTTTGTTTGCATGATTTTGATTTTTGTTTGATATAATCTTTATAAGATAATATCTTTGCATCTTAAGAGCATGAATGTTAGTTGCCAATTTCAAGTCATGTGCAGCATAATTTAAGCATGATTTTATTAACAAGTAGGACTGCAGCAACCCATGGAAATGCAGTGGGTAGCATATACCCCTTCTTCAATAACTCCTACAATTGTATTTGTAGTTCTCTGAGCTTTTGAGTACTCATCCTATAAATTATTTTAGAAACCGGAGCAACTCCTGTAGAAATTATATACAAGATGCATGCATATATCCAAATTCTCCTGATCTAACATTATTTAACTTCTTTCTAAATACATAATCCTTCCACTGTTAACCTTTTGCAGAAATTAAAATCAATTGCAAACACATGAAGCAATAAAAACAATCGCACATAACACAGTTGTTTAACGGGAAGCCTAAAACTAAAAACCCCTAACTATCATATATTATGTATCATGGAGATCATGTAACAATCTCATACAAATCTTAGTACATCAAGCTCTCAGTACAATCAATTGTCACACACTAATCAGAAGAAATCTGCAAATCCATGCACTGATTTCTTGCCACCTGCTAGCCTGCCTCCATTGCACAATCCCTGCTGAAGAATAGCTCTGAATGAATTCGAATTACCCTTGCCTTGACTTTGTAATCCTCATTGGCAACTCCAATGTGTGTGTGATGCAATCAATGCATCACTATAGTCACAACAGATAGTCCATCTTTCCCTTTCACCTATCTCTCCACTGGGTCTCCACTAGAACTGACATGCACTGTAGTTAATTGTTGTATTTTTCATTTGATTAATGAGTTATTATTTGTGAATTAATTAACTAATTAATTTACTCCACTCTCACTAGTGTATCATTCAGTTAGACTAGATACAACTAGCTCAACTGAGTTAAACTTAATAACAACTCCATGAACTACTCTTCCAACCCTGTCATAACTTTGCCACTTCAAATCTAAATGAGTCCTCCATGCATGAACCACCAGTAAACCCTAGGAATTGTGTAATTCCTTTAGCCCACTGATTTTCCAAATCTGTCCACTGAAACTAAGTGCTCCAAGAGAATAAGTTGTTGTTTATTGTCGGATTATTATTAAGAGCTAATAATAATTGACACTTCTATTTTTAGATCGAAGATCTATAAATAGACTTTGCCCAATATTCTACAAATAGAATTTCATCTATTTTTCCAACTCGATCAACCATCCACAAATAGCATCCTACAACTTTTGAAATATGATCACCATGTCTAAAAATAAACTTGCGCCAAAAATAGCATGCGGGCCCACTTAGTGAAGGCAACTCTTTTCACTAAGCTCATCATCTTGTTAAATCTCAACACTCCCTCTCAACAAGATAGGGATTATCCTTCACCCTGATCCTGCCTCTATGGTATCCAAATTTTCTCCCGGTGAGCGCCTTCGTTCGAATATTTGCATCTTGATCTTCCGTAGGGATGTATTGAAGCAACATGATCTTCCGCTGCACACAATCTCTGATATGATGATACCGGAAATCAATATGTTTAGATCTATCATGAAACACAGGATTAATCGAGAGTTTAATGCAGCTCTGATTATCACAATGTATCACTGTAGGATCTAAATGTGAACCGAACAAACTGACCAGGATCTTCCTCATCCAGACAGCCTCACATGCAGCTTGACTTGCTGCCATGTATTCTGCTTCCGCTGAACTAAGTACCACAGATATTTGTTTCCTACTGTACTAAGAAACTGTCGTAGATTCGATACTGAAAACCCCTCCTGATGTGCTCTTTCTGTCTATTGGGCTGCCTACCCAATCTGCATCCATGAAGCCATGCAACTTCACCTCATCCGTCTGTCTGTACCATAAGCCATACTCAGATGTACCCCTGAGATACCTCAGGACATGCTTGCCTTCCTTCCAAAAGAGCTTGATAGGCTTAACCATCGCTTGCGAAAGTTGGTTCAACGCATAGCATATGTATGGTCTTGTATTAACTAAATACATGAGTGAACCCACCAACTGTCGATAAACAATGGCATCCACTACCTCTGCCGATGTAGCATCCTCTTTCCTCCAATTTCCTGGAAGAGGAGTGATGATAGGCTTGCAACCTTGCATGTGAAACTTCTCCAGTGTCTCCCAGGCATACTTGCCTTGAGACACAAACATTTCACCTTCCCACTGCCATATTTGTTTAGTCAATTCAGTGTCTTGAATTGATAACATAAATTATCGACCAGGGCTTGTAAACTGATGAGGTATAGTTGCACTATATATGCCTAAATATCCTTATTATTATTTCATTGTTTTCAATATTTTGTTGATGTTTTTGAGTTTTGTTATGTTTAGGTTTTAGTATGCTAATCTATGTTCAATAGGTGATATCAAATCTATGACAAAGAGAGAAGAAAAAAGAACCTTAAACTCACAACAAAGTGTAATTATAAATTCTATCCTAATGACGAAAAACAAAGCATTTTAATCCATGGATGTCCTAGGTTGTAAATGAACATGAAATGTAACTCAAGTCATTATGTTTCAATATAATCCTTTTGGTTAGAGTTTTGTTGGAATAATTTGTAGAAGAGATTGAACTCCAATGTGATGAGGGTCTCCCTAAAAACAGACAGTAACTTAGAATATTGTAGCGCAATCCTATTCATATATTAGTGATATTTTGGAACATCTTGACAAGAGAATTGCCACAATATGCTAAGGATCTATGTGAACATTTAAACTTCTTATGTTGTTACAGCTAGGTCTCATTCATCAGTTAGAGATGTATTGGAATAGTTCATTGAAGGAGACTTGATATAACAAAATAAGGATCTTCTAAACAATAAGTAACCCACAGTATTACAATTAGGTCTTTCTGTGATTTAGAGATTTATTAGGACAGTTTTGAGAGAAGACTGCTTGCTTGTAACAATATGAGGATCTTCAATCCAACCTAATTAACTTAATCATCATACAACCAAATTTCATTCAGTCAATAGTGATATATTTGAAAAGCTTTTAAGAAAAAGAGTGGCTGTAGGATTAATAAAAATATTTTTAATCTAAATGACAGAAACTTAAAGTGCTGATAACTCAAGATGTCACAACGAAATCCATTCAATGAATAGTGATATATTGGAAAACTTTTAATAAAGGACTAATTATAACATCATGAGGATCTATTAGCTGAAAAAACAAAGCAAGACATGATATTGGAAGATACAAACTGAGAAAACTATCTAAGTGAGAAATACAACAACACAGAATTAAAAATTACTTATCTAGAAAGCACATGGAAGCCTCCTTAGATAGCAGGGGACCTCTGCTATCGAGTTAGCATGAAAATCATTAACTCCTTAAGCTTGTCTTCAACACAACATCAAAGTTATGCTCCTTCTTATCATCAAAAACACATTGAAACAGAGTATCACAGTTTTGGCAAATAATAGTTAACTTGTTTTCTCGGTATGACCGAACTAAATTTATTGGAAATTACATAACTAAAATTGAATGAAAGTAGGCACAGGTGTTTTATAAAGTCAAAATCAAACTAAAACTCTTTGATAGGTCTCATGATTTGCTGAAAGCAAATCAAGAGTCCTTATCCTTATAGAAATCTGCTTTTCGGACTCTTGGTTTGACCACGTGCACAAGCATCTCCGGATTTTGATTCAACCTTCGTGGATGACAAGGAACAATGTAGGTGTTGATCATGCCGGTCTCCTACTGAATTCCGACCAGCAATCGTGCTTAAATACTCCAGATCCCCCTCTTTTTGCCTTGAAAAATCATTTGTATGCCTATCGTTGCCTCTTCCCGCCCCCAAATTACACTATAAAGGGCCGAAATTACACTTTTAATATATTTAAAGGCTTAGCCCCTCCGAACCTAGCCCCTCTGTCTTTTCCTCTGCATAACCCAGGCGCTAGACCATGCGCTAGATCGAAAGGTGCTTATCAAATGTATATCGGGCGCATTCTGAGCCGTAGATCTATACAGATCGGACGACGTTAGTTCATCTCCACCGCGCCCATGGCCCACTCCGTTAATCGCCCATCCACCGTCCGATCAACCTGCAAAATCAACGGTTACTCCTGCTTTGGTGGTCCCCACGCCCGAACACTGTTCAAAACCCGCCAGTTTTCATCGCACCGCTTTTCTGAGGCGGGCGGTATTTCTCAAATCGGAGCGATTCCATACATAGCTCGTCGCGTGTCTCCGCGTACGATTCCAAAACCACCCTCCATTGTGCATTATTGTTCGATAAAAGTCACAACGCGATATTCATGACAGTCATCCGATCTGGAGGTCTTCATCCAACGGTCATCGCACTCCGAAGCTACACGAGGGTTAGTCAATATCAACAATGCCCCCGTCCCACCGTCTCATTGCCCTCCAATGCGTTTTCAATCGTCGATCTCGTTTTGAGATCGAATGGTCTAGATCATCTACCCTGCCATTGACTCGGTCCTCCTCCACGTCATCATTCCACATGTTTATCACATTCTTCCTCCGCCATTTATATATTCCATTCATATGTTATGTTTTAAGGTTTCGCATTATAACTTTTCCCAGCCCGTCCACCATAGTTCCACTGCATTTTTCGTCGTCACCTATCATCTTTCCGCCATTCCATGATGTCGTGTTGCTACACTGTCATCCCCACTGCATCGGCATCCTCATGCATTTGTTTTCTTGACGAGTCTGCGGGTTTTGCAGGTTTACAGCGGCGGAAAACTATCATGATTCACAGTCTCTATTGTTGTGATAGAGAGCACATCAAAGGACCATTTTTCAGAGCTAAATTATGAAGAAAGCCCCGGGAAGATAAGCCGATAAGACTTCCATTAAAGAAGCGGGGTTAAAATTTGTCAAACCCTGCAAGGCCATTCAAAGCACAGATTGAGCAGATGAAAACATTAATGGAACAACAGAGGAAGATCAGGGAATGATTGAGGAATTCAGCGTTCGGCGTTGAAGATTTTAAACCTTAATTCAAGATTGGGAAGGCAGAGGGTACAATGCATAGAAAACGGTGCCCTCAAGGTTTTATTTCAGCGGAATTTTCTCTCCAGGAAAGGACGGACTGCCCATAAGGTTTTTATTTATCTACCATGTTCCCGAAGAAACTTTCACCTAGAGCATTTATTTCAGAGAGAAGACCACAGAGTACATACAACATTACAAAGTCATCGAGCAGTATGGGCATGCACGTCTCGTCCATTTTGTTTTTATGATACAATTAAATGTTTATCACCTACTTCATTTATTAAGTTTTCTTTTTCTCTATAAAACTCCCCAAGAACAAATGATTGAGGGTTCCAGATTTTATCAGAAAATTATGCAGTGAAAGGATTTTTGTATACATTTTGTAGAACTTTTATATGAAGGCTCAGAGCCCATAGGGTCTTAGTGAGGAGGAGTTCCATCTGTTAAAGAGGATTCTAGTCTTTGGTATTTCACAGTCTGTAGCTTTCTCTTATGTGTTATTTTAATATATCATTTCATTTCATCCATGTTTCCTGTATCATGTTTTGGAATGCGAGTGGCTCACTGATTTTTGGTATGGATTCATCCTAGTTGATGCCCATGCTTGGATCAGTCAAGCGCTTTAAATATGGCTCATGCATGATATTCTGTTCCACTATTCATCTAAACCATATTTCTGCTATATTATTTTCTTTGGGAGGGTGTTTTTAAAATGATATCATTGTGTATGGATTCTTAGATTGGTAAGCCCATGCATGGTGGTATTGTGTATCTGGATATCAGCTCAATGACAACTAATATTCTCCTAATATTTCTTTCACTACATACACCTTCTGATAACTTATTTCTGTGAAGTATTTCTGAATCGGCCCGCTTTGCAGTAAGCTGTCTCTGAATTGTCTGTTGCTTTTATATTGGATTTATGCACTCTGCCTCTTCAATATCCTTTCTCTGTGTCAGTTTCTGAGAGTTTGGTCCCATTCTAGTTTATTTCCCTGTTTACAGGAGATAGCATGTGAGCTGAAGTTGACAACTTCATATATTATATTATACGCTCCTTGCTATGTTAAGATGTCCTAGGCACTGGTCTATCACAACTCTAGGTTGTCTCTAGGAGCGACAACAATAGGAAAGATTTAGAATCTAACCATATACTCCTTTTCTTCAGATGACACCTGTAATATGTTCAAACACCAAAATGGCTACAGAATGTGTAACTGGCTACAGAATGACTACATTATGTAGCTAAAACTGCTCAGAAATCATTAAGACAACAAACCACAAAAGTACAACAAGTTAGTCATTGCATGTATTCCTTAAGTGATTTTAATCATTCTTATTGATATTTTAGGTAAATAAATGACAAAAGGAATGATAAGATAAAGAGGATTTTGGCAAAGGAGAAGACACTTTTAGGGCTCAACATACCCCCACTGCAAAACTTTTGCATGTCCTCATGCAACTTCATTCCATTTGTATTGATACCTCTGCAAGGACATCTAACCTTCTTTTTCTGCTTCTTCTGGTAGTTAATGCCATCCTGGGTTTCCTCATGAGTGTTTTGAACTTCAGATTAATAAGTGCCCTATTCAATTTCCTGTTCCTTTTCTTCAACTTCTTGTTTGCTTTATATAATCCTTCCATTTTCTGAGAGAGAGTACTGTTAATGCTACCTTTCAATTTAACTTGCTCCCTTAGAATTTCATTTTCATTCTTAATATGGTTATTCAGTATCTCCAATTCATAGTTGTCTCTTTTTAATTTTTCAATTGGAGGTCCTTGTGGACTGGGGGACCTTTCTCTATTCTCTGAGGCTTTTCTCTCTAATGATTCCACATGGTCATAAAACTGTTGTTGAGATGGATCTACATCTGGGGTTCTTCTACCAGATTTTTCTTCATATTGGTATATAGGAGATCTGTCAACTGAGGTATGAATTGGATCTTCTTCAATGTTGATGATTTCAGTACCCTTAATTCATGTATTTTTCACCATGCCCTTAAGCCTGGAACTTCTTCTTAATTTAGGTGGATTTTCATCTTTTACATCATCTTCTTCAACACATACATTTGTTAATTCCTTCTTCCTTTTATTCTTGAGTTGTTTCTTGATTTTCACCAGCTTCTCAGAGATTATTTCATCATTGTCTTCTTGTGTTGATACATTAGGCTTGACTTCCACAATTTTAACATATTTTCCCCTCCTTCTTCTTCTCACAGGTTTTTCTTTAGACAATGTTTCTCTAGGTTCTTCAAAATGGTTTCTTAGGAGGAATTCATCCCAATTATCTCCTATCCTCCTCAAATGAAACTCAATTAACATTTTTATTAAACCATGATGATGTAGGGTAGTCTCTAAGAACTGAAGCCTTTTCTGGACATTTGAAGACATCCTTCTCAAACTATTAAGTAAGAAAAATGGTAGATTTATTTCTTCAACTGGAAAATTCATCATGAGCCTAATGTGATAGACATACAAAGTACCAATTCTGCCTTCACGGGTTATGAAATTTTGTAAAATTAATAGCATGTTCCTCCATTTATTCTTCAAAGCTGAACTAGGAATGCCTTTCTTAAACACTGTAGTGTCCATACCTGGGTTTTTCAACATTTGTCTCCAAGCCTCATTGTGAAATTCTTTGTTTTTAAACCATCGTTCTCCTTGCCTTGGAAGCTCTGTTGCTTCTGCCATGAAAGACTCTATGATGGAGAATTTGATATCCCCAATCTCCACTTCTTCTCCATTGAATGATCTGGCAAATGACTTTGTGATTTCTTTATGAAATCCATTAAATTTCTCTATAAAGCTCAGCCATCCTGCCTGTTGCAATAACCTTTTAATCTGCGGATATCCTTCCAAATACTTAGTTCCAATTGGCTTTGACCTAACAATAAGCCCCATTCCTTTTTTATGAAAATTACTTCCTTCCTCTGGCTTCAATTCACTGTTCTATTCTTCTTTTTAAAGCAAAAGCAACTGTGAAGGGTTGTCTTTCCCTAAAGTGACTTCTCTGTAGATGAGGGTTTGGCTATGGAAGAAATAACAGTGAGTGGGAGTGAACAGAACAGGGTAGTGATAAATCATGAAGGATAATCGGGTATAAGAGTTTGTCATGAAACAAATGACCGCGAAGAAATCTTTATGAGGATTTCAAAAATCATCAATGAATGCTCCGGTCTGAGGACGTGACCCAATAGGTCACTTCTAGGTCTTAACCATTATCTTTCAATTAATGATAATTTGGTATGGAGCGGGGTAAAATGGATTTGGTCAAGGAGGGTTTATGATAGGAGTTTGATCAATTCGAATCATAAAATAACGTAGGAAAACATATGACCTAACCATATTATACCTTTAATGATTTGCTATCAAAAATAATTTCATACAATTTTACCTTAGCCCTTTTTGAATTTTTGTTGCTTTGATGTGCTTTTGTCTTTCATCTGAGAAATACTGCTCTTTTAGGCTCCACAATTTTGTTTGACTCGTTCTTTGTTTGCTGAAGTAGGTTTTGCAGAATCAATTGGCTGCAGAATGGATCTGGCTGCAGAACAGGTAGCTACAGAATGTACCTGTAAAAACTCTGAAATATGGAATGAAATGAAGTGGAATGTGGATGGAATGAAGTATGGAATGAAATGAAAATGTGGATGGAGTGAAGTATGATATGGAATGAAATGAAATGGATCATGAATATGTAAAGTGAATCTACATCTTATGATTTTATAATACTTAATTGCAAAAAAGAACAATTTTTGAAAATCTAAAGTGTCAGAAGAACTTTGATTTTCACCTTAGATTTTCTGTATAAACATGCCAATCAATGATTGGTTTTCATGTTTATACCTTTTTTTTTAGTTTATATATATATTATTTATATATATTTTTATATATTGAAGAAGAATACATTTAAGTTAGTGAAGAAGAAGGATTCTTCTTCACTAACTTCATATCAATGTTATTTTGAAATTTCTTGACAAATTCCTCTCTTGAAAGTGGCTTATGATACAATTTCAGTCTGTGTCCATTTAAAAGAAAGGCTACCTTTCCTTCATCTATTGTCCTGATTTTTAGTGCTCCATTTTCAAATATTTTCACAATCTCATATGGCCCAAGCCAATGAGTCTAAAATTTACCTGAAAAATATTTGAACTTTGAATCAAATAAGAGAGCCCAGTCGCCTTCTTTTAATTTATTTTCCTTGATGTACTTATCATGCCATCTAGTCCTTTGTTGTTGGACTATGCTTGTTCTCTGGACTGCATCTTGTCTGATCTCATCCAATTCATTAATTTTCTCCAGTCTGTGCTTATGTGCTTCTGTTAGATCAAGTTCCAACTGGACTGCCATTTTGAAAGTTTGGATCTGAAACTCTATGGGAAACAAGACTTGTTTTCCATAAACAAGTTCATAAGGAGTGTGACTTGTTGTGTTTCTCCATGTAGTTCTGTAGGCCCACAAGGCTTCAGGAATCCTTTCTGCCCAATCTCTCCTGTGTAAATGAACAGTCTTTGTTAGGATCCCTTCAATGACTTTATTGGTAGATTTCACTTGCCCATTTGCTTGTGGATGGTAGGGAGTAGATTTTCTGTGTTTGATTTTGTACTTTTCTACCATTTTCTCCACTAGCTTTGATGTAAATTGAGCTCCTTGATCTATAACAATTTCTCTTGGAACACCAAAACGAGTAAAAATGTCCTCAAAAATAAAATTGACTACAGATGATTTAGTAGCAGAAAGTAATGGTTTTGCCTCTACCCATTTGGTAACATAATCAGTGCAAACTAATATATATTTCTTTTGTCTTGATGGAGGATTAATAGGTCCTACAAAATCCAAAGCCCATTTCTCAAAGGGTTCAATGTGTACCTGCAGTTGCAGTGGCATCTCACCTAAAGGAGAAGGTTTCCCTACCCTTTGGCAACTATCACATCTTTTAACATACTCTTTAGCATCCTTAAAGAGGTACGACCAATAATATCCTGAATGAAGGATCTTGTAAGCTTTCCTCTTATCAGCAAAGTGTCCACCACATGGTTCATCATGACATGCCTTGAGAATCTCAGGCATCTCATCTTCTCGAACACATCTTCTGATGATGAAATTTGGACCTATTTTGTATAACTCATTAGCAATCCATGAATATTTTGCACTGTCATAAATGATCTTTCTTTTATTTCTTGTATTCATAATTGAAGGAAATTTTCCTGAAACTAGATAGTTAGCAATATTAGCAAACCCAGGAGTTTGAGTGGTAATTGCAAAGAGATATTCATCAGGGAAATTAACTTCAACTGGAGTATTGTCTTTAATGTTTTGGAGTCTAGATAGGAAATCAGCTACTGTATTTTGTTTTCCAGGCCTATCTAGAATGGTGATGTTAAAATCTTGTAAAATAAATAACCATCTTGTGACTCTGCCATTAGTAATTGATTTGTTCATTAAGTATCTAATTGCAGAATGGTCTGTGTGAATAAAAGTTTCATAGCCTATTACATAGTGTCTAAATTTATTTATAGCATGAACAATAGCTAAGAACTCTTTTTCAGTTACAGTATAATTCAACTCTGCGGGAGTTAAATTTTTACTTGTATAGTAGATGGCATAAGGAATCAGGTCTTTTTGTCCCAATACAGCCCCTAAGGCTGTATCTGAGGCATCTATTGAAATATGAAAAGGTAATTTCTAGTTATGTCCCCTTAAAATAGGTGCTTCAGATATTTTTGTTTTCAAGGTTTCAAAGGCTAACTGGTAATCAGAAGTCCAATTGAATTCACAGTCCTTGGTAAGTAATTTAAAAAGTGGATATGCTATCTTGGTGAAGTTTTCTATGAATCTCCTATAATACCCTGTAAATCCTAGAAAACTCCTAACATCTTTTTGACAACTTGGAACTAGTAGTCTGGAGATGACCTCAACTTTTGACTTATCAACTTTGATCCCCTCTCCTGAAATGTGATGTCCTAGAACAATCCCTTCAGTAAACATCATAAAACACTTTTCATGACTTAATGAAAGATTTTCTTCTTTACATCTCTTTAAAACTTTTTCCAAGTTTGCTAAGGCATCTTCAAATGTGTTTCCATAGACTGTGAAGTCATCCATATATACCTCTACACAGTCATGTATTAGATCTGAAAATGTTCCTAATACTGCCCTTTGGAATGTTGCAGGTGCATTGCATAATCCAGATGGCAATACTCGGTAGGCATAGGTACCCCAAGGATAGGTAAATGTGGTCTTGTCTTGATCCTCAAGAGCTACTTGAATTTGATTATAGCCACTGAACCCATCTAAAAATGAAAAGTACTTCTTTCCTGCTAATGTGTCTAACACCTGATCTATGAAAGGTAAGGGAAAATGATCTTTAAGAGTAGCTTTGTTCAGTTCTCGGTAATCAATACATACCCTTCATTTTCCATTCTTCTTGGGTACAATCACCAAAGGAGAGACCCACTGACTATCTAAAATGGGATAAATTAAATTGACATTCAATAATTTCTGCAATTTTTCTTTAACAATCTCCCTAAGATTTGGATTCATCCTTCTCTGAGGTTGTCTGATTGGTTTACAATTTTCCTTTATATAGATATGATGAGTGTAAGTCTTAGGATTGATCCCTTTCATGTCAGTGTACTCCCAAGCATATGCAGAAGAATGTCTCTGTAATGTTTTGACTAGCTTTTCTTGTTGAAACTTCTCTAGGTTTTTGTTTATGTTTAAGGTTTTTCTTGGGAATATTTCAATTGCAGAGCTGCCAAATTATTCCATGCACTAGTACAAAATGGCTAATTAGTTACTAAAAAAACGACTAAAATTTGCATATAAACGACTATTTTTCGGTCGGTGACCAATAGTAGCTAATTTACAGTATCTTATAACACGACCAACTTTTGGTCGTTTTTCGCTTAGTCATTAATTGGTTATCTCAATTTTTTTGTCTAGTTGTATATTTGGTCATTAATTTAGTCACTGATTTAGCCATTAATTTACTCATTGACTTTATCATTAATTTAGTCATTGATTTGGTCATTGCTTTAATCATTGATTTAATCTTTGATTTAGTCATTAATTGTCACAATTAATGACCAAATATACAACAAAATATATTACTATATGATCACCCGATAAAACCAATTAATGACCAAAGAAATATGACCAAAATATTAGTCGTGTTATAAGATACTGTAAATTAGCTACTAATAATCATATATATGCAATTTTTAGTCATCGTTTGAAACCAATTAATGACCGAAGAAATATGACTAAATTTTAGTCGTGTTATAAGATACTGTAAATTAGCTACTACTAGTTGTATATATGCAAAATTTAGTCATCATTTGTAGTCACAAATTTATCATTTGCAGTAGTCATTTATTCATTATATAAACAACTAATTTAGTAGTTTATATTCATTTCATTTACTTTCATTAATAATCATTATAAATAACTAATTTATTCATATATTCATTTTATTTGTGTTTATCATTAATCAATATAAACTACTAATTTAGTAGTTTTAAATTGATTTTGTGTTAATTATTAATCAACATAAATTAATTTGTATGATTTAAAAAATGTCATACAATGTGCATGTTCATCTAATAAGAAAACACAATGTTGCATATTTTAATTACAATACTAAACAATATCAAGTGAAACTATAAATAATCTCAACCACATAAATTATATTATATGAAATGTTAAAGTATTACAATATGCATGATTTTCCATTGGTTGGGCTACAATTTA
Organism: Pinus albicaulis; assembly: GCA_034641835.2. Taxonomy (NCBI): domain Eukaryota; kingdom Viridiplantae; phylum Streptophyta; class Pinopsida; order Pinales; family Pinaceae; genus Pinus; species Pinus albicaulis. Next base: position 777,645,885 of record CM076578.1, read on the forward strand.
CACATGAAATGGTGTTTCATCACTTCAAAACACTATCATTGTGTTTTCAAGGCATTGTAGGTGAATTCACCAACTCTGAAGACTTGACCATCAGCCTTTATATGTGTGACTTATGCCAGATATTGGCTCTAAGAGTATCATGAGACCAATTCTCCTCTCTCTCTTTTCGCATTTGTCGCTCCAATGTTATTGCTCCCCTCTTTTTTCAATTCATGCTTCTTACCATCAATACTAAGTTGATTTTCTGAAAATAAAAGAAGATACAATGAGTGTAAAACATGAAAGACAATGAACACTAGAATATAAAATAAATTAGACTATAAATAGTTTATTTGACATATACCTCAACGTCAGCAATGTCAAAAGCCATTTTTCCCCATACAAGTAAGAAACTCGAACAAATTTTCTTCATTGGGGCGATAACTGTTACTATAATGTGACCAAATAACCTGTATAAACAAAGCAAATAAAATATCACCATATATAGAAAAGAACACCTTAGTAACTTAGTATTCAACTTTCAAGGAAAGCTTAAGAACAATCATGTCAACTAAGTTATACGCTAAAAAGCTCGAGTTGTAGATAACTTGTGAAAACAAATAATATGAGGTGTGATGTTTAATCCTTGTCATTTTATTCACAACAACATTTCATTTTCTAATGCATGAACTTAGTCAAGTATATAAATAACATGTACTCAAATAACAACATGAAAGTAACTTTTTTTGATAGTTATGAAAATATTTTAACACAAAATAGCTATAAGGACTCCAATCAATATAGTGTAATACTAATTTCATCTGCAAGATTTGGTTGTTGTTTAAATGGACATGGTACTAAGTATTTTCAATTTCATAGTTAAAAGACAAAACAAAATCAAAAGAAATGTTCAAAATGCAATCAAACAATAAAGAGAGGATGTCATGGAATGGAAATTGCAATTATAAAAATAAAAAATAAAAAAATATACCTGTCCACCGATGTTGTGTGTAGCATTCCTAAGACATTCGTTTGCCCAAAATAACCATGAGGTGAAATCATCAGAACATTAAAAACCACAAGAATTCCCACTAGAAACATTTCCAAAGTCGGTGGCTTAGGTGTCTAAGTGATCTCTAATAGCGAATGAACCATGTCCAAGACGTGATATGCATCGTCTCCCTGTCATTTTTCTAATCACATTTCCTATAACCTGCCCACAACAAAGTCAAGTAACAATAAAACAAAGACATTGACATTTGTTTTTATCTTTTATATCTATAAAATTTGAATCTGATTTGTTTCATGAACATATTAATTCATGTTTAAAGCCTTCCTGACATATGAGAAGGTATCAACCAAATAGGACATCAGAAAAATCGACCTCAATGAGGTCCTCAAACAATTTCTACAATATCAATATTTTTATTGTTGTGATATCTTGGGTAGAAAAAATAACATATCTACAATAGAAAAATGCATATATTACTTATGGTCAAACTTTATATATGGTGTATCCTTAAGCAGTTTTTTAAGATGTTCCTCCGCCTTTACCAAAGTGAATTATAGTTTGGTTAAACTATGTATCCTTTCATTCAGCAACAATTTCTGAAAGATAAATGTCACACATTATCCTTTCCCATTTCTCAACACGCTACATATGATAAATTGAAAGTTGCATAAAACCAAGAGCAAACCCTTTTCTAACCAAAACAAACAAACAAATAGGGTCTCTAATAAAACTTCATTATATTATTAGAAAATGAAAAGAGAGTGGACCATTTTTGTTGTTTGACTTTGCATATTTTTGTTATGAAAGTGCTCGAGCTTCAAGAACCAACAAATGTGAGGGAAATCGTAAATGTGAAAAAAAATATGTTGACCTAATTTGTAGACTTCTTCAAAATGATGTGAATGATGCCATTTTCGGATGTGGTAAATCTCATAATAAGAAATGGCATGTATTCTAATAAATTACATTGCAATAACTACCATGGGCCTTCACAGGTTATAGGTCCTCAGTATGTTAATATTGATGATGAAAGAGAGATGGCAACGATAAGTATGGGTGGTCCTAGTTTGTATGGTGGATATCTTCAAACCAAGGTCGCCATCTCAATGAACCTAGATTCTGACATGGTAAACTTGGATCTGGTCTTCACCCAATTTCATTCCATCATACTTTGTCAAGACTCAAGAGGACATAATGGTCCTTCAGTTTATAATAGGGTTGCTTTTGAGGTTATAAATAAAGCTTATCCAAATCAAACGGATTTTTCGGCTCCAAGAGATATGGATAATTTAAATGATAACAATTATATGTTTTTTTTCCCAAGATTCAAATGTAGGGATACATTTTGTGGACTTTACTAATAAATAGAATGAGAGAAATAATCCATGAGGAGAATCTATTGGTCATTGTGATTAGTGAAATACTCGGAGATAATAAGACTATTTAGGTTCAAATCAAAGATGGTGTTGATTCTTGTAGCTCCTCAATTGTTGGTAGTTTTTAAGGTAAGAACTTCAATTCTTCAAGGGTGGGGTTGTTCAGCATAATTGCATCTACCTTGGTCATATCACCCAAAAGAAAAACATAATCAACAAAGAGTAAATATGTCAAGTTTAGGGCAAATCCTATTTGTATAGTTGCCAAGCTTATAGTTCTTTTTTACTCTGTTATAACTCTGTTGAGACCACCTACTCTATAGTAAAACATGGTAGAGGAGCCATTAGTCATACCTACCCATGGTCTCTTGTAGACATGATAGAAGAATAGGTTGAGCCATTAATTATAATTGCACATATATTGAGGAAAGAAAATTCATTATCTAATTAACCAATTGCACATTGAACCCTATATGGATGAGTAGCCTAAATAAAGCCAGTTTTCTCTATCATATGCGTTGGAAAGACAAACTAACATTGCTTGTAAATTTTTGGTTTCATGTTATAAATTCCTTGTTGGGAAACTCCTATTTTGTAATGGATTTGTTTCCCAGGAAGGATGCAAAATTGTTCTAATGACATGGAATTAGCTTAGTGGATTTTGACCCTACATGGCTAAGGAACTCAAGAGCCTTGGGCACATCAATGGTAGCATCCTCCAATGAAAATAGTACAGTGTCCAACCTAGAAAAATCAAAATTATATATAGTTATAATTCATAATCGCAAATGACCATAGACTGTAGTAGTCCTTAAATAAATTCAAACTTGAATAAGAACAAACATAAAATTTCACATTACCCTTCAGTAAGATGTCCTTAATTTAGAAATAAAGGCTAAAATTTTAATAAATGTGTAAGTAGATTCCCCATAAGATCAATTTCAACATCTTTCCTGAAAAAAGAATCTAATATCCAAAGCGAAACCATAGTTGAATGGAACAATGGTGCTCTAAGTCATCTACACAAAAAGTTGCTTCCTTCAAATCTCTCACATTAGATGTATGTCATGCAAAATTAAGAAAAAGTCGGGGAAACTTGTCAACTTCTCTAAAAGACATAATGAAAATGCATAGAATATTTGTAAAGGAATCGACCTGTAATATTCTTTGATTTCCATTTCACCATTTTTCCTAAGTTGAACCTCAATGAGTTGTGAACTCAAAGTTATTTGAGAAGAATGTTCTTACAATTGAAATTCAGCATTTGCAGTCTTCCCACCTCTGTCACCAGATGAGTATGAATTCTTAAATCCTCTTATGTCATTATCTAAAAAATTTCTTTCCTGGACACATGATTTTGCAAATAAAGGCTTTTCTGCAACATAAGTCCTTGTCAAAATGGCATCTCTTAGACTCACTGGCATCCAGTTAGAACTACAACATGAAATCGGACCTGCACCTGTTCGTATATTACTCAAGATGTGAATGGTGGAATATCTTCTATAGCACTCTTAGCATATGGCAGAGGCTGAGCCCTCCCTCTTATTCCCTTTCCAAGACCTCCCTTAGGACCAAGAGTCAAGTGGCCATTATCAGAAGCTCTATGTGTTGAAGGGCTTGGCATAGACTGATTTTCAAATTGAGCCCTATCCACAATCCGAGCATCTTGACTGGTGAATCCACGGTCACGTTGTCCCATATGGGGTTGTGGCCCTTCAATCCCACCCATATGTGGAAGTGAACTCGTCTGTGCACCTGCCATGTAAGGTGGCATCGCAGGTCCTCTCACACCATGATCAAGTGGTGTCACAAGTCTCCGACTTGAATGTCCCATATTGGTACCTTGAGAGCAGCCTCCCTGTCCATGTAGTTCTTACACAACATCCTGATGCACTTCCTCTATTTTATTGGGGCCCTCAACTTTCTTCCTTTGTTGCCATCCAATCCTCCTCGGATCAATTATATCCTTCAACATGAACCTCAGCCTAGAGGGAAGCCCTTGGTTATTGGACAGTTTTCTCATCCTATCAAAGTAAGCATCAATATGTTCCTTGGCCTTTGAATGGTCAATCATATGACCAATAGTGCTCATCAGTTTGCACAAAGCTTCAACATTTTCCTCCTATGGATGCTTAAATTCACCAGTTAATTTCTTGATGCATGCATGCATAATTCTTTCGGTCAACATACTTTCTTTATAAAACTCACTAATAAACCTTATATTTACTAGAATTCATCGTCGTCTTGCAGCCTTCTTCTCTTGTCTTTCTTCTGCTGAAAGGATTTTTTCACCATGCTCTTTTGCTTTCTTAGCCTTTGCCTCTTCTCTTTCATCTTTTTCAAATTCTTCCTGACATTTGTTCAAAATAACTCGCTTGAAAACAACCTTCTCATTATCTTCATAAAATTATGGTATTCCTGCAGCAAGCTGAAAACATAATTTTGCATACATTTCACAAAAAGCCAGCTCCATCAAGGCTTTGTCAAATATTTGAGATATTATACCATGAAGACATGATGCAAAGTCAATGTTCACTTCTTTGACCTGTTCAAAAATTTTCTCAAAGTTTTGGGGCGTTAATTTATTAAGGATGGATTTAATTTGTCTTTGTTTCAACTGATCCTCATTAGAAACCTTTCCCACTTCATATCGGTTCTCTAATATATGAATTGTGGGAAGAGAAGGTTGTGGAGGAGGAATCAAACCCTTCTGTGAACCAGAAGCACGCTACCACCTATCAGCATCAGAATTATTTCTCACTACTCCAACTTGTGGAAGTGGTGCTTGTACATAAGGCCCTCCAGGAAGGATGAAATTCATACTCATTTTTGTTGCACAGGTATTTCTTGCAAAGCCAGTATTATAACCTTGGCCAATTTGAAACACAACAGAGGAACCACTAAGATCCACATCCATCCACATATTACAACCATTAGTAAGAGCATCCACCGGCTTGGCCCATCTATCATCATCCAAACTGGCCATATTTCTCCCACGACGTTCAAGAAGATAATTCCCACTCAGTTTCTTGTCAAGTCCTCTTGCAGTGCTTGCTAATGCATCAACCTCTCCTACATTACTTGCAAGTGCTTGGGAATTTCCAAGTAATTCAATAATGACTAGACAAATTTCAAAATGATTTGGTAGCTCTTTGCACTGATCCTTGATTGTCAACAAAAAATCACTAGAGTACTTTCTGTCTCCTGAACATTCAGTAACTAAAATAACTACTTGATTCATAGGAGTTGAAAGCTCGGCTGCGTCTTCCCAGTCATCCATTTCTTTCAGGACTTGCTTCTCAGGCTCTTTTGAAGAAGTCTTACTCTTGACAACACCGATTATTATTTTGGATGGTTCTAGAAGGTTCACATCTTCCTCCTGTTGGTCAAGGTTGTCATTGATGTCAATATGACATTAACCGAGATGTCAATATTCTTGAGATGTCTGGTTCAAGATGATGATGTCATGCCATCAATGAAGATGTCAAATCACGAAGAATTCCAACCACTAATGAAAGAAGCCCTAAGAAGTCTTTGATCTAATGTTGCATGCACTTGATCTAGATCTTAACCCTTGATGTTATGTGATGATGTCATACTCTTTGATACTTGATGATGACATATGATGATCATGGTTGGAGATCATTTGAGGGTTGGAAAACTATTTTGTATTTCTCCTAATAATGTTGCACTATAACATATCACTGCACCATTATGTGATGACATGGGTGATGCACTCATTGTTGGACATTATCATGATGACGTGGATGTCCTACATGTCCTATGATGATAAAGAAGCCAAATAATGGAGAAGACAAACAATGGAGAAGCCATACTGTCCTAATCATTTTCTGTACTAAATAATTCAAGGGCAGTCACAAAGAAAAAAAAAATCACCATCATAGAGGCAACCTTTAAAAATGGATCCTATACCATCTTGTAGAGTATATTTTTCCCTTTCTAACAAGCCCTTACTTTCCCTGAAACACCAAATAGTTTGGGAGATATTGATTTTTTAAGTTAAGGAAATTAGCTCTGACATTGAGCGGACCTAAGCCGACTTGTGTAGGCTTGACATGTCGTCCAAGAGACGTGTCTCTTCGTCAAATGTCAAACCAGTGTAAATAGAAATCCATACTCTTCATTTTATCCATTATTTTTAGTCAAGATTTCAGAGAAGAATCATAGAAGGTGAACTAAAGCCGAGGAGGACAGTTAAGGATACATTTGGGAAAATATATTATACGTTTTTCAAACTTGGACTTGCTGATCTACAGTTGCAATAATATATGTGAAAGCTCAAAATCTTGAGGACAGTAGTCAACCAGAACTCGGATTATCTATGCTACAGCAAACTGTGGAGAAAAAAAAAGACACACTTCAGATCGCTGGTTTTGGGCATATCTCTGAAATGCGTACAACATTGTCATTGTCAGATCTATGTAAGCCACAAGAAGAGCCACACTAGGCCTGTGTAGGCTGCAGGAAGGGATGCAGTATAAGCTTGTGTTAGGCTACAGTTAAAGGCATGTTCATGCATGTTTGAGACAGTGTTTAAAGGACTGTTTTGAGCCTTATTTAGGAACAAAAAAATTCATATCTGTAGGAGAGATTTAGAACTGAGTCCTATGGAAAATAATATAATCTATTATGACAAACTTGTTATGGCATATTTGAGCACGTTTTAGGTCTAAGTTTTTTGGAGCAGGTTGCAACATTTTTGGCATTCCTTAAGCACACACAGTTACATATTTTTGGGAGACTTTATGAAGCAGTCTTTGAGATTGGAGAATAATCGTTGACCCTTATTGAAGGAGGCTTCTTGAAGATTTTCCATGTTTATATAGGTTGCTTACTAAGGCAGACATCCTTGTGGTATTGTTGAAGATCTATTGAAGACTTGAAGAAGCAAAATTTTGGAGGCATTCTTGGAGACCGGATGTATTGCTAAAGCCCTCGTGGAGTAACAGTCCCATGCTCAGGATGGAGAACATTTCCAAGATCTTGCTTCTCTCCAATTACAGAATTAACAAAATTATTGTTGCAGCTTTGTCTAGCATTATCGCTTGTTGATTCAGATTGTTTATTATTCACATTTCTAAGTTTTGAATGGCTAGACCACGGTCAACTCCAAAAAGTCCCTTTTCGGGTTGTAGAAACTAAAGATAAGGGAAAGGATTGTGTCAAAACTCTTTTAGTATCCAAGTACAATGAATTCATAATAGTAGCAAAGATGGTGATCTAACCATCAATTGAAGAAACATTGACATAGTTGTCATAGAAACTATACTCCCTTAGTGAACCCAACCACGCCCTGACTTCAGTTTGGGTGGAGAATGTCAAGCAATTAAGCCTGGTCATAATCAAAACCTAGAAGAAAGAGGTAATTGATGTGACTATCATAGCAAGATACTAGAGCTTATGGTGTATGAAGGTAACCACCACCCTGATGAGCAAAGACAAGAACCTTTGATCAAGGTATCTAAGAAGAAAAAAATTTAGGCCTATAATTCTTGAAGAGGAAAATGCATCCTATGTCATTGTGTTCACTAAATTTGAAATTTAAAACTTGAATTTAGACATACCTTAAAGTTGCAAGCAAACTTTGTCAACCATTTATACAAACTCGTCATGTCTTAAAGGGATCAACAATGGTCGCTACTTAATGCAAGCAAATGAATGATTATATAAGTCTAACATTACAGTTAAATTCAAAGACAAACATGAACCAAGTGACTTAGATTCTATCTACACAAAAATATTGTAAGAAACAGAGCAATGAAAGAAGTGCATTGCTTCAAGTTTCAACAGACCTTGGATATTCCTCACATGGAACTTTAGGACTATATTATCGAGGAGGAGTGGATCTTTGGAGGCCATGTCTTGCTTGGTCAATTGAAGACGCTAACAGAATCTTGAAAGAAAATGAATTTTTACTTTTGAAGACCAACCACACCATTACTCGGTTCTTGTAATCACCCAATTCTTCTTATAAAGCTACAAGGCAATTCCATCTTTCCTAGCATATGCTAAATTTATTGAATGATTTGGATGATTGATAGTGTGAGAAAAGGTCCTGAATGCAGAGGAGGAATATCAGCAGGAGGGTAGGAAACAAATTTCTACCACTCTTGCAATCACCCTAGAAGACTTAGCACGTGATGACATGGGTATCATGCCATGCCTTTTTTCTACACTGGAAAATGGAAATTCAACCAACATATGAAAAAATCCTGAGCGCAGATGGAGACAATGGACCAGACCGTAGTTCTAGTTTTCCTGAGAATTAGATTAATAAGACACTCATTGATGAAGGGAAATCCTGTATATCCCTTAAGGTTCAAGAGACCAACACTCCTATCTGTGATTTTGACTATGGTAGAAACTTTGGCACCCATAATTATGTGCATCTCCAATCAGCATTGCCTATTAAATTTGAACAAAAAAGTGCAAGGTCTGATATTTTTTCCTTTGAAGTCATCCTACATATGACATGGAATCTGATGAGGAATAAAAGAAGGTTGATCATATCATCAAGCCGTTTTTTGAACCATATGAGAGAAAGGAAGAAAGGTCCATTCCATTTGTTGAAGGAATCCTTATTGAAGATGAATAGTCTTGTCATATTGAAAGAATAAACCAATATCTAGGAAAATAAGAGGACTTATGCAAACCCATAATTGATTAACTACACAGTGAGAAAAATCATTTCCAGGTTTGTCTCTTATTGTTCATAGGTATGATAAATTATCTTCAAAGGAGTTTCTTCTCTTAACTATAAATTATATTCGGGTAGCTTTAATTTCTCATATAAAACAACTCCCTGTCTGCAACAATGATGTTCATGGCTAGCATAAAATTTTTCCTATGTTTGATCCATAAATGTTGGAACTTACAAACTTGAGGATAACGATGGATATGTGGTTTGAAGAAGTCAAGTATTAGATCCCATCATATTTCCTTGAATAATGTCTGCCACAATATGATGCTATATTTATCAATACCCTACATGTCCAAGAGTATTCCCATATTGAATATGGGATCCTAAAGCTCGCTAAAAATATCCCAACAAAATGTCCTGATCTAAGCCTAATTTATCTGAATGTTTCATTCATGAAGATGGGGTCATAGCAAAATTACTAAGAGAAAGACCTGCAACAAATTTATGGATGATTTGATTATCTATGCTACAACAAAATGTTGAGAAAAAAAAAGACACTTCAGATCACTGGTTTTGGGCATATCTCTAAAATGCCTACAACATTGTGATTGTCAGATCTATGTAAGCCACAAGAAGAGCCACACTAGGCCTGTGTAGGCTATAGTTAAAGGCATGTTCATGCATGTTTGAGACAGTGTTTAAAGGACTATTTTGAGCCTTATTTACAAACAAAAAAATTCAAATCTGTAGGAGAGCTTCAGAACTGAGTCCTGTGGAAAATAATCTAATATGTTATGAAAACCTTGTTATGGCATATTTGAGCACATTTCAGGTCTAAGTTTTTTGGAGCAGGTTGCAAAATTTTTGGGAGAAGTCCTTAAGCACACACAGTTACATATTTTTGGGGGCCTTTGTGAAGCAGTCTTTGAGATTGGAGAATAATCATTGACCCTTATTGAAGGAGGCTTATTGAATATTTTCCAAGTTTATATATGTCGCTTACTAAAGCAGACATCCTTGTGGTATTGTTGAAGATCTATTGAAGACTGGAAGAAGCAAACTTTGGAGGAATTCTTGGAGATCAGATGTATTGCTAAAGCCCTCATGGAGTAACAGTCCCATGCTCAGGATGGATAACATTTCCAAGATCTTTCTTCTCTCCAATTAAAAAATTAAAAAAATTATTGCTGCAGCTTTGTCTAGCATTATCGCTTGTTGAGTTAGATTGCTTATTCTTCACATTTCTAAGTTTTGAATGGATAGACCATTGTCACCTCCAAAAATTCCCTTTAGGGATTGTAGAAACTAAAGATAAGGGAAAGGATTGTGTCAAAACTCTTTTAGCATCTAAGTACAATGAATTCATAATAGTAGCAAAGATAGTGATCTAACCATCAATTGAAGAAACATTGACATTGTTGTCATAGAAACTATGCTCCCGTAGTGAACTCAACCACACCCTGACTTCAGTTTGGGTGGAGAATGTCTAGAAATTAAGCCTAGTCATAATAAAAACCTAGAAGAAAGAGGTAATCGATGTGACTATCATAGCAAGATTCTAGAGCTTATGGTGTATGAAGGTAACCACTGCCCTGATGAGAAAAGACAAGAACCTTTGATCAAGGTATTTAAGAAGACAAAAATTTAGGCCTATTATTCTTGAAGAGGAAAATGCATCCTATGTCATTTTTTTCACTAAATTTGAAATTTAAAACTTGAATTTAGACATACCTTAAAGCTACAAGAAAACTTTGTCAACCATTTATACAAACTCGTCATGTCTTAAAGGGATCAACAATGGTCGCTACTTAATGCAAGCTAATGAATGATTATATAAGTCTAACATTACAGTTAAATTCAAAGACAAACATGAACCAAGTGACTCAGATTCTATATACACAAAAATATTGTAAGAAACAGAGCAATGAAAGAAGTGCATTGCTTCAAGTTTCAACAGACCTTGGATATTCCTCACATGGAACTTTAGGACTATATTATCAAGGAGGAGTGGATCTTTGGAGGCCATGTCTTGCTTGGTCAATTGAAGACCCTAACAGACCCTTGAAAGAAAATGATTTTTACTTTTGAAGACCAACCACACCATTACTCAGTTGTTGTAATCACCCAATTATTCTTATAAAGATACAAGGAAATTCCATCTTTCCTAGCATATGCTAAATTTATTGAATGATCAAGAAATGTTTGACTTATGAAATCTGACATTCCAATAATAATGGATCAGTTTACCTGGATTTTAGGAAATGGTAAAATATTAATATTTGGAAGTATAACATCATGGGTCACTAGCTGCTTAACTCTCAAGGATCTCACTCCTTTAAAGATTTGATTGGACAGCAAGGAGAAAATTCCCTCTTTGACATTTCTTCATGGGACAGAGCTTTAGGATTATGGAGAGGGTTGGGAGAGGGTCAGATTTTGGGGCTCCACCTTTAGACTTGTTCCATTTGGTGGCCTCAATGGAACAAAAATTACATGGTTGTGCCCTTAAGAACCTATAGGAATCAGACTTTAGCGGGTGGGGTTTAGTTGAGTATCCAGTTAAGCAGAGCTATGCCCAACAATTTTCTCGTTGTTCACTTCCCCACAAAGCCTCAATCTGGAGCAAAATATGGCATTCAGATGCCTTGCCAAAGATTAATATTTTCTATTGGACCCTATCTTATGACAACATAATAATCTCAGAAAATATGAAAAGGAGAGGGATCCAAGGTCCCTCCTAGTGTGCTCTTTGCCTTTAGTTTGGAATCTTCTCATTGCCTATTTTTAGATTTCCATTTCACTATGGCGGCTTGGTTAGTGGTGGTAAATGGCCTTGAGAGTCAGTTCAAGTATTCAAATTCACTGAAGCAACTAATTTGGACATGTCATAGTCATTACATAAGGTCCTTTCATTGCAAGGCTCTCTTGAAAGGGTCTAGTTTGCATTGTCTAAATTAGTATGTTGGAAATCTGGCTGGCAAAAAATCGTGCCATATTCCAAATAGATGATGAGTGAAATGGAGATGGTGGCAATTAAAGCTAAAGCACTGCTATCTAAACATCTTAATTCAAAATGGATTAAATTCATTCCAGATCAAGATCTAGACAAGTAAGAACTTCAATTGCTAGATCAATTTAATTTTAAATATTCTTGTTCTTCTTCCCGACCCAGGGACCCAGGTAAGTATATCCACAATCATGTTGGCAACTTCATATAACTCCACAATTATTTCATAAGTGGAGTCAGACTCAAAAAGCCTTCATTTTTTGTTTTGATGGTGCCTTGAAACGAAACCCTGAACTGGCAGGAGTCAATGGGGTTCTCATTAGTCTAAGAGGGAAGATAGCATATCCCTATGGTGTTACATATATCAACATTGGGATATAGGAAATCGGTCCTCCTCAAGACAGGAGAATTCCCTGTTTTATGTAATAGTTCTCACAATTAATATACAAATGAATTATATCAAAGCTAATCATCTCAACATACTTGATGGCCTTCTTATGTGTAAGGGAAATCTGATCCTAGTTGAACCTTCAATTCATTTACTAGTAATACACAATATTATTATAGCAAATTCTACAACATACCTTATATAGAATATGGTAGAAAAAATACCCAAGAATGATGCATACAACCCTTGATTACAGCATTGGTGTTTATAACGAGGCATTTCAGCTCAAAAAACTCCTTTTCCACCCTCAACTAAACTCTTTTCACATGAATATGTCGTTACTGGCAGCCTGAGAGAAGGGAATTTTGACCAAACCAGGTTACACAGTGTTCCAGGTAATTGCCCTGCAATCAATACCATTGAAATGTCATTGGACCATACAAATAAGGCATTAATTAATATATTTTAAGCACATGCTAAGAGTCCTTCACAACATCTAAGCAAGAATTGCTGCTTTCTACAGTAAATATCTACTGGATAACCAAAACATTGAATAAGAGTCCAAAAGAAATGAAAATTAATATGCATAACTAAAACAAAAAGGCCATAACCCTAAAATAGCAAACCTTTGGAAGGTGTTACACAACATTCTACAAAAATCACTGAATGTCCTTCCTTAGGACTTGATACACATTGAGAAACAGTAGACAACAAACGACAGCCATGTACCATAACAGGTAGTTTTAATGTATAAAATCGGGCAGAAACATAACCTGGTGAAAGGCATAGGCCTGAAGTACTATGGATGGCAAAGGAAATTAACATCTTTAAAGCACGTGCTCAGATTCCTATGCAATTTGTAGGCAAGCCTCGCCACACTCTACATCAATTATCTCCCAAATGAATGAAAATGGAATAAGAGTCCCACGATATTATGAAAAGTGATATGCATGACCGAACAAGAGTATACCCTTAAAAAGCAAACCTTCAAGCAATCCACAACACTCTACAAACATTGTTAAATGTCCTACCTTGGTAATTTATATGGATTCATTAACAACCCAAATCAATGGCTTGAAATGGATAAAATGACCAAACAAAGCAACAAGTCCTAAAAGGATAGGTCTTTAGAATCTTCTTGTATGAAAACATTGGCACTTCCACACTAAAACACACATTTAGGAAAAGCCCAAAGAAACAACAAAAAATAGTGTGGGGTGATGAAATGAAAAAAATATTAATGGACTTGCAATTTCTCTACAAAATTTTCCAGATTTTGAATTTATGGAAGTTTTCTGCCTTCATTGCTGAAGCAAAACAATAAAGAATATTTCACTAATTGCAGATGAGTAAATTATAACAGTATCCAACTTGCATAATTAGCTAGACCGTCTACATAATTAGCAAGACATTTTTATAAGGTAAACCCTCTGGAATTCTTTAGCAACAAGTGGTCATTAGCTCTGCTATAGAATGGTCAAAAGCACTTTGGTTCTGTCCCTTCTTATATATACAGTCTGTTCCTTGTATACTTCTCCTAACAAATTCTTGCCTCAACAATTTGAACATAACATGACTTATACCTCAAGATTCTTGATATGAAGAGTGCCACTTACTGCCAAGTGTTGTGCCTGAAGATGCTTTTGAGAGATCTCAAGTCTTCCCTTTCCTTTGTCTGAAAAGATCATACCATAGAAATGAAGAAACCTTGACTCACAGTCAATTCCCTTTCAGTTACTTGCCTAGATCTTTAGTCCACTCAAGTCTGCTTCTTTATAGACTTCTGTCAGCCCTTTGAATAGACCCTTGATCAGACCTCAGAAAGGTTTAGATATACTTCATATTTCCTTCTTCGTGGATATTTTTGTCACTGATTTGGAGATGTCTCCTTTCTGCCCTTTCCTTCTGTCACTGATATATCTTTGATTGCAATCTTTGACAATGTCACTGATGTATTCAGTGTTGACATTTTTTATATAGCACAAGGCTCAGATTGTACTCCCCTTAAGATGATTCAAACAAGCTTCTTAAGTTAACACACTGTTATTCAATGACTGAAGTGGTTCAGCAAAACACTTTTGAACACTGACTCAAAAACCCTTAGATCAAGCCCTGACCAGGGTGCTTCTTGCCCTTCAACAAAATTTTTCGGATGCCAACAAAATAAACATCAGGAAAACAATGAAAAAGCCTTAGACGCCCTTGGATTAGGGTTCAAAATTGTAGTAAAAACTTCCTCAGAAAAATTGCTTGAAAACTTATGACAAACCTGTGAAGAACCCTCCCCAAGACAACGTGAAAATTAACTTCAAGTTCACAGAAGTGTTTCCTTGTCTGCGTGGATATATTTTTGCTTCAGTGGTCGAAATTTGATCTTAGAGCTACCTCAGGAAGAGGGCCAAACTTACCTCATTAACTGAGCAAAATAGCCTCAGATAAAAATCTGTTGAACAGGCCGAATAGATGCTACAGGTAGCCGCAGAGATCCTTGTCAAGGGAGGCTGAAAATAATCATAGAACTGTGCCTCAGATGGTGCCCTCAGGTAGGCCGAAGTGGGCATCAGGAAACCAGATCTGAGCCTCAGAAAAGACCAACGAAAAGTGCCTCAGACAAGTCAGACATAGCCTTAGGAAAAGCGAAAATTCTGCCTCAGAACGAATCAGATTTGGCGTTCTAAATGCCAATGAACAATCACAAAAGAAGGCTTTCAACACAGACCTAAAAGGCTCCAATGTGTTTGAACTTTAATTTCTTGCAGGCTATGAATCTTGTGTGTATACAATATCTAGGTAAAGTCCTAGATCTACTGTTTCTTGTTAGTTACCCATATTTTAAGTTCTATTTGTTGTTCCTTCTGCTCTCTTTTTTTTTTCTGTTTGAGTATCGGTTTAAAATGTTAGTTTGGACATCTCATGACTAAAACAATCTATAAACATAATTATATTGATGTGGGCTTCTTCTAGAATACTGTGTAGTATCGTTGTGGTGTCTAGTTGTTGTTCCTTCTGCTTTTTTATTTTATTTTTCTATTTGAGTGTCGGTTTAAAATGTTAGTTTGGACATCTCCCGACTAAAAAAATCTATAAACATAATTATATTGATGTGGGCTTCTTCTGGAATACTGTTTAGTATCGCTGTGGTTTCTGTGTAGTAACGTTAGCTTGCCTGGCCACCCTGCAAGGCCAGATCACTGATGATCCTGCATTTTTCTCTTATATTCTTCTTCATAGATACAATTTAGGGAATGATTAAATGTTTCTAATTTGAAAAATGAATATTAGCAGGTTTGTGATTCTTGTAGTTCTCATTGGCTAATCCTAGGGACTAGAAATGACTACAAGTCTCATTACATTGGAGGTTGGGTTTAGGATCTACGCTATTGTAAAAACCCCGATCAGAAGCCAATCGCCTTTATATCTGATTTTATGAAACTTTATGACTGATATAGCTCATGTTACTGAATTTGAAAAACCCTAACATGCGGTAAGGATTGTATCCCCATTTTCCTAGGCCAGCTTATAATCTGTCACTGTGCTTGTCTATAGGGAGGTCATATGAGACATGAACTTGTGATCATCAGTTGAAAAACACCACTGTGTGCTGCATGCTAACTACATGCGGGTCGATTTCATGCCCATTTGGGTAAAGAGCACGACTATCATTGTCCTACATCCATTTACCCCCTTCTGACTATCCAGACAAAGAGACCAATCACCCTTGAATGATTTTAGAGTAGTGATTTTTCTGTTTGTATACCAAGAAGTTCTTGTAATTTATGAGTAAATGATAACGTCACTGACTTGTTTGATTTTGATTGTGCAGAAATGGCACAGTGAATACAACCAGTACCCCATCCTCATCTGGTGTAGACTCCATTGCTTCTTTTTCATTGCTAATTGGAAGGGTAGCAACATTATTTCTGGTTCACCTGTTGACACAACTCAAATGGCTATGAATCCATTCATGACCTGAAAGCTATTTCTGGTGCATGAAATTTTCTCTCTAGTTCAAGCGCTTAGCATCAATAGATTACTTCTAGACTACAACAAAGTATTTTTGCTATGTAAATTTGGTGTCTGAGAAAAGAAGTAGATGGGCAAGATCTTCAGCATTGATTTTTTTTTGTGAAGGCAAGGAATTGCTTGAACTTTGCCTCTATTGAGGTTCGATTTGTTACACAATTTCTAAGCCAAAAATGAATAACTTGAGCCTCAACTTTGAAAATAAGAGAAGAATAATTTGGTCTTGTAGCAAAAGAATTTTCACCCACATTTAACATTATTTGCATTTATAATGGACTCTTAGCCACACACTTTATCTAATGAAACTGTGCTTCTTGTAACACCATTTCTGCTATGTGAATGTGTTATTTAAGGCAAAATATGTATGATTCATCAGCATACTGACGTCTGAAAACAAACCAAAAGAAAACGAACAAGGAAATGAGACTTACCTTTCGCAACACTGTGCAATCCTTGCTCTGTCAGGCCAGTAGAGTACCCTCCCATCTTTTGCATCCAAAAACTGCAATAGATTGTCGTTGCGTGCAAAATCATACACAAGAAAGCACTCGCCTCCTCCTATGGAACAACAAAAACCTCTAAACCTCACCACGCGAAAGAGTCTTGAGACCCTCTTGGAATTATAATTCCTCCGTCGTGCAACTCATCTTATTGATGCTTTTGACAACCAAAAAAGACACGTCTCTCAATAACCCCCTTGTAAGCAGCACAGTAGTTGTTTTTCCTCAACAAAATATTTTCAAATAAATATTGTGTTGCAGATTCAATCTCCTCAAGCTTAAATCTAAAGCTCTGGAAGTGTTCACAACTTGTTCCTTCATCTGCCAAAGGATTCCAACCATTTGAGTACTCTAAACTAATCAATAGTGAGAGATTTCCTTCCAAAATCCTTAGTTATTGATACTTAGTCTATTATCGGTTGTCTCATAAGCACTACTAATCTTCTGTTTTCTTCTTCGAAATAATGAGAATGTGAAAACAACAATTTGTTAAAATTGGCAACTAGGGCCAAATTATACTTAGATCTACTTAGTTGATGAAGATGATCATTCCATTGAATCCCTCTTTTCGAGAGGACCAAAATCGACCTAAAGATCACCAAATTTGGATAAGGAAAAATATTTATTTATTTAAAAGAAATTCCACAAGACATAACCTTATTAAGGCGGGAAAATTGAAAATTTGAAATTCAAATTTTTCCTCCAAGTGTTAAGATCGGCTTCACCTCTATAAGGACAAATTGTTATATATATAGGGATGGCTCATATTCATTAGAGATCATCCTAAAAGAGTGAATTCAACTCTTGGGTAATTCTTTTTGAGGCAGCCACAGCTTGGAGATGCAAGGAGGACGTGATGTATTGATCTCCCATAGGTTCGAGTAGGAGCAGGCAGCTAGCCGTAGGTTTGAGGGCAAGTTCTGGGTGATGTTTCATCATGGTTTTTGGGTGTGAATCTCTTCAAGAGAAGGTTGCATTCTTTTTGTGGAGCCACAGATCAGGACATTGGTTTAAAGGTGAGTTTTGGGGTTTATTTGTTCACGCTTTTTATTCTGGTTCGGGCCATAGGAAATGCTGCTACAACAGCTAGTATGAAAGCATGTGTTGAAGGGACACATGACCTAATCTGAGTCCTTTACCCTAGCTGCATTCAAGGAGAGAGGGCCATAATGTAAACAGAGAGTTTAACCCTCGTTTGTGAGCATATTATTATTACTGGTAGCATAGGACTGCTGTTGGATGCCTTGAAAATGAACTGCAAGTCTTGGATCATTGTGGGACATCTTGTAAAGCACAAAAAAGGGTACAATTCATTGGAAGAAGGTTACTCATTGACTATTAGGAACCCTAACTAGGAAGCAAGCTTCAGGACTGTTTTGAATAGTAATTTAGCAAGTCTATTTTGACTCATATTATTGTACTCTCTCTGCTGAACATTGGATATTGATAATAAGAAGAATTGATCAAGGGTTTTCCCTGTCTTGGGGTTTTTCCCTGGCTTGTGCCATATCTTTGTGTTATTTTGTCTTGGCTTGTCTTCTTCATTTAACATTTATGTTCTTTCTTTAGTTACTGTTAGTAAGATGATAATTCATATGTGGATTAATAAATGGGGTTATAAGGAACATTGAAGTAACTGTATTATGCAAAGAACATGTTAATCAAAATTAACATGGGATCAGAGCCAAGTGAGGACAAGCCCAAGACTAGAGTGAATGTGATAACAATCACTAAAATAAGTTTGTTGTCAAAGTATCCATGATCTCCTCCCTCTCTGAAGTTTGAACAAAATGAGGTGGACTATGAGTGCAGACTGCCTAATTGATTTACAACAGAAGGAAGGATGGATCTCTGGCAGTTGCTAAGTTATTCATCTGTAATGATCTTTCAGGGTCGAGATTCCAGGACTGTTTTAGGGCCACTTCATTTGGAAAATATGCAAGTTAGATGAATTATGGAACAACGTTAAGGTTTCTCGACACCTATGTCTCAAGCCTCTCTCTCCTAAAGGTATAAGATTCATGCCATATGTTTCTACTCTACTCTCGGAAAATGGTATGCTCCTCCATCATGGTATATACCTCAACTCGCATCTCAACAATATTAACACTTCATCATTGGACATTTGTTATCTGTTGAAGAAAATCACCTGAATTAGTGCTCAAAGTGCCAAACTTTTCTAGTGTATGCTTGAGGTCTTTTCCCAAAATTTTGGAAGAAAAAAAAAACTATTTATTCCTGTTGTGGCCCTTGTACAGTCTTTAATATCTGCGTGGAGTCCTGAAGAAAATCCGTGGGAGATTGCAACAGTCACAACCTTGCCGATACTCAACACAACAAGCTCCAAGATGTGCACAAGGTCATGACATTCTTCCAAAGTTATCAAATTAAAGTCACAGTTTATATCTTTAGAAATCTCAACTTAATTCAGAGATCATATCTTGAAACATTTTGGAGCTTACATGCATAGTGTCTGTTCAAAGGTTGTTTATGTTTTTTTTATTTCAATCAATCTTGAAAGATTCCCGTGACCTACTTGCTCTTCATCTATGTTATGCATAACTTTGTGGCAATTCTTGAAAGGTTAAATTCTAAAGCAATTTGTATCACTTGAGTATCATTGTGATATATAATTGGGTTGGTATATCTTGTCTAGAATAATTCAGTTATGATCTTGAACCTGAGGTAGCAATTTCCTAGGCTAATGCACTGAGTCTACAAATTTGTTGACATATTGTATGCTCATTCAAAAATTTCTGTGGAGCACTTGAGGCTGAATCTTGAAGAATTATTGTCTAAGGGTTAATGTTCTAGTGATTTTAAAGGACATCCATCCATCCTTCAATAACTGATCTGTGCATCAGATATGAAGCATGCATTTCATTAAGGCAAAGTCTTCAATATTATTTTAGACAAATCTGATGTATCCAGTGAACAAAATTGCACAAATTTAAGGCTGAAAATTTAGTGATCGGATCTAAAACTCACTAAGATGAAGCCCCTTCCTCAGAAGCTTATACAACAGATTTGCAATTCTGTAAGGATGTGCATTTAAGGTATGATAGTACATTTACTGAAGAAACATTTAGGGTGATCTTCTAAGCCAATCATTCGTGTCAAATCCAGATTTGATTGAGATTTCCCAAGGTTCAAAATTTGAATATTGATTGTATGTTGATCTGAAGCATATCAAAGGTAATAAATTTACAATCAATATATATAGTTGAAGGTTGGTTTGAGGTCTTTAAGGCTTCTCTTCAAGGTCATCTATATCAAGCGTGTAAAATTCTGAAGTACACCTCTTACAGAAAGAAAAGTCAAAGCAAATCACTCTAAGGCAGTTTCGATGTGAATCACTTGGCACCTCCATACAATCAAGGATATCAGTAAATTTGAAGTACAACGGTGTATTCATCCTAAGAAGCATCACCAGTAGTAGCATTTGTTGAAATGGGAAAAAATTTTGGTCCAAGTTTGAGAACTGTGGTAAAGGTAGAATGGTTCGAGAATTTTATGTTCTAATACAAATTCTGGCGTGTTACTGTTATATGGTGTGTGCCAGTACAGTGACACAACAAGATCATTAAAAATATTGCTAGGATTTGAACTTCAAAGATCAGACTAGCTTGAATTGTGTAATGGCAGAGAAGGTTTGCTTGGATGAGGATGGTGCAAGTCCCTTGGTCTCTTCATTCAATCAGTAATACTTATGAAATCAATAATATGGTTCTATTGATATACTGTTGTTGAGGTATGTCAGTTAAATTGGCAGAACATGTGAGAGAGTTTACTTGTGCATTGCTGAAGTTTGGTAATTGAAAGTTTTTTGATATAGTTGCAACATGATAATGTCTCATCTTAAAGATGAGGAGAAGATTGAAAAAGGCTAAATGTTCAATTGAAGTAAGTCTTCAGAGGGAGCTATGGAATCCCTGGCAGAATGGTTTGTCAACTCTTCTTGCCTATTGATTTTTACAATAGAAATACCATGTCATAAGACGTTGATCTGCAAAAGCCGAATGACTATGACTGAATGACCTTGATTAATACTAGGTTGCAGATAGCCCAATGGTTATGTTTTGGGCGAAGTTGATTTTTTGATCTTCAGAGGGAGCTATGGTAGGTTTACAGCTATTGATGATGTTTTTCCATAGATAAAGATCCTCTCGATGTGAGAGGGGTTGTCTTAACCTTGATGCACTTCTTCCTAAAGCTTAAAATTCTAATAAAATGGACAAGTTGTTGATATGAATACATACAACTTGTGAAGGCTCTAATGCTCAATAAGATATCCATGTTAACTGCGATCTGTAGTACTCTACCAAAATTGTTGGATTGGCATAATGATAAATGGAAAGAGAAATTCTAGATCCTATATCTCTTGGGATCCACCTTTATTTCATGAACGAATGAAGGACTAAAGTTTGGGAGCACCGCTGAGTCTGAACGAATGAAGCAGCTAGCATGGCCTATTATGAAGACATTTGAGTCATGTGAGCATGTGTTGGAATCCGCCGCTTAACATCAGGTTCCACTTTATTTGATATGGCACAGTGGGGAGAAATCTAGCTCCAACATTACAGGATGGATGTACAAGTTACCAACATCCCCTCAAAACCCCTTGGTAAGGACAGATTTAACTTCCTTCATAGAGAGAGGTTGGGTGTCCTGGAAAGACCCTAATATGAGGGTCTTGATTGAACATTGAGCTCTGGGAGCTCCTCAGGGCCTGGGGAACTTCTTTGAGCTATAAATGACCCTAAGGTGAGTGGTTCACCTTCCCTTATAGGTGCACGGTGTACAGGGTGAGTGGTTCACCTTTCCCTGTGACAGCTAACATGTGTGTAGGATAAGTGGTTCACCTTCCCCTACATTTGCGAACACGTGTGTAGGGTGAGTGGTTCACCTTTCCCTACGTATTATGAAATATGCATAAGATGATTGGTTCACCTTCCCCTACGGCATATGAGTAGAATGAGTGGTTCACCTTCTCCCGTGGGTACCCTAGTGAGAGATGCATTTAGGCATCTGGTTGTGAAAATGTCAATGGGACTTGGTTCATCATTTTCCCCACATGTATGATGCTCATTCCCTACGATTGATGGTTGACATATCGATGGGATGTGGTCCATCATTTCCCCCATGTAGGATCCTTCCTACTATTGCTGGTTTGCATGCATGTAGGACGTGGTTCTTCCTTTCCATACTCTCAGTGTTTTGCATGCATGTAGGAGGTGGATTATCCTTTCCCTACATGTGATTGTGATGTGTGTTTGTAGAATGTGGTTTCTCCTTTCCCTACATGTAATTATGAGCAAGATGTGATATGGTGTTTCTACATCATCCTACCCATGAAGTCTGGGACTCATGGGAAGTACCTCTCATCTAGCCAATGAGTTGGGAAATGAGGATAGAGACCATAGCACTACTGATAGATGCATTTTGTATTGTCATACTCTCTATGATAGGATGCTTGGTGTTTATCTACTTTATCTGGGATCAATTGTGGTTCTACCTCTGGACTAAATTTTCTCAGTGAAGAGTG